>JAZKJV010003433.1:600000-958632 GCA_037367405.1 Ottelia alismoides | reverse complement strand
TTACATTTAGGTCCTTGAGTGCCCCAGGCACGTGCTTGGCACGTGACTTCTTGGGTATTTTGCACCAGGACCCCAGAACTTTTGGGAATTTGCACATAGGTCCCTGTGCACAGTGTCCCACCTTTATTTTTGAATAAAATATCAAACGACCTCCAAATCCAATGAGATTTTGACACATGGCTCCTGCCATGGTGTAGGAATTTCTATGATTTTTGGGGACATTTTTGATTTCATTTATTATTTTTAAAAATTCAAAAACACATATTTTTGCCACTGTTTGACTTTAAAAATACCAAAAAAATATAAAAACTCCACTAAAAATTCTAAAAAAATTAGATATTGTTGTTTACTTGTTGTTTGATTTTCTAGCTAATTTTGGCTACTTTTCATCACTTAAAAACCCTAAAAATTGAAAAAACCCCTAAAAACTCATAAAAATTATAATAAAAAAAATTAAAAATCCAAAAACAATAATTAGGGGTGCCTAAATTTTCCTTATTCTTTCTAGATTATAGGAAAATTACCTTTAGGGATTTTTGAGATCCAAAATTATTTTATTTTTGGGTCTTAAGCCTTGCTGGACAGTCCCCTTTGTTTTTCACATTGTTTGATTTTTAATAAATAATTTACCCATTAGAAAAATCCCAAAAATTCACCAAAAACAGTAAAAAAACATTTAAAACATAAAAACAAATTTTCTTGAATTTTTGCATCATTTTTGGTGTGTGTAATAAATTGTTGAAGTTCCCTTATATTTACATTCTCTAATTTCTCATCCTTTAAAAAATCTAAAAAAAATATAAAAACAAATAAAAAAACACTAAAAAAGTATTCTCTTGGATTCTGACTACATCGTAGGCTATTTAGCCAATCTGTGCTCCTCGTGTTCGACCCTGGGAGCTATACCAGGTTAATCCTATAGCTAGATCGCTCTTTCTTGTGCTTGCTTGTTTTTATCTGATTTGAGTGATTGATTTTCTTGATTGACTTAGTTGAGTGATTGAGGCCGCAACGACCTAATTTTCTGTACCTTTACCTCTGTCATTTGGCGTGTCAACAGAATGGCGCCGTTGCCGGGGAGCACGGCTTTGTAGTCAGTTTTCATTCTTCTATTTTTGTCTCTCTATATTATAATTGTTTTCTGACATTCTCTCTTGGATTTTGTGCGAGGTACTGCTTGGACTGCTTGGAGTTACTATTTAGAGGACCCGCGCAGGAGGAAGAGAGAGAAGAAGGAGTTTTCATTTCTGAGAGAGAGGAGAACATTATTTTGTAATAACTTAGGACTCAAACTTTGAACTGTGGACACTTGTAACTTACCGGGTCTGTTTCGCTGAGTACCGGTGTACTCGGGGACCCATTTGGATTTTCGCGGCTTTTATCGTGGTTTTGATAGCTAGCTGCCTTTTCCGGTGTTTACGCGGTTTTTCTCGAGCCCCTAGATTTAGGAATTTTTGATTGATTGTGACGTAAATATCTAAGGCCCAACACTTAATAGAATATCTGTTCCTATAGAACGTAATTGGACCTTGATAAAATTCACTGAAAAAGTTAGTTTAATTGGATTTGAGACCACGTACCGTGAGGAGTCACATACAGCGCTGGCAGGACCCGTTGTGGCGGGCACCGAGTGACTCCCAAGATCGGACTCCGGACTCGATTCCGTTGGCTAACTATTGTTCTTCACGATCAATAGAAATTGCTCAGCTAGGACTCGGTTTTTCCTCGTTGCATCATTTAGGTAGTTTTAATTCTGTATTTAAATTCTGCGCGGATCACTTGCATGTAGAGTGCTGGAGACAAGGTACGCATTTCTTTCTCCGCATGCATCATTGATTTTCTCGTGCATTGGCTTTTTCGTCTTCTCCCTCTGTTTTTGGCTTAATCATCAGGAGAATCGGAAAAACCGTTAGGCCGCTTGTATTTATTTTGAAAAAAATTAAAAAGAAAAAAAAACAAAAAAAATTGGGACTGGATAACAATATTGACCCTAAAAGACACTCACATTAAAAATTTGTCTTGGGGAGAGCAACCCCCTCATTGTTTGGTTTGATTGTGCGAGAGAGTGACCCGAACACTAGGTAAAGCCCTCCGGTGCTCATCTCGACTGATTACCGACTCTTCTGTGCGGGACAGTCGGTTGAGAGAGTATCGGGTATCCCAGCAGGTCACGTAATCGCTCTGATATCTTGTGTGTTCACCAAATAAAATTGACAAGATAAATTGACCGAGCTTTCACGGTCTTCAGATTGTGTTGAGTTGGTGAACAAGGGGTTTGCTTTGCGATCATATTTTCTCCAGATCCCATCCACCTTACTCGCCAGATCAAGATGATGGGTAGACGATCTCTTAGGCAGCCTCTGGCTGCATCGCTTTCAGGCGCGGCTACTTCATCATCTAGGTTGGCCCGTGAGAGTCGAGACCAGCTCTCCAGGCCCGAGTACGATTCCACCCTGTTCCCCCTCGACCCCCTTTCTTTTCCTACTGAGAGACATGAGCCCGAGGAAAGACGAATTGATTTAACAGAACCTGAGTTGGGCTCATCTGATTTTGCAGACATCCCTATGGCTGGAGCCGGCAGTTCAGACGATCTCCAGCCCGAACATTTTGTCTTAGACCAGGGAGCGATCAACTCCACCCTGATCGCATCATTAGAGACGGTTCAGCAGCAGTTACGCGATCAGGGGGCTTTTATGATTGAGATGAGAAGGGAGATGGAGCGACTCCGAAGAGAGCGAGACGAGCCGAGCGAGCCAGAGGACATTCCTGACGCTGATGCAGAGGCAGCAGCCGCAGCAGCAGCTGCCGCAGCGGCAGCCGCCGCCGGAGGAGGACCACCGAGAACGATGCGGGAGCTACACAACCCCGGATCTACACTGATGCATCATTGGGTGGTGGTACCTGCTATCGTGGGGGATTTCAAGTTCCCTCCGAACACCCTGCAGATGCTCCCTCATTTTCACGGGCTTGCCACTGAGGAACCCCATCTCCATCTCCAGGAGTTTTTGATGATCTGCAGTACTGTCCACGACCGTCATGTGGACCAAGATACGATTCGAATGATGGCCTTCCCTTTTTCACTGGCAGATAGAGCAGCCGCCTGGCTGAAACATCTAGGGAAGTTTGTTTACACCTGGGATCAGCTCCGCACCGAGTACTTGAACAAGTACTATCCACTCGGGCGGACGAATGCAGCGAGGGCCCTGATCAACAACTTCTCCATGCTCCCTAATGAGCAATTTCACGAAGCATGGGAGAGGTTCAGAGAGCTTCTGGATAGATGCCCACACCACGACATTTCGAAGCCGAACCTGGTTCAGAGCTTCTTTAGTGGGATGACACCAGAGCTTCAGGGTCTGGTGAATGCTTCTTGCGGCGGGTCCTACTTTGCCAAGGACCACAACCAAGTCTGGGCCATCTACGAGGAGATGGCAGAAAATTACATGGTGATGTCTCAGACTCGGTTGTACACTCAGAGATCTCAGCAGCCGCCAGGACCCGTGCAGTACCAGCGGATAGCACGGGTTGATGCAGGTCCATCCAGTTCGTCCACAGTTGCAGCCGCACAGGCAGAGTCGGCCGCTGCGGACATGGGGATAATCAGCGAGAAGTTGGACCGCATGGAAATAATAGAGAAGAAGCAGTGCCAGGGCATAACTCAGATGGAGCAAATGGCACAAACTCTGAGCGATGTGAAGACCCATCTCTTGTGTCTTCAAGAGGCACAGACGGCTTCTCAGCCCCGTCTTCAGTCGCGAGGCGATTCCGGCGGCAGCCGCAGCTCGTCCCAGCGCTCCAGCTCCTTGCAGCAGCCTAGACAAGTTCACCTTGTACAGGCGGAGCCGTACCAGCAGCAGCAGCCCTCTTACCAGTCACCACCATCTCCAGACTTACAGATGGTGGTATATCAGCCGGATCAGCCCCTGGCAGCACTGCCACCAGACCCCTTTGATGCTGAGCCGTTGATGGATGTCAACGGGATTTGGTATGACCGTCCTCAACCTGGAATCCGACGAGACCATCCCGGATTCAGGTGGGGGAATGGAGGTAACCAGTCCCAACCGCAGCCAGCCGGTCAGGGAGGGCAGTACTCCCAACAGAGAGATCACCAGCAGCCCCCTGCATATCAGCCACATCAGCCATCATCCTTCGTACCTCGTCCCTACCAGCAGCAGGGACAGAATTGGAGACGTGAGCAGCAAGCTCACCAGCAGCAGCATCCTTCCTCTTACCCCTCTCAGCCACAGCAGCAGCAGGTCCAGCAGCCTCATTATCAGAGAGGCAACCCGTCGGGCTCCCATGAGAGCCCCGCCATGGATGATCTAGCCCGTCTCTTCACAGAGCAACAGGCTACATTTAGACGGGAGATGGACGAGTTCCGCCAGGAGATGCGGGACCTGATGAGAGGGAAGGCCGCCATCCCTGCACAGATCGAGCCGAATCCAAATAGCTTGAAGAGGAAATCTGAGCAGGTAGTTCACACTGAATTTGCCACTCCTAGTGACCCATTTGATGATACATCTTCGGATTTATTTGATGCTGATTTTGTCACACTTAGGAGCGGTAGAAGACCAGCAGGCGGCGCCTCATCTGAGCGACAACGCGAGGATCCATCTAGAGCGCCAGATGAGGAAGAGGAGAGCGGTACTGAAGCCGCACATCATGATGACGGTGGTACTGATGCCACCCGAGATGCTGATTCCACCGGCGGTACTGAGGCCGCTGTTTCACCACATAGAGGAGGTGGTACTGACGCCACCAGCAGAGCCGAGCCAGCCAGCGGTACTGAGGCCGCAAGACGTCTAGTTGTAGAGCCAGCTAGAGGTGGTACTGATGCCACCAACATTTTTTCTGATAGAAATGTTGTCTTTCCTCGCATGAATGTATCTCAGAACTCTGATTTGAATAAAGGAAAAGGTTTAGTTTCTTCTGATCCCACTGTGGTGAATGATGTTTGTGAGGATCCAGTCATCGAATCATCTAGACCTATTCCTAGTCCTTTATCTGAGAAGGACCCTGTGATCCCCTTTCCTAGAGCCCTTGAGTTGGGGAAAGGGAAGAAAAAAGAAAAAGATCCAAAAAAGAGAGAGCAGGAGGAGTTCAGCCAAGGCATGATAGACCGATTTCACATCCAGCTGACCCTCAATGAGGCTTTGCAGCACATTCCTCTTCTTCAGCGATCCCTAAGAGATAGGACCACAGTCAGGAGGAAGAAGAGGAACAAGACCGCAGAAATCCATGTGCTAACAAAAGCCACGTGTTACGCGATCCAGAACCATCTGCCGACTAAGAGGCCAGATTTAGGGGCCCCGTATGTCAGATGTCAGATTAGTGAGCAGAGGTTCGACCGTACTCTCTTAGATAGCGGATCGTCGATCAACCTTCTACCGGCAGCCCTTCTCGACCACTTAGAGTTGGGCACTCTTGTACAGAGTAGGACATACCTTCAGTTTGCTGATCGGTCTGTCAAGAGGCCAAAGGGGTTGTTGCGAGACGTTGTCGTCACGATTCAGGGTTTGCAATTCCCCGTGGACTTCGTAGTGCTGGACATGGAGACCCCTGACTCGTTGACCGATTCCCCCATTATCCTCGGTCGCCCGTTCTTGGCCACAGCCAAAGCGGTGACTGACCATGACAGTGGGAAGGTATTCTTTCGCGTCCAGGGCGAGAGTATACAAATAGAGACGGTTAAGGACCACAGAGCCAGAGCTAGATCCCGCTCAGAGGACAGTACAGATTCAGAGCAGCTGACAGACGCAGAGCCAGACATCCACCAGGACTGTGATTTTGTGATCACAGATGATGAGGCAGTTTGGGCAGACCCCGCAGCACAGACCATCCTCTTATATTCAGATACAGCTGATACAGAGATGATAGAAGAGGATAGTCTGGAGAGCACAATCCTGGTTCCGGATACTATTGAGTCAGCAGAGTCGGACCTTGATCGCGACACGATTTCCAGTGATGGTGGTACTGAGGCCACCCTGCTATATGGTGGTGCTGATGCCACCTTGTTCTCCGGTGGTACTGATGCCACCGAGTCTGATATAGATCCCTCGGATTCAGAATCTGATTGGGCAGATTGTGATGATCAGATGCCAGATCTGGATCCACCTGAGCCTATAGATGAGGAGGAGGTAGAGGCAGAGCAGATTAGAGACAATGCAGAGGACCCGCCTTCTCCAGATCCAGTTTGTGAGAGTTCGTTAGCATTTTCCCAGGCAAATTTGGCAGAATTGTCCGCATACACACATCTTCTTCAGAAGCCAGATTTGCCAGCACCCAGCTGTCCAGAGCTAAAGCCGCTCCCTACTTCGCTGAAGTATAGATTCCTTGCGGGAGAGTCTGAAATGTACCCAGTCATCATCTCTGCCGATCTGACTGGAGAACAAGAATCCCGTCTGATGGAGGTTCTTGAAAAGAACCGCAAGGCAATTGGATGGAGCGTAGCAGATCTCCATGGGATTAGTCCCTCGTTGTGCTCCCACCATATCTATCTCGAGGAAGGGGCAAAGCCGTCGCGTGAGTTCCAGCGGCGACTGAACCCCAACCTAAGAGAGGTTGTTATGAAAGAAATATCAAAATGGTGGAGTGCAGATTTTATTTATCCCATTTCCGACTCCAAGTGGGTTAGCCCCTTGCATGTGGTGCCCAAGAAGACGGGCATCACGACTGTGATCAGTGAGTCGGGAGAGGAGATTGCTACACGAGTACCCACCTCTTGGCGGGTCTGTGTTGACTACAGGAGACTCAACCAGGCCACCAAGAAGGACCATTTCCCCCTGCCTTTTATTGATCAGATCATAGAGAGACTGGCAGGGAAGAGCCATTATTGCTTCTTAGATGGGTACTCAGGCTACAACCAGGTGGCCATCGCTCCTGAGGATCAGGAGAAGACCACCTTTACCTGTCCCTTCGGTACCTACGCCTTTCGACGCATGCCATTTGGGCTATGTAACGCCCCTGCGACTTTTCAGAGATGCATGCTGTCGATATTTTCGGACATGGTAGGGGAGTGTTTAGAGGTCTTCATGGACGACTTCTCGGTTTACGGCGACGGATTCGATTCCTGTCTTGACTGCCTAGACCGAGTGCTCCAGCGATGTATTGCTACCCGCTTAGTTCTGTCTTGGGAGAAGAGTCACTTCATGGTGACTCAAGGGACGGTGCTTGGCCACATCATCTCCAACAGAGGCATGGAGGTTGATCCGGCCAAGGTTGATGTCATTAAAAAACTCACCCCGCCGTCTAATTTGAAGCAGCTACGGTCATTTCTGGGGCACATTGGTTTTTATAGGAGATTTATTCATGATTTCAGCAAGATTGCCCGACCGTTGACTGACCTCTTGACGAAAGACACCGAGTTCCTTGTCGATGACAAGTGTCTTTCGTCCTTTGAAACTCTCCAGCAATGTGTTATTGAGGCTCCTGTCCTTCAGCCACCCGATTGGTCTCTCCCATTCGAGATCATGACGGACGCCTCTGATTTTGCCGTAGGGGCCGTGCTAGGACAGAGGAGGGATGGAGTTCCGTTTGCCATACACTATGCTAGCCGCACATTGGATTCCGCCCAGCGGAATTACACGGTCACAGAGAAGGAGATGCTAGCAGTAGTGTTTGCCCTAGATAAATTCAGATCATATATCATTGGATCCCGAGTGACCTTGTACACAGATCACACCGCCATCAGGTACCTCATGTCAAAGAAGGATGCCAAGGCCAGACTTACTAGATGGATCCTTCTACTCCAGGAGTTCGACATTGAGATCAAGGATAAGCCTGGAGTCAAGAATGTGGTGGCGGACCATTTATCCCGATTAGAGCAGCCTGAGGAGACAGAGCAGATTGATCCCATTTGTGATACCTTCCCAGATGAGGCGATCCTTGCTATCGCCTCACTCCCGTGGTATGCCGATATTGTGAACTTTCTCGTTGCTGGGAAAGTCCCACAAGATTGGCACAAGCAGAGGATTGAGACCTTCCTTGCGAAGGCCAAGTCCTACCACTGGGAGGATCCCATCCTTTACCACGAAGGAGGGGATAGCATCTGGCGTCGGTGTATTCCTCAGGAGGAACACCATAGTGTCCTCACTTACTGCCACAAGCTTGAGGCAGGAGGACATCATTCTGGGAGGAGAACGGCACAGAAAGTGCTCCAGTCCGGTTTGTGGTGGCCTACCCTCTTCAAGGACTCAGATGAGTTCGTGAAGAGGTGTACTGACTGTCAGAGGATGGGCACTTGTGGACAGCGTGATATGATGCCGATGCAGCCCATTCATTTCTGTGAGGTTTTTGACGCATGGGGCATCGATTTCATGGGTCCATTCCCTAAGAGTCAGGGATTTGAGTACATTCTGTTGGCCGTAGATTATGTTAGTCGTTGGGTTGAGGCTATCCCCGCCCGAGCCGCAGATGCGAAGACAGTTTGCAGATTTTTGAAGAAGCACATAATCATGCGGTTTGGGGTTCCACGAGTTCTGATTTCTGATGGGGGATCTCACTTCATCAACGACCAGGTGAAGGCACTTGCTAGAGAGTTCAGTATAGACCATCGTGTTGCCACTCCATACCATCCACAGACGAATGGTCTAGCTGAGGTGTCGAATAGGGAGATCAAGAATATTTTGCAGAAAGTCGTCCGCCCTGACCGAAAGAATTGGTCACAGCTTTTGGACTCGGTCTTGTGGGCATATCGGACGTCTTTCAAGACTCCATTGGGTACATCTCCCTTTCGCCTCGTGTATGGCAAGCCCTGTCACCTACCTGTTGAGCTGAGGCACAAGTCACTTTGGGCAGTTACAGACATATTGATGGATCCAGATGGTATAGGAGACCAGAGGAGGGCAGAGTTAGCCGCCTTGGAAGAGCTTAGAGATGCAGCTTTCTCAAGCAGCCTACATTATAAGGAGAAAGTCAAAGAGTGGCATGATTCTCATATCAGCCACAAGCATTTTGAGATTGGACAGAAAGTATGGCTGTTTGATGCAAGGCTTAGATTATTTCCAGGGAAGCTACAGAGCAAATGGAAAGGACCCTATTTGGTGAGAAAGGTACACGATAACGGTAGCATTGATATATCTGAGTTATCTTCTGAGAGTACCTTCCGAGTGAACGGCCAGCGGCTCAAACCATTTCTAGATCATGAGCCGCGGGACGTTATTATTGCCGCTATTCATTTTGCGTGAGATGTCTTTTGACTCGCATCTTTTACATCTCACGCCTGATTTTCACTGTTCCTCCGCCTGTATAGATCCAGTTGTCCATATCATTCTATTCTTTAGTCCCACATCCCGTCTCTCATCTTATGATTATGCTATACTTAGGGTGTACTTTACCCTAAGTATAGGGGGGATGTCGGACCTGTGAGTATTCTTTTCATTCTTTCTGCTCTTGTTTTTGTTGCCTATACTTAGGGATATTTTACCCTAAGTATAGGGGGGGCAGATTCTGTATCTTCTTCACTCGGCTTTCCCTTCATGTACAGCTTTCTATACTTAGGATCAGTTAATCCTAAGTATAGGGGGAAACCGCCGAGTTCATTTCATTTTATTCTTTTATTCATTCCTGTACTTAGCCATTCCTTTTCACTTCCCTTTTACTAAGCACAAGTTATGTCTTCTTCATCGCTCTTGATCACTCTGAGGACATCGTTCGAGCTAAGTATAGGGGGGGTGTGTATATATTTCATATATACTTTAGCCATAACTCGTACTTTGTGTGAGTGTGTTAATAAATAAAATGGCTAAAAATCACAAAAATTAAAATTTTTTTTCATGTACAAAAACCTCTTTTATTCTTGCACATACATAGCTAGTGTACAAAGTATTTTTGTAAAAAAATGATTTCAAAAATCTTTTGTGTAAAGCTTGTGTAAATATTTTGTATCAAAATTATGTATATAGTACAAAATTTTTCCAAAATGTTTTGAAAATCAAAAGTTTGCAAAAATCTTGTGTAAATGTGTGTAAATATCATTTTGCAAAACTTGCACTTCATGCATCATTCATTCATGATTTCAAAACATTTTTTTAAAATTTTTGCATGATTGTAAAATATTTGTAAATAGCATCTTGTGTACATATATGTATATAGTTTTTCCTGGATGAGAGTTGACATTTAAACTAAGCCTGGAATTAAATTGAGAAATGGAGCTTGAATAAGATCTTAATCCACTTAACTTCAAGAGGAACCTTATAGGACTTAGGGTTAAGGCTTTTCAGGTCCATAAGGACTTAATTCTTTGAGTCCACTAGGCTATGAGCATATGTCATCTTGATGAGCCTAAGTAGAGCACTTAACAACACACGCATGACTCTCAGAGACAATGGCTTCACTTGCACCTGCACTTTACACATGGCTCCCCACGGATGAGGTGGTGAGGAGGCAGTTTCCTTTGGCTTGGGGTAGCATATGAGGGTAGTACTTCTAGGCGGAACCTCTCTTCTTCTTATAGTGAAGGAAGTGCACCTCAACTTGGTCTAGTGGTGTTGAAAGCTAAAGACAGAAGCTGTGGGTTGCAATAAAGCTTCAAAAGAGGGATAGTCTACTGGCTCAAGGGGAAATTTCTTATATATGCTGCACCATGTAGATATGTTGTACAGAAGTTGTTGAAAAAAAAAATGCAAAAATGCAAAAAGAACTCCAAAAAAGTGGTGGGTCGGATTGAAAATTTAATAACCCCACCGGAGTGAAAAGCAAAAGCTTATGGTATCATGTTACATCTCATGAAGCTTGCAGCGGGAGACTTAGCTACACTGGCTAAGCTTCCAAAACTCTATACTTCTACCCCCTCCTCTTGAGCCGGTTGCACTTGAACTTAGAAGGGAATACCCCGCTTCTCGAGGAAAGAGTTGCTAGACTGAGGCATTAGAGTTACCAGGTTGAGGGAGGTTGTTTCTTGGTTACTTCTGAGGTGGGGAGCCAAATATCACTTACACTGCATGGAAAGATTCATGGTCATTAGAGTTTGTGTATGTAGACTTGTTCTGATCTGGTTTATTGAGGAGTCTTGTCCATAGACTGGTGGAACTTAGAGGCTGTTGAGTTTTAGGCTTAAGTCCAAATAAGATTCCGACACATTAATAATCCAAAGATCTGATCAAGCTCCATATTTCAATTTAATGAAGGAAAATTTAATAAGTCAACCTTGATCCATGTACATCCTCTTTTTCTTTTTCTTTCTTTTTCACTTCTTTTTCAAATAAGTGTTTGCTAAGGGACTAGCAAAGTTAAAGCATAGGGGGTGATGAATACCCATTCATCACTCTTTATTCTATTATTTTAGCTACAAAAACCTTTGCAAATACATGTAGATATGTGTAAATACAAATAATTACCAAAAGCATGCATTGTGTAAAAACCTATAATTAGCATGTTTTTGTGCACAAAATAAAAGAATAAAGAGCAAAAAGAAAAAGAGGGAAATATTTAGAATAAATATTGAGCAACCTAACCCAAGGGAGGGCTCAGCATGGGCCTGACCGCATAAAAGCCAAAGTAGAGGGAGATAGGAGCTCATGTGTATATACTTCTGTAAATAAAACTATATATTTTCCTCACCCAAAAATATGTTGTAAATATTTTGTATATATTTTGTAAAAGCTATTAAAAACAAAAATAAAAAGATGAAAAGCAAAAAGATCAAAAATACCCTTCCTTCACCATGTACATGAACCACACCATTGTATTTATTTAACCCTATAAATAAATTCAATTATTTTCAGAACTTTTTGTGAATATTCTATGGCATATTTTGTAAATAAAATAAATAAAAAGAAACAAAACAAAAATCAAATAAGAATTACAAAATTGAAAATACAAAAATACATTGTATAAATACCATGTATATAAATGTATTCAATCATTTATTTCACCCTTGTATATAAGTGATAAAAATAAAATAAAAATATTCTTTTATTCCTCATTTTATCTTGTAAATAAATAAAATACAAAATGAGCATAAAAATACATAAAAATAACAAATAAAAAATCAAAAATAAAAATCCATGTATTGTACATATACCTATATATAGAGCTACCCTATTTTTATTTCCAAAAATTAAATAAAAATCACCAAAAAATAGAAAAAAATAAAAGAAAAATATTTCATGTTTTGAGTTTTCTTTAATTCGGCCTATTTCTGCCCTAAAATAAATAAACAAAATTCGAGCACACGTGGCCGCTCCTGATTGGTCCACGGGGGAGTGTTGACCCCGGTCAACTCCCCCGCGGACTCCTTCCTTTTCTGGAATACGCGCGCCGCGCCTCCTTCGCCGATTTATCCACGCGTCTCCAGGCTGTCATCCACTCAACCCCCGTGCTCGGATTCTTCGCCGTTCATCCCTCTCCCTCCCCGGATCTTCCGCCATCAAATCCATGTTTTCCATCGCCGTCTCCACTCAACCCTAATCGACGCTGTCACTCTATATATTCTCACCTCCGCCGCCTCCGCGCCCCATCTTTGGCCATTCTCCTCCTTCCCAGTGACCTCCATTGGCTTCGCGAGAGTGACAGCAAGCGTCAGCCCTTGTTGCAGTGAGGCGAGGAAGCGAATCCATTGATCCGGCGAGTCTCGCCGTCCTTGCTCCGCCGCCGGCGTTGAGCATCGAGCTTCAGGCCTTGACGTCCTTCGAAGCTACGACCCGGAGCAAGAGCAGCTCCAGCATAGTCTCCAGCATCCATCAGGTAACCTTAGATCCTTCTAGTTTATCCCAATTTCCGATTACGCCCAAATCATATCTCCGACGCATTTCTTTGATTCCGACCATCTCGCGTTACATCTCGACCATCCGACCATCTCATCACTTTCGCCGTACCCTCACGCACCTTCTACGCACTTTCACTCAACCCAGATCGCACAGGATCTGGGAGTCGAGCTCCACCGTCTCCGCCTCGTCGGAGCTCGTCCGCCCCACAGCATCGTCCACCTTCAACCCGCCTTCTTGGGTCGAGGCATTTTGCCCTCGACCCGCGAAGCTTCTTGTCCACTTTGCAGGTCCAAAGGAGGTGTCTGAGCCTCCAGTCCATTCAAGCCAGGAGCTTCTTCTCCGCCGCCCTCGCCGGAGCCTTCCAGGGCTCGGCCGGAGCATCGGAGACCCGCAGCAGCTGCGCAACTTCACGCCGGATCTTCTCCGACCTTCAGGCGCAGCTGAGGAGGACCGGAGTCCACGCACGAGGCCGGCGAAGTTCGCCGGCCATCAGTTCTTCGAGGGTCCTCCATCGTCGTCCGATCGTCCTCACCGCTCCAGATCAGATCTTGGCCGTCCGATCGAGGAGTAGCTTCCACCGTCCGATCCGAGGAGACGCCATCTGGAGCGCCCACCAGCCGCAGCCGTTCGATCTACACGTGGCGCGCATCCAACGCTTCATTAATAAAGGGGTAAATATCGTAGGGCCCCCTCGTAGTTTGCTATTTTCTTTTTAGTCCTGTAATTTTTAATTCAAGTTGTTTATTTTCTGGGATATTTGCACCAAGGACCCTGTACTTATTTTTATTTGCATTTATACCCCCGCCAGTAGTGAACCACGTGCTTCGTCACGTGTTACTTTGGGATATTTGCATAAGACCCCTTGTAGTTCTGGATGTTGTTTATTGAATGAAAAGTTTTGTTTATTTGCATATATACCCCTGTGAGCATTGATTATGCGCATGTGCGTTTTATTTTGGGTAAATTGCATATAAGCCCCTGGACTTTTGATACGAGTTATCAATTGGTCCTCGGAACTTATTTTTATTACATTTAGGTCCTTGAGTGCCCCAGGCACGTGCTTGGCACGTGACTTCTTGGGTATTTTGCACCAGGACCCCAGAACTTTTGGGAATTTGCACATAGGTCCCTGTGCACAGTGTCCCACCTTTATTTTTGAATAAAATATCAAACGACCTCCAAATCCAATGAGATTTTGACACATGGCTCCTGCCATGGTGTAGGAATTTCTATGATTTTTGGGGACATTTTTGATTTCATTTATTATTTTTAAAAATTCAAAAACACATATTTTTGCCACTGTTTGACTTTAAAAATACCAAAAAAATATAAAAACTCCACTAAAAATTCTAAAAAAATTAGATATTGTTGTTTACTTGTTGTTTGATTTTCTAGCCAATTTTGGCTACTTTTCATCACTTAAAAACCCTAAAAATTGAAAAACCCCTAAAAACTCATAAAAATTATAATAAAAAAAATTAAAAATCCAAAAACAATAATTAGGGTGCCTAAATTTTCCTTATTCTTTCTAGATTATA
The DNA here is from genome assembly GCA_037367405.1 of Ottelia alismoides. Classification (NCBI taxonomy): domain Eukaryota; kingdom Viridiplantae; phylum Streptophyta; class Magnoliopsida; order Alismatales; family Hydrocharitaceae; genus Ottelia; species Ottelia alismoides. The sequence goes on along the minus strand of JAZKJV010003433.1, from coordinate 944,387 downwards.
GGAAAATTACCTTTAGGGCTTTTTGAGATCCAAAATTATTTTATTTTTGGGTCTTAAGCCTTGCTGGACAGTCCCCTTTGTTTTTCACATTGTTTGATTTTTAATAAATAATTTACCCATTAGAAAAATCCCAAAAATTCACCAAAAACAGTAAAAAAACATTTAAAACATAAAAACAAATTTTCTTGAATTTTTGCATCATTTTTGGTGTGTGTAATAAATTGTTGAAGTTCCCTTGTATTTACATTCTCTAATTTTCTCATCCTTTAAAAAATCTAAAAAAAAAATATAAAAACAAATGAAAAAACACTAAAAAAGTATTCTCTTGGATTCTGACTACATCGTAGGCTATTTAGCCAATCTGTGCTCCTCGTGTTCGACCCTGGGAGCTATACCAGGTTAATCCTATAGCTAGATCGCTCTTTCTTGTGCTTGCTTGTTTTTATCTGATTTGAGTGATTGATTTTCTTGATTGACTTAGTTGAGTGATTGAGGTCGCAACGACCTAATTTTCTGTACCTTTACCTCTGTCATTTGGCGTGTCAACATCTGCTGCGCCCGACCGATCTTCTCGGATTTTTCCCATACAGACCCAAATCCTTTTCGCCCAAACCCTGGGTCCGGAATGCTCACGTCATACCCGAGAACCTCGCCGGAGCCTTCGCCTCGGGATCCGCGCACCAGATCGCCCTACCCGCGCCCTTCTTCCCGGACCCGCCAGCATACTTAAGCTCAGCTCCGCCGCTCATTTCACGCATCTTTGGCCATTTGCTTCGATTTCCAGTGAGCTCTAGAGAGAGAGAGAGGTGACAGCTCGAGTCTCGACCTGTCGCAGCGAGGAAAGGAGGCGAAAGCCACTGATCCGGCGAGTCTTCACCGCCGTGCTCCGCCCCGAGTTGGAGCTCGAGCCTCGGACGTCGACGCTCCTTGAGGCGAGGACCGGGAGCTTTCCCAGCTCCAGCACAGTCGATCCATCCACCCAGGTAGACCCTATTCCCTTTCCTTTTCGTCAATTTCAGATTTCCCCCAAATCTCGCCGTCGCCGTGTTTTGTCGATTCCGACCACCTCACGCCCCCATTCGATCATCGGAATCCATCGTCACCTCCGCCTTCCTCCGCCGCACGTTCTGCACCCACTCACACAACCCAGCTCGCACAGGAGCTGGGAACCGAGCTCCACCGTCTTTCACCGTCGCCGGAGCCCGTCGCCCCGACGCACCCGTCACCTCCACGCCGCCTAACGGGGTCGAGGCACTTTGCCCTCGACCCGCGAGTCTCCTGGTTTACTTTGCAGGTCATTGCAAGCCCATCTGAGGGCTCGAGTCATCTGGGCCAGGAGCTTCACCTCCGCCGACCTCGCCGGAGCCCTCCAGGGCTCGGCTGGGTCATCGGAGCCTACCATCAGCTGTGGAGCATCATTGCGGAGCTTCTCCGATCTCCAGAGGCAGCAGGGGAGGATACCAGCGCACGCACGAGGCCGGCGAAACTCGCCGGCCAACTGTTCTTCCAGCATCTTCCCCGACCGTTCGATCGTCCTCGACCTCCAGTTCTTATCCTGACCGTCCACTTGAGGAGATCCAGCCACCGTCAGATCTTGGAGAGGCGATCTGGACCGTCCGTTGCACGAGGTTTAGCCACCGAGAGCCGCACCCGTTCGATCCCCCACGTGGCTTACCCTCGACCGTCCGATCGCTACGAGGACCTCAGCGTTGGAGCGCCACCTATTTCCAGCCGTCCATCTACCCACGTGGCGCGCATCCATCGGGCGACGTAATAAAGGGTAATTTACCCTTAGGCCCTTCCTTATCTTTTATTTTGTTTTAAGTCCTGTAAATATTTTAGTCAGTTGTTTAGTTTTAGGGTATTTTGCATGTTGGACCTCGTACTTTAGATATTTGCATTTATGCCCCTGCTTGTGTGAGCCACGTGCTTCGTCACGTGTTTTGTTGGCGTATTTGCATTGATGCCCCGGTAGTTCTGGATGTTTATGAATGAATGAAACTTTTTGAGTAATTGCATTTATGCCCCTGTGAATGGTTTTATTCCGCATGTGCGTTTATTTTTGGGTAATTTGCAGCTGAGGCCCTCGGACTTTTGGTACGTGTTACCAATTAGTCCCTGGACCTTATTTTTCTTACATAGAGGTCCCTGAGTGCCCCAGGCACGCGCCGCGCGCGTGTTTTGCTGGGTTAATTGCACCGAGACTTCCAGAACTTTGGGTATTTGCACTTTAGTCCTTGTGCACCGTACCATCTTGTGATTTTTGAATAAAATATCAAATCACCTCCAAATTCGATGAAAATTTGATACATGGCTCATGCCATGTTGTAGGATTTTTGAGAATTTTTGAGGACATTTTTGATTTTGTTTGTTATTTTTAAAAATTCAAAAACCATCATTTTAGCTACTTTCTAGTTTTAAAAACCCCAAAAAAATATAAAAACACCTCTAAAGATTCTATAAAAATTAGGTACTGTTTAGTTTAGTTTGCTTTATTTTCTAGCCAATTTTGGCTATTTTTCACTGCTTAAAAACCATAAAAACCTAAAAACACCTAAAAACTCATAAAAATTCCAATAAATAATCTAAAAATCCAAAAACAACAAATTTGGTGCTCAGATTTTCCTTGTTTTATCTAGTTTACAAGAAAAATACCCCCAGGCCCTTTTGAGGCCCTTAGATATTTTATCTAGGGTTTTTGGGTCTGGCTGGACAGTACCTTGTATTTTTGCTACTGTTTGATTTTTAGAAAATAAAATACACATCAGAAAATTATCAAAAATTCACCAAAAACATTAAAAAACATTAAAAACATAAAAATATTTTTGTTTGAATTTTTGCTTGATTTTTGATTCATTAAATAAATTGTTGAAGTGTGCTTGTTTTTGTTTTTATTATTTTCTTTACATATTAAAAATCCAAAAAAAATATAAAAACAATTAAAAACCACTAAAAATATTTTGTCTTTTATTTGATTTGTTTTTACTACTTCGTAGGCCTTCGGCCAACCCGTGCTCCTTGAGTTCGACCCTGGGTGCTATACCAGGTTAAACATATAGCAGGACCACTTGCCTTGTATTGATCGATTTCATTTTTCTTTAGTGGTCTGATATTTTTCTTGATACACATCCGAGTGATTGAGGTCGCAACGACCGTCTCAGTGACCTGATTGCCTTAGTTGCTCGGGATTTCTGTGCTATCAGAATGGAGCGCCGAGGTCAATCTGACGGTCGGCGCTCCATTCTGATAGCACAGAAATCCTGAGCAGCTAAGGCAATCAGGTCACTGAGACGGTCGTTGCGACCTCAATAACTCGGATGTGTATCAAGAAAAATATCAGACCACTAAAGAAAAATAAAATCGATCAAAACAAGGCAAGTGGTCCTGCTATATGTTTAACCTGGTATAGCACCCAGGGTCGAACTCAAGGAGCACGGGTTGGCCGAAGGCCTACGAAGTAGTAAAAACAAATCAAATAAAAGACAAAATATTTTTAGTGATTTTTAATTGTTTTTTTATTTTTTTTGGATTTTTAATATGTAAAGAAAATAATAAAAACAAAAACAAGCACACTTCAACAATTTATTTAATGAATCAAAAATCAAGCAAAAATTCAAACAAAAATATTTTTATGTTTTTAATGTTTTTTAATGTTTTTGGTGAATTTTTGATAATTTTCTGATCTGTATTTTATTTTCTAAAAATCAAACAGTAGCAAAAATACAAGGTACTGTCCAGCCAGACCCAAAAACCCTAGATAAAATATCTAAGGGTCTTAAAAGGGCCTGGGGGTATTTTTCCTGTAAACTAGATAAAACAAGGAAAATCTTAGCACCAAATTTGTTGTTTTTGGATTTTTAGATTATTTACTGGAATTTGTATGAGTTTTTAGGTGATTTTAGGTTTTTATTGTTTTTAAGCAGTGAAAAATAGCCAAAATTGGCTAGAAAATAAAGCAAACTAAACTAAACAGTACCTAATTTTTATAGAATTTTTAGTGGTGTTTTTATATTTTTTTGGGGTTTTTAAAACTAGACAGTAGCTAAAATGATGGTTTTTGAATTTTTAAAAATAACAAACAAAATAAAAAATGTCCTCAAAATTTCTCAAAAATCCTACAACATGGCAGGAGCCATGTGTCAAATTTTCATCGAATTTGGTGGTGATTTGATATTTTATTCAAAAATCACAAGAGGGTACTGTGCACAAGGACTGAAGTGCAAATACCCAAAGTTCTGGGGGTCTCGGTGCAATTAACCCAGCAAAACACGCACGCGGCGCGTGCCTGGGGCACTCAGGGACCTCTATGTAAGAAAAATAAGGTCCAGGGACTAATTGGTAACACGTACCAAAAGTCCGAGGGCCTCAGCTTCAAATTACCCAAAAATAAACGCACATGCGGAATAAAACCATTCACAGGGGCATAAATGCAATTACTCAAAAAATTTCATTCATTCATAAACATCCAGAACTACCGGGGCATCAATGCAAATACGCCAACAAAACACGTGACGAAGCACGTGGCTCACACAGGCAGGGGCATAAATGAAAATATCTAAAGTACGAGGTCCAACATGAAAAATACCCTAAAACTAAACAACTGACTAAAATATTTACAGGACTTAAAACAAAATAAAAGATAAGGAAGGGCCTAAGGGTAAATTACCCTTTATTACGTCGCCCGATGGATGCGCGCCACGTGGGTAGATGGACGGCTGGAAATGGGTGGCGCTCCAACGTTGAGGTCCTCGCAGCGATCGGACGGTCGAGGGTAAGCCACGTGGGGGATCGAACGGGTGCGGCTCTCGGTGGCTAAACCTCGTGCAACGGACGGTCCAGATCGCCTTTCCAAGATCTGACGGTGGCTGGATCTCCTCAAGTGGACGGTCAGGATAAGAACTGGAGGTCGAGGACGATCGAACGGTCGGGGAAGATGCTGGAAGAACAGTTGGCCGGCGAATTTCGCCGGCCTCGTGCGTGCGCTGGTATCCTCCCCTGCTGCCTCTGGAGATCAGAGAAGCTCCGCGATGATGCTCTGCAGCTGATGGTAGGCTCCGATGACCCAGCCGAGCCCTGGAGGGCTCCGGCGAGGTCGGCGGAGGTGAAGCTCCTGGCCCAGATGACTCGAGCCCTCAGATGGGCTTGCAATGACCTGCAAAGTAAACCAGGAGACTCGCAGGTCGAGGGCAAAGTGCCTCGACCCCGTTAGGCGGCGTAGAGGTGACGGGTGCGTCGGGGCGACGGGCTCCGGCGATGGTGAAAGACGGTGGAGCCCGGTTCCCAGCTCCTGTGCGAGCTGGGTTGTGTGAGTGGGTGCAGAACGTGCGGCGGAGGAAGGCGGAGGTGACGATGGATTCCGATGATCGAATGGGGGCGTGAGGTGGTCGGAATCGACAAAACACGGCGACGGCGAGATTTGGGGGAAATCTGAAATTGACGAAAAGGAAAGGGAATAGGGTCTACCTGGGTGGATGGATCGACTGTGCTGGAGCTGGGAAAGCTCCCGGTCCTCGCCTCAAGGAGCGTCGACGTCCGAGGCTCGAGCTCCAACTCGGGGCGGAGCACGGCGGTGAAGACTCGCCGGATCAGTGGCTTTCGCCTCCTTTCCTCGCTGCGACAGGTCGAGACTCGAGCTGTCACCTCTCTCTCTCTCTGGAGCTCACTGGAAATCGAAGCAAATGGCCAAAGATGCGTGAAATGAGCGGCGGAGCTGAGCTTAAGTATGCTGGCGGGTCCGGGAAGAAGGGCGCGGGTAGGGCGATCTGGTGCGCGGATCCCGAGGCGAAGGCTCCGGCGAGGTTCTCGGGTATGACGTGAGCATTCCGGACCCGGGGTTTGGGCGAAAAGGATTCGGGTCTGTATGGGAAAAATCCGAGAAGATCGGTCGGGCGCAGCAGACCCATGGGAAGTGGTCCTGGGGGGGGAGTTGACCGGGCGGTCAACATCCCCCAGGGCCAATGGGTGAAGGCCACGTGGCTGAATCTTGAGATGACAAATGGAGGTAGCTAGAGCCCGATTCAGCCAAAACTCAAAACATGAAATATTTTTATTTTATTTTTTTTTCTATTTTTTGGTGATTTTTAATTAATTTTTGGAAATAAAAATAAGGTATTTACATTATATAGCTATATATAGGTATAAATACAATATGTAGGTTTTTAATTTTTGATTTTTAATTATTATTTTTGTACAATTTTATCCTTATTTTATATTTTATTTATTTATAAAATAAAATAAGGAATAAAAGGGTATTTTTATTTTGTTTTTATCATTTATACACATAGGTAAAATAAATAGATATATACACAATGTCTTTTTATATTTTGAATTTTGTAATTTTTATTTGATTTTTGTTTTGATTCTTTTTATTTTATTTATTTACAATATATAACATAGAATATTTACAAAAAGTTTTAGAAAATAATTTTATTTATTTATAAGGTTGAATAAATATAGGAGTATGGTCTATGTACATGGTGAAAGGGCATTTTTGATCTTTTTGGTTTTTTTCAACTTTTTGTTTTGTTTTTATATTAATAAATATGTACAAATATGTACAAGCATATTTTTGGGTGAAGAAAATATGATTATATTTATTTACACCAATATTTACACATGAGCCCCTATCTCCCTCTACTTGGCTTTTATGCGGTCAGGCCCATGCTGAGCCCTCCCTTGGGTTAGGTTGCTCAATATTTATTCTAAATATTTCCCTCTTTTTCTTTTTAATCTTTATTCTTTTATTTTTGCACAAAAACATGCTAATTATAGGTTTTTTACACAATGCATGCTTTTGCTAATTATTCCTATTTACACATATCTACATGCATTTGCATAGGTTTTTGTAGCTAAAATATAAGAATAAAGAGTGATGAATGGGTATTCATCACCCCCCTATACTTAACTTTGCTAGTCCCTTAGCAAACACTTATTTGAAAAAGAAGTGAAAAAGGAAGAAAAAGAAAAAGAAAAAGAGGATGTACATGGATCAAGGTTGATTATTAAACTTGCCTTCATCAAATTAGGGTATGGAGCTCGATCAGATCTTTGGATTATTAATGTGTCGGAACCTTATTTAGACTTAAGATTAAGACCTAACAGCCTCTAAGTTCCACCAATCTATAACCAAGACTCCTCAATGCTCCAGATCAGAACAAGTCATCAAGCACAAACCCTGAAGACCATGAATCTTTTCTTGTCCTGTGAAAGTGAGGTCTAAGCTCTCCACCTCAGAAATGGCAACTTGACAACCCTCCTTAACAAGGTAACTCTATGACCTCAATCTGGCCACTCTTTCCTCGAGGAGCGGGGTATTCCCTTCTAAGTTCAAGTTCAACCGGCTCAAGAAGAGGGGGAAGAAGAGAATGGGTCAAGGCCAGTGTAGCCAAGTACCCTTGGGAGCCTGACCAGTGTAGCCAAGTCTCCCTGCTGCAAGCTACAACAGGTGGATCATGAAACCAAGCTTTGCTTATTGCACTTATATACATACTCCGGTGGGATTATCATTTTCTCTCAGACCCACGACTTTTTTGGAGTTCTTTTCTTTTTGCACATTTTTTTTTCGAGTGCATCTATACAACATATACATGTGCAGCATATATACAAGGAGTTTTTCCTCTTGAGCCAGTAGACTATCCCTCTTTTGAAGCTTTATTGCAACCCACAACTCCCGTCGTTAGACCTCATGGCAACCAGACCAAGTTGAGACGCACTTCCTTCACTATAAGAAGAAGAGAGGTTCCGCCTAGAAGTACTACCCTCATATGCTACCCCAAGCCAAGGAAGACTGCCTCCTCACCACCTCATCCGTAGAGAGCTCGGTGCATAGTGCTGGTGACCAAGTAAAGACATAATCTATATGAGTCATGTGTTGTTGTTAAGTGCTCTACTTAGGCTCATTGAGATGACATGTGATCATAGCCTAGTGGACTCAAAGAATTAAGTCACTATGGACCTGAAAAGCCTTAAACCTAAGCCCTATAAGGTTCCTCTTAGAAATTAGGTGGATTAAGATCTTAATCAAGCTCCATTTCTCAATTTGATTCCAGGCTTGTTTAAATGTCAACTATCATCCAGAAAAACTATATACATATGTACAAAAAGATGCTTATTTACACAATATTTTACAATCATGCAAAATTTTTGAAAAATGTTTTGAAATCATGAATGGATGATGCATGAAGTGCAAGTTTTGCAAAAAAGATATTTACACACATTTACACAATATTTTTGCAAACTTTTTGATTTTCAAAACATTTTGGAAAAATTTTGTACTATATACATACTTTTGATACGAAAATATTTACACAAGCTTTACACAAAAGATTTTTGAAATCATTTTTACAAAAATAATTTGTACACTAGCTAAGTTTGTGCAAATAAAAGAAGATTATGTACATGAAAAATTTTTAATTTTTGTGATTTTTAGCCATTTTATTTATTAACATACTCACACAAAGTACGAGTTATGGCTAAAGTATATATGAAATATATACACACCCCCTATACTTAGCTCGAACGATGTCCTCAGAGTCAAGAGAGATGAAGAAGACATAACTTGTGCTAGGTATAGGGAAGTGAAAAGGAAAGCTATACAAAAAGAAATGAAAAGTCAAGAGGGACCCAGGTCTCCCCCCTATACTTAGGATCAAGTAATCCTAAGAATAGCAGGCTGTATACTAAGGGAAAACCTGAGTGCAGAATGTACAGGGTCTACCCCCCCTATACTTAGGGTGAAATATCCCTAAGTATAGGCAACAAAAACAGGGGTAGATGGAAACAAAAGAAATACCCGAAAAGTCTCACATCCCTCCTATACTTAGGGCAAAGTGCACCCTAAGTATAGCATAATCACAAGATGAAGAAGGGATGTGGGACTAAAGAATGTGGTGATATGGACATCTGGATCTATATACAGCGAAAAATCAGTGAAACTCAGGCGTGAGATGCATTAGATGTGAGTCAAAGACCACATCTCACGCAAAATGAATAGGGGCAAGATCAACGACCCGCGACTCATGATCTAGAAATGGCTTGAGTCGCTGGCCGTTCACTCAAAAGGTACTCTCAGAAGACAACTCAGATATGTCGATGCTACCGTTGTCGTGTACCTTTCTAACCAGATAAGGTCCCTTCCATTTGCTCTGTAGCTTCCCTTGAAATAGGCGTAGCCTCGCATCAAACAGCCATACTCTCTGTCCAATCTCAAAATGCTTGTGGCTGATATGAGAATCATGCCACTCCTTGACTTTCTCCTTATAATGTAGGCTGCTTGAGAAAGCTGCGTCTCTAAGCTCCTCAAGGGCAGCTAGCTCTGCCCTTCTCTGGTCTGCTCTGCATCTACCTCCTCCTCATCTGTAGGCTCAGGTGGAACCAGGTCTGGCATCTGATCATCACAATCGGCCCAATCAGACTCTGAATCCGAGGGATCTGTATCAATCGCGGTGGCATCAGTACCACCGGAAAACAAGGTGGCCTCAGCACCACCATCACTAAACATCGTGCTGCGATCAAGGACCGGCTCTGCTGCCTCGATGGTATCCTTGACCAAGGCTGTGCTCTCCAGACTCTCCTCTGCTATCACCTCGGCATCAGTTGTATCTAGAAGTGAGAGGATGGTCTGTGTCTCAAGATCTGCCCAAGCTGCCTCATCGTATGTGATCACAAAATCACAGTCCTGGTGGATGTCTGGCTCTGCGTCTGTCAGCTGCTCTGAATCTGTACTCGCATCTGAGCGGACTCTGAATCTAGCTCTGTAGTCCTCGACCGTCTCTATTTGTATACTCTCGCCCTCGACGCAAAAGTACACCTTCCCGCTATCATGATCAGTCACCGCCTTGGCTGTGGCCAAGAACGGACGACCAAGGATGATGGGGGTATCGGCCACTGACTCAGGGATCTCCATGTCCAACACTACGAAGTCCACGGGGAATTTCAGGCCCTGAATCGTGACGATAACGTCTCGTAATAACCCCTTCGGCCTCTTGACAGATCGATCAGTGAACTGAAGGACTGTCCTACTCTGTCGAAGAGTGCCCAACTCAAAGCGGTCGAGAAGGGCTGTCGGAAGAAGGTTGATCGACGATCCGCTATCTAGAAGAGTACGGTCGAACCTCTGCTCACTGATCTGGCATCTGACATATGGGGCCCCTGGATCTGGCCTCTTGGCCGGCAGACGGTTCTGGATCGCAAAACACGTGGCTTTTGTCAGCACATGTATCTCTAAAGTGTGGTTCCTCCTCCTCCTCCTGACTGTAGTCCTCTCTCTCAAAGATCGCTGGAGAAGGGGGATGTGCTGCAAAGCCTCCTGGAGGGTCAGCTGGATGTGGAATCGATTTTATTTTTCTTTAGTGGTCTGATATTTTTCTTGATACACATCCGAGTGATTGAGGTCGCAACGACTGTCTCAGTGACCTGATTGCCTTAGTTGCTCGGGATTTCTGTGCTATCAACTAACATAATCAACGGCCAACAGAATGTACTCGAATCCCTGACTCTTAGGGAATGGACCCATGAAATCGATGCCCCATGCGTCAAAAACCTCACAGAAGTGAATGGGCTGCATCGGCATCATATCACGCTGTCCACAAGTGCCCATCCTCTGACAGTCAGTACACCTCTTCACGAACTCATCATAGTCCTTGAAGAGGGTAGGCCACCATAGGCCGGATTGGAGCACTTTCTGTGTCGTTCTCCTCCTAGAGTGATGTCCTCATGCCTCAAGCTTGTGGCATTATGTGAGGACGCTATGGTGCTCCTCCTGAGGAATGCACCTACGCCACACGCTATCCCCTCCTTCATGGTAAATGATGGGATCCTCCCAGTGGTAGGACTTGGCCTTCGCGAGGAAGGTCTCAAGTCTCTGCCTGGGCCAATCTTGTGGAACTTTCTTAGCAACAAGAAAGTTCACAATATCAGCATACCATGGGAGAGAGGCGATAGCAAGGATCGCCTCATCTGGGAAGGTCTCACATATAGGCTCAGTCTGCTCAGAATCCTCAAGATGCTCTAATCAGGAGAGATGATCCGCCACCACATTCTTGACTCCAGGCTTATCCTTAATCTCTATGTCAAACTCCTGGAGTAGAAGGATCCATCTGGTCAATCTGGATTTGGCATCCTTCTTTGCCATGAGGTACCTGATGGCGGTATGATTAGTATAGATGGTCACTCTAGATCCAATAATGTATGATCTGAACTTATCTAGGGCAAAAACTACAGCTAGCATCTCCTTCTCTGTGACTGTGTAGTTCCGCTATGCGGCATCCAATGTACGGCTAGCGTAGTAAATGGCAAATGGGACTCCATCCCTCCTCTGCCCCAGCACGGCCCCTACGGCAAAATCGGAGGCATCCATCATGATCTCGAATGGGATAGACCATTCAGGCGGCTGGAGAACAGGAGCCTCAACAACACATCTCTTGAGAGTCTCAAAAGATGAAAGACACTTGTCATCGACAAGGAACTCGGTGTCTTTCATTAGCAGATCAGACAACGGTCGGGCAATCTTACTGAAATCATGAATGAAGCGTCAGTCAAAACCGACGTGCCCCAGAAAAGACCGTAACTACCGCAAGTTTGACGGCGGTGCGAGTTTTCTAATGACATCTACCTTGGCCGGATCAACCTCCATTCCCCTGTTGGAGATGACATGGTCAAGCACCATCCCCTGAGTCACCATGAAGTGACTCTTCTCCCAAGACAACACAAGGTGAACCTCAATGCATCGCTGAAGGACTCGGTCTAGGCAGTCAAGATAGGAGTCGAATCTGTCGCCGTAGATCGAGAAATCATCCATGAAGACCTCCAAGCACTCCCCTACCATGTCCGAAAAGATAGACAGCATGCATCTCTGAAAAGTTGCAGGGGCGTTGCATTGCCCAAACGGCATGCGTCTGAAGGCGTATGTGCCGAAGGGACAGGTAAAGGTAGTCTTGTCCTTGTCCTCGGGAGCGATGGCCACCTGGTTGTAGCTGGAGTACCCATCCAAAAAGCAGTAATGGCTCTTACCTGCCAGTCTCTCAATGATCTGATCTGTAAAGGGCAGGGGGAAATGATCCTTCTTGGTGGCCTGGTTGAGTCGTCTGTAATCCACGCAGACCCGCCAAGAAGTGGGTACCCGGGTAGCAATCTCCTCTCCAGACTCGCTGACAACTGTAGTGATGCCCGTCTTCTTGGGAACCACATGCAACGGACTGACCCACTTGGAGTCGGATATGGGGTAGATAAAATCGACGCTCCACCATTTCGAAATCTCCTTAATGACAACCTCTCTCAGATTCGGGTTCAGCCGCCGCTGGGACTCACGCGACGGCTTCGCCTCCTCCTCGAGATAGATATGGTGGGAGCACAGGCCCGTACTTATCCCCTGGAGATCGGCTACGCTCCATCCTATCGCTTTGCGGTTCTTTTCAAGAACCCCCATCAGACGGGATTCCCGCTCTCCAGTCAAATCGGCGGAGATAATGACTAGTTACATCTCATGCTCACCCACAAGGAACCTATACTTCAGCGACGCAGGAAGTGGCTTCAGCTCTGGACAACTGGCTGCTGGCAGATCTGGCCTCTGAAAACTCTGCGTGAAAGCTACCAAATCTGCATGGGAAAACTGAAACTCTCGATCACACTATGAATCTGGAGAAGGCTGTCATGCTGGATTGTCTCTGCTTTGCTCGGCATCTACCTCCTCCCTAGCTATAGGCTCAGTAGAAGTCAGATCTGGTATAAAATCCTCAAACTCTGCCCAATCAAAATCTGACTCCGAGGGATCTGTATCATCTATGGTGGCCTTAGTACCACCGGCATCACAAAACAAATCTGTCTCGCAGTCGAGAACCTGCTATGCCGACTGAACGGTAACCTGGACCAGGAATGCACTCTCCAAGCTCTCCTCTGCTGGTGTCTCTACATCAGCGGACTCTGAAGGTGAGAGGATGGCTTGTGCATCTGGGTCTTCCCAAACTACCTCGTCATCTGTGATCACAAAGTCGCAGTCCTGGTGGATGTCTGGCCCTGCATCTGTCATCTGCTCTGTATCGGAAGTAGTCTCTGAGCATGCTGAATCTCTGGCTCTGATGTCCTCGACCATCTCTATTTGTACACTCTCGCCCTCGACACGAAAGTATACCTTCCCGCTATCATGATCGGTCACTGCCTTGGCTGTGGCCAAGAACGGGCGACCTAAAATGACGGGGGTATCGGTCACAGACTCAGGGATCTCCATGTCCAACACTACGAAGTCCACGGGGAATTGCATGCCCTGAATTGTGACGACAACGTCCCTCAACAACCCCTTCGGCCTCTTGACAGATCGATCAGCAAACTGAAGGAATGTCCTGCTCTGTCATAGAGTGCTAAACTCAAAGCGGTCGAGAAGGGCTGTCGGAAGTAGGTTAATCGATGAACCGTTGTCTAATAGAGTACAATCGAACCTCTGCTCTCTGATATGGCATCTGACATAAGGGGCTCCTGAATCTGGCCTCTTGGCCGGTAGACGGTTCTGATCGCGAAACAAGTGGCTCTGGTCAGCACATGGATCTCGGACTGGTGGTTCCTCCTCTTCCTCCTAACTATGGTCCTATCTCTGAGTGAACGCTGGAGTAGAGGGATGTGCTGCAAAGCCTCCTGAAGAGTCAGCTGAATGTGGAAACAGTCGATCATCTGCTGGCTGAACTCTTCTTGGGTTTTCTATTTTCTTCCCCTTTCCCATGTGAAGAGCTCTAGGGAAGGGGATCACAGGGTCCTTCTCAGATGAAGGACTAGGAGAGGGTCTAGGCTGGTCGACGGCAGGATCCACACATACATCAAGCACCACAAGTGGACCAGAAGACAACAAACCCTTTCCTTTATTGCCAGAAGTGTTCTGAGATACATGCAAAGAAGGAAAAACTACAGGACTCTCATAAGTGAAAATGGTGGCATCAGCACCACCCTCGGCTGGTAGACTCGCGGCATCAGCACCGCGCTCTGGCTCGACAACATCGGTGGCCTCAGTACCACCTCCTCCATCTGGTCAAACGACGACCTCAGTACCGTCGGTGGGATCAGCATCCATAGTGGCATCAGTACCACCGTCATCATCTCTAGCGGCATCAGCACCACTCTCCTCCTCGTCGGGTGCTCTGGAAGTGGCCTCGGGTTGCCGCTCAGACAAGGCGCTGCCTGCTGGCATCCCACCGCTCCTCAGTGTGACAAAATCTGTATCAAACAAATATGCAGACATATCTCCAAAGGTATCACTAGGAGTGGTATACTCTGTGAAATCTACCTGCTCAGATTTCCTCTTGAGGTTGTTCGGATTGGGCTCGATCTGGGCAGGGATGGCGGCCTTCCCTCTCACTATCTCCCGCATCTCCTGGTGGAACTCGTCCATCTCCCGTCTAAAAGTAGCCTACTGATCAATAAGGAGGCGGGCTATGTCATCCAAGGCTGGGCTCTCATAGGATGGCCCATGAGAGCCTGACGGGTGGCCTCGCTAGTAGTGAGGGTGCTATGACTGGTGCTGCGGGTGAGAGGGGTAGGACTGGGGATGATACTGCTGGTGCTGAGGCTGATTACGCCTCCAAGATTGTCCCTGCCGATAGGGACGAGGACCATACTACTGTGACTGCTGCTGCTGGTGGTACAATAGGGACTGCTGCTTCTGGTGATCTCTCTGATGGCTGTACTGGCCACCCTGTCCTGACGGTTGCTGCTGGGAGCTGGAACCTCCAGCCAACCAACGGAATCTGGGATGGACTCGTCAGATACCGGGCTGGGATCAATCGTACCAAATCCCGTTGACGTCCATCAACGGCTCTGACTCGTAAGGGGCTGGCGGGAGTACTGCTAGAGGCTGATCCGGCTGGTATACCACCATATGCGTGTCTGGAGATGGCGGTGACTGGTAAGTGGGCTGCGGCTACTGGTACGGATCCGCCTGTACAAGATGAACCTGTCTAGGCTGCTGGTGGATGGAGCGCTAGGACGAGCTGCTGCTGCTACTCGGATCGCCTCGTGCCTGAAGACGAGGCTGGGAAGCCGTCTGTGCCTCTTGGAGACACATGAGCTGTGTCTTCAGGTCACTCAGAGTCTATGCCATCTGCTCCATCTGTGTGATGACCTGGCACTGCTTCTTCTCGATGATCTCCATCCAGTCTAGCTTTTCACTGATGATACCCATGTCGGAGGCTATGGACTCGGCCTGTGCTGCTGCCGCTGATGAACTGGATGGACCGGCGTCAACTCGTGCGATCCTCTAGTACTGCACGGTCTGTGGCTGAGGGCGTCCCTGTGTGTAGAGTCGGGTCTGGGACATCACCATATAGTTCTCGGCCATCTCCTCGTAGATGGTCCAGACCTGATCGTGATCCTTGGCGAAATAGGACCTGCCACAAGAAGCATTCAACAGGCCCTGTAGCCTTGGTGTCAGCCCGCTGAAGAAGCTCTGAACTAGGTTCGGCTTCGAGATGTCATGGTGCGGGCATCTGTCTGTCAACTCTCTGAACCTCTCCCATGCCTCGTGAAATTGCTCATTGGGGAGCATGGAGAAGTTGCTGATCAGGGCCCTCGCGGCATTCGTCCGCCCGAGTGGGTAGTACTTGTTCAAGTACTCGGTGCGGAGCTACTCCCAAGTGTAGACAAACTTCCCCAAGTACTTCAGCTAGGTGGCTGCTCTGTCTGCTAGTGAGAAGGGGAAGGCAATCATGCGGATGGTATCCTAGTCCACCTGACTGTCGTGGACTGTGCTGCAGATCATCAAGAACTCCTGAAGGTGGAGATGGGGCTCCTCTGTGGCGAGCCCATGGAACCGAGGGAGAATCTGCAAAGTCTTTGGGGGGAACTTAAAGTCCCCCACGATGGCTGGAAGAATGACCCAATGATGCGTCAAAGTTGATCCAGGGTTGTGTAACTCCCGCATCAGTCTCGGTTGGTCCGGTGCTGCCGCGGCTGCGGCGGCTGCTGCTGCGATTGCTGCTGCATCATCGGGTCTCCTTGGCCCATCTCCTGGCTCGCGCTGGTCGCTGGCGGCTCTCAACTGCTCCATCTCATGCCTCATCTCTATCATGAATGCTCCCTAATCCCTCAACTGCTGCTGAACTGTCTTGAGGGAGGCGATAAGGGTGGAGTTGATCGCACCCTGGTCCATAATAAATGTTTGCTGGGGCTGGGGACCTGTGGTGCGGTCGACACTGCTGCCGGCCATGGTCTCTGCAAAAGCAAAGGACCCAAACTCAGGTGCCGATAAATCATCTGATGGTCTCTCCTCTGGACCTGGTATCTCGGAACTGAAAGAAGGGGGGTCGTGAGGGAACAGGGTGGAGTCGAACTCGGGTTCGGAGAGCGGGTCTCGGCTCTCGTGAACCAAACTAGATGAGCGGGCAGAAGTGCTGGGAAGCGATGCAGCCAGAGGCTGCCTAAGGGACCTTCTGCCCATCATCTTGATCTGGCAAGTCGGGCGGATGAGATCTGGTAACAACAATGATCACAAGCAAACCCCTGATTAACCTTCGCAATGCGAGTTGAAGACCGTAAAGGTTCGGTCAATTATCTTGTCAATTTTATTAGGTAATCAAGTTAGGATAGCAGAGCGATTAACGTGACCTGTTAGGAATCCAATCCACCAACCAGACTGTCCCGTGTAAAAGGCCGGTAGTCTGATCGGGGCTCGGATATGGCTCTAGCCTAGTGTGCGGGTCACTCTCTCGCACAAGCAAACCAGACAAGGAGGGGGTTGCTCTCCCCAAGACAAGTTTTTTTTCGGTGTGGTGTCTTTAGGGTCAATAGAGTTAACCGGTCCCAATTTTATGATTCAAATTTTTAGGTATTTTTCAAATAAAAACAAATCGCCTAACGAATTTTTCGGTTCTCCTGGTTATTAAGTCCACAAATGGGGGGAGAAGTCGAAAAAGCTGATGCGCGAGAACATCAATGATGCATGCAGAGTAAGAGATGCATACCTGACTCCAACAGTATACATGCAAAATGATCCGCGCAGAATTTAAAGACTGAAATAAAACTACCTAAATGATGTAGGCGGAAATCCGAGCCCTAAGCAAGCAGTTCTACTCGAAAGAACGGCTAGTCGACCACCAACCTTCAATCCAAGAGTCCGGTCTAGGCTCACCCCTCCTCCTCTCGACAAATCAAGTTCAGGAGCAGCGCTTGGCAGGGCGGGCTCGCGGTGCGTAGGCTCGAAGGTAGTGGATCGACTATTTTTATTAGATTTTTATTATTGATCCAATTAATCGATCTATAGGTACAGGCAAGGTTATTAAGGTGTTGGGACCTACTTATTTACGTCATAGTCAAGCAAAAATCCTAAGGCTAGGGGCTGAAAATCCGCGAGAAACTGAATAGGCTGAAAATAAAAGAAAACCGCGTAAAAACCGCGAAAAAGCCGAGGGGTCCCCCGAGCACACCGGTGCTCGGTGAAACAGACCCCGAGAGTCTCAAAAGTCTGGCTGAGTGTCCTGCCCTGTGTTTTTACAACAATAATTCAAATAATGCTGGAAATAAAATCTAAGCTAATCCTATCTACACCCGCACTCGGCTGCCTCCTCGCGCTCTCCTATGGCTCCATGCAGAAGGGAGCCGCCTCCGATTGCCGCAGTTGCGTCGGCTCCTCGAAAGTAGCCACCTCGGTCCTCGAGCCCTCGCAAGAAAATAACAAAGTGTCAAATCAGATAGAAATAAAGCAAATAGAGTAAGAAAAAGAAAAACAGGGTATATATGCAAAAATAGAAATAAATATAAACAAGCAAAACAAGCAAAAACAGAAAAAAATAAAATAAAGGAAAATGAAAACAAAAATAAAAATGCAAGAAAAACAAAAAGCCGCGAAAAGTCACGGACGAAGAAAAAGCCGCGGAAAGCCGTGAAAATCAAAACAAAACAAAAATCAAAGAAAATAGACTACTAAGACATGCTCTCCGGCAACGGCGCCATTCTGATGAGCTGCCCGAACGACTAAGGTAAATCAGGTGTCAAGGTCGTTGTGACCTCAGTCACTCGGGGCTCAAAGCTCAATCAAGAAACAAAATCAGACCACCAATCGAGAAGATAAAAATCGATAAAAATCAAAATAGCGGTCTCGCTATGATATTAACCTGGTATAGCACCCAGGGTCGAACTCGAGGAGCACGAGATGGCCTTGCAGCCTACGAAGTAGTCTAAAAAGAAAGAAAATAAAACAAATATTTTTTTGTGGTTTTTAATATTTTTATACTTTTTTTGGGATTTTTAAAAAAAAAGAAAATAAGAAAACAATATAAACAAGCAACTTCAAGTATTTATTTAAACACACAAAATTAGTCCAAAAATTCAAACAAAAATATTTTTAAGTTTTATATATTTTTTACTATTTTTGATGAATTTTTGAGAATTTTATGATTTTTATGGGATTTTATAAAAATGAAAGAAGGCTGAAACAAGGGAAAACTGTCCAATCAGGCTCCAAAGACCATTTAAAAATATCAAATGGTCTGATCAAGGTTTGGAGTATTTTTCATGTAAAATATAAACAAAAAGGAAAAATTAGGAAAAAGATTTATTAATTTTTGAGTTTTCTTTATTTTTTTAAAATTTTTATGAGTTTTTCAAGGTTTTTTAATTTTTAAGCTTTTTCTAAATCTAAAAATGACCAAAAATACAAAGAAAATCAAAGACACAAAAACACACAAAACTTAATTTTTTTGTATTTTTAAAGGGGTTTTAATATTTTTTATGAATTTTTAATCTGAACAGGCAGAAAAATGAAGGTTTTTGAATTTTTAAAAATAATAAAAGGGATAAAAAAAGTTTCCAAAAATTGGTTAAAATTCTACACTGTGGCAGGAGACAGGTGTTCAATTTTCACTCAATTTGGATAAAGATTGATATTTTATTTAAAACAAATAAGAGCCCATAGTGCACAGGGACCTGCTTGTAATAAAAATAAAGTTTTGGGGCTGAAAAATAACAAACGCAGAAATCCAGGGGGTCCTCATGCAATTTCTCCAAGTCCCCACACATGCGGCACGTGGTCTGAGCATAGAGGGACCCAAATGTAATAAAAATAGTTCCAAGGGCTATTTAGCAATAGGTGCTAAAAGCCTAGGGGACTAATTGAAATTTACCCAGAATATTCGGCACATGTCAAATAAAAGCATTCACAGGGGCATAAGTGCAAATATCAAAAACTATATTTCATTCCATAACCCCTCAAAACAATAGCCCACACATTGCAATTTCACCACATATCATGTGACGAAACACGTCTCTCTCATACACAGTACGAAAATGCAAATAAAATAAACAACCAGGTCCTAAATGCAAATTAACCAAAATAAAATGAACTATCTAAAATATTTACTGGACTGAATAATAAAGACAAAAAGAGAGAGGGCCTAAGGGTAAATTACCCTTTATTATCCGAGGGCTGAGAGTGCGCCACGTGGAGTATCCAACGGCTGGAAGTAGTGGCGCCTCAACGAAGAGAACCCGGCTCGGATCAGACGGCTGGGGGCTCGCCACGTGGAGTATCTGACGGTGGATGATCAAAGCTAACCCTTCGCCTGGATGGACGGTGAAGATCGCGCCACGTGTAGATCAGACGACGGGTGGTATCGGGGCGCCTCTTCGTATAAACGTGCGGCCCAGATCAAATCTGGGCCTTCGGGGATGAACGAACGGCTCTGGAGGGTCCTCCAAGAATAGGTGGCGGGCGAACTTTGCCGGCCCGATACTCGCACGGTGGACCTCCTCTGCTGCTGCTGATATGTCTAAGAGCTTCGCCTCGATGGTCTGTAGCTGATGCGCCTCTCCGATAAGGCCGGCGACCACCGGAGTGGCCCGACGACGGCGGTGGCCTGAAGCTCATGTGCTTGAATGCTTCGACCCTCATATGGGCCTCTTCGGACCTGGAAAACACCACAGGAAGACTCCTGGGTCGAGGGCAAACTGCCTTGACCCTGTGAGGAGTGAATTGGGTGGAAGATGCGTCGGGGCGGATGATCTCCGGCGATGCGGCGGCGAAGCAGATCGACTCCCAGTTCCGGGGTGAACTGGGTTGGATGGATGGGTGAAGAACGTGCAGGGGAGGATGGCGATTATGATGGTCAGGTCGATCGATGAGATAGGTGGACGGAGCGGGCGCAATCGATCGGGGACGGCGACGAATGGATTTGGGCGAAATCAGAAATTTAAGAAATATGGAAAGAATCGAAGCTACCTGATGTGCGGGTTCGACTGGGGATGAGCTCCTGGAGCTCGGGTCGTAGCCTCGAGGGTCGTCGATGGCTCGAGGCTCGGGCGCAGCTCTGGGCGGCGCACGACGACGAAGAGCTGCCGGATCAGTGACTCGAGTGGTCCTCTCCTCTCTTTGACACCGCCAATTGGAAGCTGTCACTCTAACGATCAGGGTGGAGGTCACGGGAATAAGGGGAAGCACCAAAGATGCGTGAAAAGGTGCGGCGGAGCTCAGCTAAATAGTGCTAGGGGTCCGGCTAGATGGGAGTCGGGCACGCACGTCGAGGCACGGACCCCTAAGATCCACCCCGGGCGTGGGTCTCGGATCTGCAAGGAAGGAATAGGACCCGGGGTTTAGGGTTTTAATGGTCGGATCGAGCGAGGAGAATATGGAGAAATCAGGTCCGGCGCTGGATCCGCGGAGGAAGAAGGTCTGCGGGGGGAGTTGACCGGGGGTCAACATCCCCGTGGACCAATCAGAAAGCGCCACTTATTAATTATTAGATAATTCATTTTAAAATAGTAAATGGCCGAATTTCAAAAAAGTTAAAACATAAAAAATGTTTCTTTATTTTTAAACTATTTTTTAGTGATATTTATTTATTTTTTTGAAATAAAAATTAGGTATTTACAAAATAGTATTATTATATATAGGTATATACAATATTGTATTTTTGATTTTTGATTTTTAATTCTTTATTTTTGTACATTTTATTCCAATTTTATATTTTATTTATTTATAGAATAAAATTTGGAATAATTTGGTATTTTTATTTTATTTTTACTATTTATTTACAAGGGCTAAATAAATACTTTTATTTATATACATATATGGTATATATACAATGTTGGTTTTGATTTTATTTTTATTCCTTTTTATTTTATTTTTGTTTTTGTAATTTTTATTTTATTTATTGACATTATGGAATAAGGAATATGTACAAATTTTTGTGGAATTTTATTGATTTTTTTACAAGGTGAAATAAATACATATGTGGTTTATATACACATGGCCTATGTACAAGGATGAAGTAGATTTTTTATTCCTTTTTAATTTTCTCATTTTTGTTTTAATTTTATATTTACAAATATATACATATAAATACAAACCCATTTTTATTTTTATTTAGAGGAAAATATTTTTATTTATTTACAGATATATATGTACACACATGAGCTTCCTTATCTCTCTCTACTTGGGTTCTTATGCGGTCAGGCCCATGCTGAGCCCTCCCTTGGGATTAGGTCGCTCAATATTTATTCTAAATATCTCCCTCTTTTTCTTTTATTTCTTTATTCTTTTATTTATGCACAAAACATGCTATTTATTCATATTTACACAATGCATGATTTTTGACAATTATTGTTATTTGCAGGAATATACATGTGTTTTGCATGGGTTTTTTAGCTAAAATAAAAGAATAAAGAGTGATGAATGGGTATTCATCAATTATTTTTCTGATATTTTTATAAAATAATATTTTGTGTGAATAACGTTTGCAAAAGAAGTGTTTTGATTTGAGATGATATAAGTGATGAATAAAATAGGTGAAATATTAACAATGTGATATATGGTTAAACTATATTTTTGATCTTTGTTTTCTTGATATTTTTGTAGGTTAGGATCCGTATCTTCCCCTACTTATTTATTTTGTCGACTTGGTCAATATTGACGGATCTCAGGGTTAGGATCAGTCTGTCCATATTTCATATTTATAGCCTTCTTTTATTTTATTTTTCTTTTTATCTTTATTCTTTTATTTTGGATAAAATAAATGTTAAATATATAATATTAATAATTATGGTTAGAATGATAATTAGTTGGAATTAATGATTATTTACATGTAATTTACTAAGGATTTTAGCCAAAATGAAAGAATAAAGGTGATGAATAACGGATTCATCATCCCCCTATACTTTACCTTTGTTAATCCCTAGCAAAAACTTATTCTATAAATAAGTGCAAGCAAAAAGGAAAAGAAAAAGGGAAATAAAAGAACTTAGAACATGCTTATTTCTTTAAATCGAATATCACTTCACCCAAAAGCTGGAGCTTAAATTCAGACCTTTGGATTAATAGTGTGTCGGGACTCTATTAGAATTAGGATTTAAGCCTCAATAGCCCTCAAGTTCCATAAATCCTTATCCAGGTTCACCTTAACAGCCAGCTCAGTCCACCTATTCATCACACAAACTTTTCAGTTTTGAAAGCAATTTGCATTATATGTGAAAGGTTTTAGCTCTTCCTGCTTATAGAAGCGAAGAAATCGCCCATCCTAGTAATTCACTCCCATTGGGCCCTTACCCAGCAACTCAATCCTCGAGGGGGGGTATTTCCTTCTAAGGTCAGGTCGTGCTGTGTCCACAATTGAATATAGAAAGAAGTAAGAAGAATGGGAAGAGAACTGGAGTGTGATCAGTGTATCACATCTCATGTGAAGCTTGGCTAGTTTAGCCAAGTCTCCACTAAGACATGCAGGCTTTTCTGAAGCTCGAACCATTGTGGTCATATTTGGTATTTGGTGTAATCGGCTTCTTTTTGGTAGAAATAATTATTGCACTGCATAGGTCTTTTATGCCCCGACAGATATAGCGTCTTTTCATTCCATCCATTTTATGGTCTTGGAAAAAATTGTGCCAGCAGATCCTTCCCTCATCCGAAGCTTTATTTCAACCCCAATCTCTCCCATCTTAAGACATCATCATCGCCAGACAAGGATGGAAACATAACATCGAAATGGATTGCCCTTCGCAACCCCATGCAAGTCGAGCTAAGTGCAGAGTGCATGAGTTCATAATTGATTCAAATGGAGAAGAGTTAAACGGATGACACCAGGTGTCCTACTTAGGCACTTTAAAGTTGAATTCCAAACATGGTCTCATGGAACCCAAAGAATTAAGTTTAAAAGAGCCGAAGAGTCTCATTTCCAGTTCCTAATAAAGTCCCTTTAGAATTAAGTGGATTAAGGCCTAAACCAAGCTCCATCTCTCAGATTTAGATCCATTCGGTTCAAGGATCAGACTTGTTCTGAAAAATGCTAATGAATGCACCAATTTTTTTATGAAATAGATTTTTCGGATAAAATGTTTTAAGTGATTTTTAAAGATTTTTGCAATTTTTATTGAATTTAAAAACTTTTCAATTTTTAGGGTTTTTTGAACGAGTTAGTGGATTAATTTCATTTACACAAATTTTACATGGATTTTGTATATTTTATACAGAATTTTATACACATTTTATGTGCAGAATTATACAGCTTTTATACAAGATTTTATAAGGATCTATTTACAAATTCTTTAAGGATTTTATTAGAAAATTTTGCAACATTTTTATATAGAAATTTTAAGTCATTTTTAAAAAAATCATATTTATGATTTTCGTGTGGCTTTTAGAAACCCAAAATATACACCCATACTTTTAGAAAGCCTAAAAATACAATAAAGTTCGAGTTGTGGCCTCTAAAGCATATATAGCATATATATACGACACTCCCCTATAGCGTGAACTATGTACTCATAGTTACAAAAAATGGCAAAGGAAGACATAACTCGGGCTAAGTATAGATCGGTGAAAAGAATCCTATACTACAACAACTCAAAGAATAACGAATGAATAGAAGTAAATCACCTCCTCTATACGTAGGATCAAATATTCCTAAGGATAGAAAACTCAAAACCGAAGATGATCGAGGTTAAGAGAATGTACACACTCAACGGCTCGACTTGTCCCCCTATACTTAGGGTAAAATATCCCTAAGTATAGAGATGGAGATCAAAAGGTGAGGGACAAGCGAGAGAGAAGACGATACAAAAATGACGACAATCAAAAGGGGAAATGAGCGATATTACACCCCCCTACACTTAGGGTAAAACACACCCTAAGTATAAGCAACGATAGGGATAGTAAAAACATAACGATATGAACAACAATAGTGTCTACACCCCCTATACTTAGGATAAAGCACATCCTAAGTATAGCGCAATTCTAGATCAATCTAAGGGTGTAAGACCAACGGAAGTTGGAAAGAATAAAAATCGAAAAACACGCATGTACAAAGTGAACGGACTGTACAAGTCTCAAGAACGCCAAAGAGTGGCCTTCTTGCGTGACTTAGGAACGATAGAATTTACAATAGTTAGGTCGACATTAGGGTCATCCTTAGAGATATCCATATCCGAATCAGAGGATCCTTGATCTATTTCGACCGATGAGTGATGAATCTCTGATTCTCACTCTTTATTCTATTATTTTAGCTATTTATCTTAACAAAGCATCATGTGAATAAGCGTAAATAACAATAAGTCGGCATTTAGCATGCATATGTTAATAGTTTATATTTAGCATGTATTTGTGCAAAAAATAAAAGAATAAAGAAAAATGAAAAAGGAAGGAGGTATTTAGAATAGATACAGAGTGACCCGAACCCAAGAGAATGCCAAGCATTGGCTTGATCGCCAAATAAACCTAGTAGAGAGAGATAGGGTATACTCTATATTATATATATCATTTATATTTGTGAATAATTATTTTTGACAAAATAAAAAGAAAATGTTCTTTTTCCTGTATATAGTCCTAAAATAAAATAAATATCATAAAATAAAATAAAAATTAAAATAAAATCTTCTCCTACTTGTACAAAATACATGTATATATCCTTCACTCTCATTTAATAGATATACCTGTAAATAAATAATAAAAATAAAATAAAAATTATTTTATACTCTAAAAATTATGTTGGTAAAATAATATAAAATATAAAAAATTAAGGGTCTTTAAAAAAATAAAATAATTGTATAAAAAACATAGGTATATTATACCTGTATATAAAACATTATATTATATAAAGATTAATTTATTTTTCATAAAAATAAAAAAAAACATAGAAAAATAGGTTGAAAAAAAATAAACATTTTTCATTTTATACACTTTTTATTTTAAAATCGTTTGTTATTTTTTTATTGAATTTCTAAGTATTTTGTATATTCCTATTTTCTAATTGGTCCAGGAGGATTTGTTGACTCCGGTCAACGCCCCCTCCTAGCTCAGGTCAGGTTGAAAATGAAGGATATGGTTAGATCCTCAAGCACATCACGGAAGCGTGAGCGTCATATCGAATACGACGAGGAGCGACTAGTCGCACTAGTTGCTCAATGCAGCGGAATTTTAAAAAATTTTATACAATGAAACCACATGATCCAAGAACACTTCTCGGATCGTTTCGTCTAAACCACAAACAAGTAATTAGGATTACCTCTTGAAGCGTGGTTGCGATCAAGTCTCTAAACGAAGAGACCTCCTGTCTCAAGTCCGATCCGACGGAGGAGACGCTTGCGAGCGCGGGGATGAACCGCGTGCTTCTCGCAATCCATGTTGATGATCCAAGCGGCGGATCTCCTGATCTCGACACACGAGATCCAACGTCTTCTTCACGAGCGAGGCGTACCGAAGAAGACAGAGATCCACGAGCAGAAGAACGGGCAGCATAACGACGATGCTGCGGCGATGGAGAACCTCTCCATGGCATCCATGGTGGACGAGCCAAGAATGTATGATCGAAAAAGAGAGAGAGAGAGAGAGAGAGAGTTTTGCTACAATAGCATGTGTAAAGAGAGAGCCAAGAATGCCTCTCTATTTATAGGGTTTTGGGATCCATGGATCTCAATCCATGTGTCATATAAAATCAATGGATGAGATTGATTTATGACAATCCAATTGTCAAGATTGTTGTTGGTAAAAGCCAACAACTTGTGATTTAATTTTGATTAAATATATTTGATAAATCAAATAAATATAATACCAAATTAAACCACACAAATAGAGAGAGAAAATAAGGGAGATACACCTTCCTCTTTGGAAGGGGGGGACGGCCACCAATTCCCTCAAGGAATTGGTGCCACCCCCTCCTTTCCAAAAGGGGAGGGCAATCTCCTTGATTTTCTCTCCATCTAATTTCCAACAACAATTTGTTGGTATTTTAATTCAAAAAAATAATTCTCAATTAATTTTGGGAATATTGCAATCTTGACATTGAATTATTTTGAATCAAATTCACAACCCAAAACAAAATGTAATTTACATTTTCAATTAATTAAACAATGTGTATCCAATACACATTAATAATTAATCTACTAATATAAATTATATTTAACTCTCTCTAATACATTATAAATCACATTTATAATATATTATGAATAATTGTATATTACTATCCACATTATTCTTATCCTTGATAATTAAATCATATTTAATCATCTTGGATCTGTTTATCTCATGTGTTCAAATAATATGAATCACATTCACATTATTCACATCTTTGATAATTAAATCACATTTAATTATCTAAGATAACTCTCCTTATAATATGAATCAAATTCATATTATTCATGATAATTAAATCACATTTAATTATCCATTTTCTCAATGCTGGGATACATATATCAACAATAGAATTATCCATGAACTCTTTCAAGGACAATGCGCTTTCTCCGCGAATACTTGGAGATAAGGACAGGGCGATTGTATTGTTCCATGTATAGTGACATGGATATTGAGATTACATCTCAAATCCAGATCTCGGGCCTCCCATAGATGCTTGATTAAATCAAGAACGCAAATCTAATCTTCTCATTGCATCTGAATCACATTCAGATCAATGTCCAACATTTGGACTAAGATCAGATTACTTCTCTATTGAGAGGAGTCACTAAAATCCAGACCCGTTTCATCACTCCCTAGGAATGGAAGCGTCATGGTTATACAATCATTTATGATCACATCACCCTCAGGTATTCCTAACACCTGTACATCCTGCATACTGGAAGACTCATAATAAACCAGAAGTATTAGATCAACTTTACACTGTCTACTTCAGGGTTTTATCAGTAAGTTTCTCATTCGATCATTGGGAGTCGGTATTGATCATATACTTTCCAAAATCATATATCATACCTAGGTCTTGATCATATACTTTCCAAAAGTATATATCAAACTAACAAATTCAGTCAAGCTTCCAAAGCGAGACGACCGTGCGCACGGAATTTGATTCTTCCCAATATCTCATGAGTGAGCTCATGTCTTCCGGTTCAGTAGTGAACCTGTATGATCCCTTTGAGAGATCGTATTACTCATATGCCCTTATATGCACACCAGCGCGCCGGTGTATAGACCTTGATTAGGCCATCAACCTATTGGTCTGCCAAATGTACATACTCAGACATATAGTAGCACATCTGTCTCCAGTCAGAGGATGTGTGCCTATATCATGACAGCATATGATATAGGACTTTGGTTATCTCGATCTCGTTAAGTTAATTCTTTGACCTAACTCATCCGACACCTCCGAATCTCTATTCCTATGCAGAGGACTTGCATCAAGAGGTCGGTCAGATATCAACCTAAATGAGATAGGATTGCCATCTCCTACTCAGGCTGGAGATCATCTCTTAATAATCATTTGACGGTGCTTAATGAGTCCTCAATCTAACTCATTAGATATTCATCTAAGCACCAGCCTCTATGGTTCAATAATTGAATCAACAGTTGTATGATCATTAAGATGGCCATGGTACATAACCCTAATTGTACTAAGGGACCTATTATGCAAATTATGTACTCTTTATTTCAGATTAAGGAGTGAATTGCAATAACATTTATTGCATAATGGCTCGCCGTGGGCTCGCATGTCCAACAATCTCCCACTAGCCCAAAGAGCCATTAATGGGCTAATCATTTAAACCCACACTCATGTGACAATCATAGGCTATTTAGAAAATAGCTAGGTAAGCTGATCAGTCACTCTGTTCCCAAGAGAATACGCAAGTCCTTTTACGGCACTTGCATATCTCCTAGTAACAGTGCTTGCATCCAATGCGAATGTTGCATCCTATGCAACCAATACTCAATTTTGTCGATTATAGTGTCATTGACACTACATCTTATTAATTATCATAACCAGTATTCCCATAATCCTTATTAGAATACCTTCATTCCTGGAGATCTCTATCTCCTAAGGTATCCACAGTTAAGACCCTTATAGATCACTACCTACAAGGTCTTAAACTTTTGAAGATAAGACTTTGAGATCACTATTTCCAAGTTTTATCATCTTTGAAGATATTATTATTACTGCAATCAAGTGTTTTATCTCTATAGTAGGTTTAGTAACAGTTTACTACTCCCACTGCATGGTAGACATCTGGTTCTCGTACACATCTAGCATACATTCAGCTTCTCATAACTGATGCACAAGTGCAAGCAGTTCTAGCATTCACTTCCTCAACTCTTTGAGGTGCTATCCCTTTAGATAGGTCAGTACCATATCTTAAGGGAAAGAAGCCTTTCTTGGAATTTTCCAGAAAAATGGAATAAGTCCAAGGTGTACTACTAATGTGACAATCCCAATACCCTCTTCTCTTTGCTTCTGAACGACTTCAGAATTAAGATCTAAGAGGTATCCTTGAAATCGTATCTCAAGGTATGGAACAACCAAATTATAAAACACTTATTATTATTCTTATATCATTCTAAATGATTAGAATAATATCTACATTTAGCACGATGAACACAATGGCACTCCAACTAAGCTTCACATGGTTCATCAAGATTTTATCTGAAATCACAACATTTATGATTTCATCAAATCTTATGTTCCATCTACAAGAAACTTATTGGAGTCCAAAGATGGAGTTCTTCAGCTAGCACACCTTGCTTTCCTCAACCATGAAGCCCTGGGGCTACTTCATATGAATATCCTCAGGGAGGTATTCATAGAGGAATGCAATCCTGACTTACATCATGAAGATGTCATAAATAAGTTGTCTAGCTATAGTTAGCAATATTCTGATGGGTTAAAGCAAGGTCACTGGAGAGCAAGTCTTATCGCAAGCGATGCCTTCTCTTCGGTGTGTAGCTCATGGCTACGAACCATGCTTTGAAGGTCTATACCTTCTCATCAGGTTCCCTCTTTCTCTTGAAGATCCATTTACACCTTACTGGGTCTGACCCATATAGGTGGATCCTCGAGGGTCCATATACAACACTTGTATATGAAGTCTACATTAGACTTTTATTGCTAACATCCATCTTTCCATGTCATGATCCTCAGGAGCTTCATCACATGAAGTCCAATCATTTTCAGATTTAATTGACACATGGAATTCATCCTCAAACTTATTTGAAGAGGTATTAATGTTTCATCTTTAATTGTCTTATTTAGTTTCCGATTTCAGGAGCCTCATTATCTTCTCAAGATTAAATGAGTTCCTTTTTCTTCATTTTCATCTTGATTCTCAAGAGAGTCATCCTATAAGAATCATATTCTCAAAGATGAGATCTTTTAAGAATCTCAAGGTCATAAAGTAGGTATCCAATACCATCCTTTATTTTTCCTAATGAAGTAGCACTCTCTAGTGCTAGATTCCAGCTTAATCACATGGAACCTTATTAAGGATATATAATGTAGTCTCTATATATACCTGGAAACTAAGAGATAATTATGCTAAGATTAATTATTGATCAAATCATGTCACACATGATCAATTGCATCTCCCTACAACTCTAATGAGTCAAGGCTCATTAGGAGGGGTGAGATAAAAATGATATTCACATCTCCATAAGGTATTCCTTGAATTCATCTAATAGGTACAGGCTACCTTGGTTAGATCAAATTCATTTCATCTTCCTTCAAGCTTTGGTTCTAAACCAAAACTGTGAAGTCTTTGAACATTTCAAAGTTTTCTAAGTGAAGAGAAGAAATCTCATATCACAAATAATCACTAATAGATATCACATATCCATAATGTTTATTCTGATATAGATGATTCACATACATCATTATGTATGAGATCTTGAATACCTTAACATCTTACATCTTTCCCAAAGAAGGGTGTATTGGACATTTTTACTTTGAATACAATATTCACAAGTATGTGAGATTTGAATCTTTAGACAATCTAAAGTTTCATGTCTTACTAGTCCATTGATCTCATCAACAGACATAAGTCCAAAACTTGATGCTAGATCATTTGTCAAATGATCTATTATCCTCCTATTGATCTTTAAAAGTTTAATTTTTCAGTATTAGAAATCTTAATGAACCATTCATTAATTTTCTAATTTAGTAGAGTCCACTAGATTTTAGATTACTATCTAAAATATCTCCATCATAACTCTTTATGATAGATTTATTACAGAATTCATGTTTATATCCAACAATTAGAAATAAACAATGAGTGTATTCTAATATCTAGGTCATAGAGACATTCTCTAAGACTAAGGGCTCCCACTGAAAATATGAAGTCTATTGATCTCATGGAAATTGTTGCAACACTTGCATCACTTTCAACATGGATGACCAATAAACCTTAAGATCAAATTTCTAATACATATGCAACCAATTGCAAGTGTCATTAGAAAATTGAGATACAATTATTAGACTTTATCTTATCAAATAAGTAAGTCAATATCAATGATTATATGTAGATTAATCCGATGCACTATCCGATTCCTTCTCTAAGGATTCTAGATAGATTTGATAGTCATACTATCAACACATCAACTTATTGCAGTATTGGCATTCATCCAACTCTTTGGATGTCATATGGAAGTCACAGAAGTACAGTCAACTCTTTGACTATACCTCTTACTTGGGTCTAACCCATGCTTCCACTGCGCTCCCTTTGTCTATAAGCAACCTTTGATCAAGACCAAGGATCTCTTATGTTAAAATCAAAAATTTCAATATAAGAGTATTTAAACATTTATACAAGCTTCATTTAAGTTCATATAATATGAATATTATGAAGCTTCATGAATGACTAGAGTATAGACAGTAGAATGATGACACTCATCATCTACATCCATCTAAACTCTTTGAAGCATCGGTTCAGGTAGGTATTCAAACAATTTGAATACATTATCTCTAATAGAGCTACCATTCTACATGATGTAGAGAACCATGTCATTCATGATTAAATGTCAAGAGCACATATGTATGCCAGAATATCTTTATTGATTTTATAAGGATTAATTTGATAATTACGATCATCATCGACATGTCACTTCAAAAGTACATTTGATAAGATCAAGACTTATAGAGACATACAAACCCTAGGGTTTTAGTCCTATTGTCTATTTAATTATCACTTCTCATTATTATGAGGAAACTTGCACATTGCAACCACATACATTATGTGTCCAATCGCAAGTACAATATCTGGATCAAGGGTCCAATCCATGATATTCTACTGGTTATTAATGAGTATAACATTGAGTGGGTTTAATGAAGGATTATCTGAAATAAGTAATTTGCATAAGGGTATATATTTATATATATACACATATTATACTTTGATTTAGGAGTTTTTTTATATCAAAGTTGTCTTGCCATGTCAACAATGAAAGTTCATTCCCTTAATCACTTTCAATGTAAGAGATATACTTACCATTATATCTCAGCAAGATCTGGGATCTCCTCTTTATCTTTGTTACATCCCAATAATATGAGAAACTGCAACTCCAATAAAGAGAAGCGGGAACACATTCCGCCTTGCAAGTCCAACTTGCATTTCCCAATTCGGTCTTTAACACCCGGGCCCACCACCCCTAAGGTGATGTTGACCCGTCATCAATTGAACAAACCGTCAACAGGAATAGAACTCGCTATGCGCAATCCAATATCGCCCCAATAATATGAGGATCCGATACTGGGGTCACTACGCATACAACCTTACTCTTTCGAGAAGCAAAGAGTCTGATCCAGATGCGCTTGTATATAGGAGCTGTCACTACGTACAGGCGTCTCCTATATATAAACCCTGGTGACAGAAACCCTTCGCCTTGACGGGAGACCATGGATGTCACTTATGTGATCCTCCACCTATTATTCAAATTTAATTAATTACTATGAATCACATTCATATAATTAATTCTTCCAAGGGAATTATTAACTCTAATCATATTAGAGTATTCTCAATTGGACATAATTAACTTAATCATATTAAATTAATTTTCAATCCAATTTAATCAATCAAACTTAGTTTTATGCTTGAATATATATATATATGGTATTATTCTCAAAGTACGTATTAATTCATATTTTAATAATTAGAAAAATACATCATAATCCCTCGAACATTATCCCGGCCCTACCCGCTGTCATGGCCACAACCGACGGGAGTGGGGCGGACCACATACGTTGCAACCCGCTAATCCAGCGATCCCCGACTAGACACCATATCCGCCTCGGGAAAGGATAATACCAAATTGATTATTTTGTACTTGAGATGATCATCGGTTCTTCAACCGAAATTATACCATATAGTAATAAAACAATTTTGATTTTAAGGAAATTTGCTAGGCAAATTCCCAAGTCCTATTCAAGCAAGAAGTTTGATGATTGTAATTCCAATTATGGTTTAGATCAAATCTAATCAACTAATTGGTTGGGGCCAAGTCAATTAAGGAAATAATCATTCTCTAATATTTCACAAATATTTTTCATAATTATTTCTCGAAATTAACAATTAATTTCATTAATTGACAATCACATGGTTCTTGATTAGGAAAGCAATTTCAGCAGTGACCCTACTTACTAATATTGGCATATCTCAATCATATTAAATCCAAATTAAGCAAAGTCAATTTCTAAAGTTTGCTAATTTGATGTAGGACAGAATCTAAGTGATGTTTCACGCATTTCGAGGCAAGTCTAAACAGTAGTTAACATTTTAATCACGTTTAGATTCACAGTTCCCGCAACAGTGCTACATGTTCATTAAAACGACCATATCTCGAGCATACGAAATCCGATTTACGCAAACTCAGATCCTATGATTTCCTTATTTAATGGGGAACATAATCCAAGTATAAAATTCGTGTTTAAACAATTTAAACAGTGCCGAATTTATTTACTAAACAGATCTTCGAAATCAAATGCGATGAAAACTTTCGCGACCTTAGCGACCCAAGTCATCCTCGGTTAGCGAATCACTATTCGAAACCGTCGACCTAAGGCTCTGATAACACTTGAAGGATATGGTTATATCCTCAAGCGCATCACGGAAGCGTGAGCGTCGTATCGAATACGACGAGGAGCGACTAGTCGCACTAGTTGCTCAATGCAGCGGAATTTTGAAAATTTTATACGACGAAACCACATGATCCAAGAACACTTCTCGGATCGTTTCTTCTAAACCACAAACAAGTAATTAGGATTACCTCTTGAAGCGTGGTTGCGATCAAGTCTCTAAACGAAGAGACCTCCTGTCTCAAGTCCGATCCGACGGAGGAGACGCTTGCGAGCACGGGGATGAACCGCGTGCTTCTCGTAATCCATGTTGATGATCCAAGCGGCGGATCTCCTGATCTCGGCACACGAGATCCAACGTCTTCTTCACGAACGAGGCGCACCGAAGAAGACGGAGATCCACGAGCATAAGAACGGGCAGCATAACGATGATGCCGCGGCGATGGAGAACCTCTCCATGGCATCCATGGTGGACGGCCATGAGAGGGAGAGAGAGAGGGCTGACCTCTAGAAAGAGAGAGAGAGAGAGAGAGAGAGAGTTTTTTCTACAATAGCATGTGTAAAGAGAGAGGCAATAATGCCTCTCTATTTATAGGGTTTTGGGATCCATGGATCTCAATCCATGTGTCATATAAAATCAATGGATGAGATTGATTTATGACAATCCAATGGTCTAGATTGTTGTTGGTAAAAGCCAACAACTTGTGATTTAATTTTGATTAAATATATTTGATAAATCAAATAAATATAACACCAAATTAAACCACACAAATAGAGAGAGAGAAAATAAGGGAGATACACCTTCCTCTTTGGAAGGGGGGATGGCCACCAATTCCCTCAAGGAATTGGTGCCGCGCCCTCCTTTCCAAAAGGGGAGGGCAATCTCCTTGATTATCTCTCCATCCAATTTCCAACAACAATTTGTTGGTATTTTAATTCACCAAAATAATTCTCAATTAATTTTGAGAATATTGCAATCTTGACATTGAATTATTGTGAATTAAATTCACAACCCAAAACAAAATGTAATTTACATTTTCAATTAATTAAACAATGTGTATCCAATACACATTAATAATTAATCTACTAATATAAATTATATTTAACTCTCTCTAATACATTATAAATCACATTTATAATATATTATGAATAATTGGATATTACTATCCACATTATTCTTATCCTTGATAATTAAATCATATTTAATCATCTTGGTTCTCTTTATCTCATGTGTTCAAATATTATGAATCACATCCACATTATTCACATCTTTGATAATTAAATCACATTTAATTATCTAAGATAACTCTCCTTATAATATGAATCAAATTCATATTATTCATGATAATTAAATCACATTTAATTATCCATTTTCTCAATGATGGGATACATATATCAACAATAGAATTATCCATGAACTCTTTCAAGGACAATGCGCTTTCTCCGCGAATACTTGGAGATAAGGACAGGGCGATAGTATTGTTCCACGTATAGTGACATGGATATTGAGATCACATCTCAAATCCAGATCTCGGGCCTCCCATAGATGCTTGATTAAATCAGACCGTAAATCTAATCTTCTCATTGCATCTGAATCACATTCAGATCAATGTCCAACATTTGGACTAAGATCAGATTACTTCTCTATTGAGAGGAGTCACTAAAATCCAGACCCGTTTCATCACTCCCTAGGAATGGAAGCATCATGGTTATACAATCATTTATGATCACATCACCCTCAGGTATTCCTAACACATGTACATCCTGCATACTGGAAGACTCATAATAAACCAGAAGTATTAGATCAACTTTACACTGTCTACTTCAGGGTTTTATCAGTAAGTTTCTCATTCGATCATTGGGAGTCGGTATTGATCATATACTTTCCAAAAGCATATATCATACCTAGGTCTTGATCATATACTTTCCAAAAGTATATATCAAACCAACAAATTCAGTCAAGCTTCCAAAGCGAGACGACTGTGCGCACGGAATTTGATTCTTCCCAATATCTCATGAGTGAGCTCATGTCTTCCGGTTCAGTAGTGAACCTGTATGATCCCTTTGAGAGATCGTATTACTCATATGCCCTTATATGCACACCAGCGCGCCGGTGTATAGACCTTGATTAGGCCATCAACCTATTGGTCTGCCAAATGTACATACTCAGACATATAGTAACACATCTGTCTCCGGTCAGAGGATGTGTGCCTATATCATGACAGCATATGATATAGGACTTTGGTTATCTCGATCTCGTTAAGTCAATTCTTTGACCTAACTCATCCGACACCTCCGAATCTCTATTCCTATGCAGAGGACTTGCATCAAGAGGTCGGTCAGATATCAACCTAAATGAGATAGGATTGCCATCTCCTACTCAGGCTGGAGATCATCTCTTAATAATCATTTGACGGTGCTTAATGAGTCCTCAATCTAACTCATTAGATATTCATCTAAGCACCAGCCTCTATGGTTCAATAATTGAATCAACAGTTGTATGATCATTAAGATGGCCATGGTACATAACCCTAATTGTACTAAGGGACCTATTATGCAAATTATGTACTCTTTATTTCAGATTAAGGAGTGAATTGCAATAACATTTATTGCATAATGGCTCGCCGTGGGCTCGCATGTCCAACAGAAAACCCATCGTCGAAGCTTTTCTCCAATTTCTCCAACCCAAATCCAAGCTCCTCTTTCCTCGAATCTTGGACCCTTGATTCCTTCGACCTCCGTGATCCGCATGGACTCCTTGGATCTGAATCGCTCTCGGGTCTCGCGCTTCTCGTTGATTCTTCTAGACCCTCGTGCTTCCCTATATAATCTCTCTTCTGCCTCCACAGTGACCTAGCTCGTTCCTCGCCTCTTCTTCCTCCCACAGCGACCTCAGGTTAAGTGATAGCTACCGGAGGAGCTCCTCGGAGTGATGTTTGGTGGTCAAGAGATGTATCTCAGCCTCGTGGCCGGTGTGCGCTGCTGCGACAAGCCTCCCGACCTTCTACAGCTTGGTCGAGGCCACAACCTCACTTCCCACCTTCAACTGAAGCTCCATAGTTCATCTAGAACATCAGGTACCCTTTATTTCCCATCCGTTTCTTTTTTCGATTCATCCACTTCGTCTAGCGCCACCGCACATTCATATGCTCCGACCAACTGGTCGGAGCCCTGTCCTTTGTATCAACCCGTTCCGACCGACTCTACGCATCACCCTTCACCTCAAACCATAGTCTGATCACCCTTAGGATCGACCCCCAGGTCGAGATTAAGGTCTGGATCTCCTCTATCAACTTCACCGGAGATCGAACCCCACCCCATCATCGCTTCTTTCTGTTTTTGCTTGAATAACCCCGATCGGAGCTTCGCTCCGAGTCGAGCTTTCCTTCCCAGGTGTTTGCGCACGCAGGAATTCCAGTTCCAGCTTCTAGAGGGTCCATCTTCACCGCCACGCATATCCGGCCAGCACCTCCCCCATCAGACCCGTCCATTCGACACGGGAGACTTTCATGATTGTTACAGATCCTTCCGATCGATCATCGGAGCCGAGGATACCTTCTGAGGCTCTGGTGAAGTTCGTTGGGGCCTTGTTCTTCCAAGTCCCCTCTCCACCGTTGGATTGGCCCACCTCTGCCAGATATCATCTTAGCCGCCAACCGGAGCAGCCTTAGGACTGTTGGATCTGACACATGATGCATATGTGCCCCACATCTCCGACATTCTCTGGGGCGTCAGTTCTGACACGGCAGGAGATCCGCACCGTACGTTCCACCGTCCACTAGAGCTCCCCACGCGTCCCCCACGCGCTCTGCACGTGTCCTGCGAGGGTATTTTACACTTGCTTCCCTGTAGTTTTCATGCTTTACTTTTTTGCTTGTTAAATAAAGTTGTAGTTCAAACTTTTTGCATACCAGCCCTTATGTTTCCAGTATTTGCACTTTAGTCCTTCGAGTCAAGATACACATGCATGCTCATGTGCTTTTGTGGTGTTTTTGCAAGAACTGTCCTGCACTCTCTAATGGTTATGGTTTGGATGAAATATTTTCTATATTTGCATTTATGCCCCTGTGCTGGTGATTTTAGCATGTGCGCTTATTTCGTGGACTTGTTGTATGCATTAATGTTTAGTCTGGAAACTTTAGGATAATTACAAAAAGGTCCCTACAACATGTGTCCCTTATTTTTAATCAGATAATTATTAAACCAACTCCAAAAATTCCACAAAAATTATCATTAGCTCCTGCTAATGTGTAATAATTATGGTAATTTTTATGAATTGATTTAATTTTATTAGATATTATCTAAAAATCAAAAACCCTTAAAAACATGTCTGTTTTTTTATAGAATACACAGAAATATAAAAATTGTTTGAAAAATTCTATAAAATTTTGTGTGTGCTTGTCTTTGTGTGTTTCTACTTAAGTACCATTTTTATCTCATTATCTTATATAAAAACCCTAAAAATCACATAAGATTAAAAATATTATAAAAATCATTAAAAATTCTACAAAAATTTAAAAAAGGATATTTCAGTTCCTGTAGTTCGATCTTTTAATTTATTTTATCAAAAAAATTGTAGCTAGGATATTTGGGCAATTTAAACATTTTAAATTTGCCTCTTGGACAGGGTTGTACAGTGCCTTCCAGTCTTGTGCATAATTCATTTTTATAAAATCAAACAAAAAACATAAAATACCATAAAATCACAAAAAAACACTTGCATTTTTGTTAAAAAACATAAAAATATTTTTATTTCTGAATTTTGTGTGTTTTTAGTATTATTGAAGGCTTCCTTGTCCCTTAGTTTTTTTATTTCTTTAAGTGTTTGTTTTCTATTTTGAAAAACATGAAAATTTGCAAAAAAAAAACAAAAATAAATAAAAATTAGTTTTGTTTTCCTGATCTCGACTACTTCGTACATTTCTGTGCTCCTTGTGTTCGACCATGGTCGCTATACCAGATTAAATAAATAGAGGAGACCGCTACATTAGATTTTGTGCTTATGATTGCCTTATTCGTGGTCTGGATTTTCTTGATTGAGAACGCCTTGTGATTTGGGTCACAATGACCCTTCGATACTACTTAACCCGAGTTGTCCGGGCCAGTCATCAGAATAGCACCGTTGCCGGGGAGCACAGGCTTAGTAGTCGTTTTTCAGCCTTCGTTGTTTTATTTTTCTTTATTTTTAGCTCTATTTATTATAATTGCTTTCCGACCCATTTCTGTTTCGCTTTTTGTGCAAGGAACCACCCGAGGGTCGCTTTGGAGGAGACCCATACTCGAGGAGAAGCAGGATCATTGCAGAATTAATTATAGTTCATAGAGTAACATAGAGTAGCTGTTAGCACATATTATTATTATTGTAATAATACAGGGACCTCAGACACTTTGGACACTTGACACACATCGGGATTTGTTTCGCCGAGCACCGGTGTGCTCTGCGGACCTTACCGTGGTTTTCATCGGTTTTGATTTGCTTACCTTTTCTTTTCTTTGATTCTTGAAGAATTTGGCCCCTATATTTAGAAATTTGCTTGATTGTGATGTAACTGATTAAGGCCCAATCTCTAACTATTTTCCTGCACCTATAGTTCGTAATTGGACCTAATTAATAAAATTAATAAAAAGTTAACTTGGTTGCTTGAGAGGTCACGTACCGCTAGAGTTTGTATATAGTGCGCGTAGGATCCATTGTGGTGGACACCGATCGACATCAGAGACCGGACTCTGACCTCTCTCTCTGACCAGTTAACTACAGTTCTTCGCGATTAGAAATTGCTCATCTAAGGTTGTTTTCTTCTTGCATCATTTAGATTAGTTCAAGTTCTGTCTTTAAATTTATGCACGGATCACCCTGCATGTAGAGTGCTGGAGTCAGGTATGCCTTTCTTACTTTGCATGCATCATAAGTTTTGATCGCACATCGGTTTTTTCGACTTCTCCCCCTATTTTTGGACTCTAAACAATCAGGAGATCGAAAATTTCATTAGGCATTTGTTTGCTTATTGAAAAATACTTAAAAAAGAAATAATCATAAAATTGGGACTGCTAAATAAACTTGACCTTAAAAGACACTCGACTTAAAAATCTATCTTGGGAGAGCAATCACCTCATTATTTGGTTTGCTTGCGCGAGAGAGTGACCCGCACACTAGGCTAGAGCCATACCTGAACTCTCATTAGACTACTGGTCTTGGGCTAGTCGTTCTCCAATGAGGATTGCTCTGGTCTCCGGTAAAGCAGGCCGCGATATCCTTAACAGAGCGAGTTGATCAGGTAGCCGGTAAACGGTCCGTAACTTGTAATGGCTAGGAAAGATCTAGCTTTGGGATTGGATCAGTCTCTTGAGAGTATCGGGTTCCTACCAGCATGCTTAATCGCCCTGCTAGACTGAATTATCACCTAAATAAAATCGAAAAGATAAAGGACCGAACCTTCACGATCATCAGCTCTGCGTTGCGTAGGTTAATTGGGGGTTTCATGGCTGATCTTGTTTGTTTCCGGATCCCATCTGCTTTTCCTCTACATCACGATGATGGGCCGGAGGTCCCTTAGACAGCCCTTGACTGCACCGCTTTCGAGCACTCCGCCCCATTCATCTAGGCTGGTTCGTGAGAGCCTAAACCTGCTCTCCAAACCCGAGTTCGATTCCACCATGTTCTCCCTCGATCACCCTTCTTCCAATCTCGAGGTGCCAGAGCATAGACCAACGTAGATATTCATTCATTTGACGGCACCTGAGTTCGGGTCTTTTACCTTTGTAAAGACCCAAGATATGGCCAGTAGCGAGAAGCGCACCGATGGTCAGCCCCAGACTGCCACATATGTTTTAGATCAGGGCGCCATCAACAACACACTCTTATCCTCCCTGGAGATGATGTAGAGACAGATCAGAGATTAGGGGGACTTCATGGTAGATATGTGTAGAGAAATGGCACAAATGCGAGCTGACCGGGGAGAGCCGAACCGAGCTGGTGGTGGAGAGATACCAGAGATTGGAGGAGACAGAGCACATCCATAGGAGCCACAAGAGCCAGTCTGACCAGCTAGGCCGATGAGAGAGTTGTACAACCCCAGTGCAACTCTTACACATCATTGGATTCAGCTTCCGGCGATATTAGGAGATTTCATGCTCCCCCCTCAAACTATCAAGCTGTTGCACAAGTCCCATGGGCTTGCCACCGAGGAACCGCATATTCACCTGCAGGAATTTGAGATGATCTGCAGCACGGTCCACGACAAATATGTGGATGAGGACACCATCAAGATGATGGTTTTTCCATTCTCCGTGGTCGATAGAGTAGCCTACTAGCTGAATCATCTAGGGAGATACATTACTTCATGGGAACAGCTCCGGACCGAGTAATTGAACAAGTACTATCCACTCGGCCGGGCGAACGCAGCTCGAGCTTTGATCAACAACTTCTCCATGATCCCTAACGAGCAATTCCATGAGGCGTGGGATCGATTCCATGAGCTCATTGATCGGTGTCCACATCATGATATTTCTAAACCCAATCTCGTACAAAGTTTCTTTTGTGGGCTGACACCGGAGCTGCAGGGGCTTGTGAACGCTTCTTATGGGGGCTCCTATTTCACCAAAGATGAATACCAGGTCTGGGCCATATATGAGGAGATGGTCGAGAACTACACAGTTATGTCCCAAACCCATCTCTATACCCAGGGGAAGCCCTCATCCCATGTCGTGTCCTATCAGAAGGTAGCACGAGTCGATGTAGGACCATCCACCTCTTTAGCAGTTACAGCATAGGAAGAGTCGACAACCGCTGATATGGGCATCATCAGCGAGAAGTTGGACCGCATCGAGATTATTGAGAAGAAGCATTGCCAAGGCATGACTCAGATCGATCAGTTGGCAAAGATTTTAAGTGACCTGAAGATCCAGATCATGTGTCTCCAGGAGGCACAAACGGCTTCTCAACCCCATCTCAGGTCATGAGATGATCCTAGTAGCAGCAACGTGACCCATCACTTCGCCCAGTACAGACATGTTCATCACATCCAGGGAGAGTCATTCCAGCAGCCGCAACATCAGTACCTTCAACCATCACCATCTCAGGACACTCAGATGGTTGTATATCAACAGGATCAGCCACTGGCAGTTCTTCCTCCATCCCCCTTCGAGTAAGAGCCGTTGATGGAAGTCAATGGGATTTTGTACAACTGAAAGCAGCTCAGGATCCGTTGAGATCATCCCAGATTCAAGTGGTTGACCGGAGGTGCCTCATCCCAATAGCAACCTCCGGCTCAGGGTGGACAGTTCGGCCAACAGTCACAGCAGCAGCCTCAGTTCCCTCACCAGCCACAGCAATAGCAGTACCAGTCGGGTCCTCGTCCCTACCAGCAGGGACATCCGTGGAAGCAGCACTAGCAACAACCTCAGTAGTATTCATAGCTTCTTCCTCATCAATTCCAATAGCAGCCTCACTTTCAAAGAGGCAACCCGTCCAGTTCTTATAGGCCAGTCTATGAGAACCCATCACTCGACGATCTAGCCCTCCTATTTTCTGATCAGTAGGTCACATTTAGGCAGGAGATAGATGAGTTCCACCAGGAGATAAGGGAGATCATCAAAGGAAAGGCCGCCATACCCGCTCAGATCGAGCCCAACCCTAATAACGTAAAAAGAAAATCTGAGCAAGTACAGTTTACAGAGACTACCACTCCTAGTGATTTATTGGGTGGCATTCCTTCATATACATTTGATGCTGACTTTGTTACACTTAGGAGCGGTAGAATGCCAACCGGCAGCGCCTCGTCTAAGCGACGACACCATGAGGATGCAGAAGCGCCAGACGAGTAGGATAGCAGTGCTGATGCCGCTTAGGATGATGATGACGGTGGTGCTGATACCACCAAAGATTTTGATCCAGCCGACGGTACTGAGGCCATTGCTTCCCCAGATGCAGTGGGTGGTACTGATGCCACCAGAGTTCCAGATGCTAAGCTAGAGTGCGGTGCTGATGCCGTAGTTGCGGATGCCGTGGGTCGTGCTGAGGCCACCCCTTCTATTCTTGTAGTGTTTCCTCTAGTTTCTGTACCCCGGGATTGTGTGAAAAATACCAAAAAAAATAATAAAGGAAAGGGTTCTTCATCTTCGGATCCATATGTGATACATGATGATGCTTGTATGGATTCTGTTCCTTCTCAATAGCAGGAACCCATTCCTAGCCCTCTATATGAGGAGGGCCCAACCATCCCCTTCCCTCAAGCACTCTGCTTGGCTAAGTGGAATAGAAAATAAAATCCAAAAAAAGATCAGCGGTTAGAGTTTATCCAACAGATGATTGATAGATTTCAGATTCAGCTGACTCTACAGGAGGCACTTGAGCATATTCCTCTCTTACAAAAGAACTTGAGAGACAAGACCACCATCCATAGGATGAAAAGGAACCATAATGCAGAAATCCATGTACTCACTCGTGCCACCTACTTTGCCATCCAAAACTGTCTGACAGCCAAGGGGCCATATGCAGAAGCTCCCTATGTCAGATGCCATATTCATGAGCAGAGATTTGATCGGACTCTATTAGACAGCGACTCTTCCATCAACCTTATTCTGGAAGCCTTGCTCGACCGATTCGAGTTTGGCCCTCTTCGACGGAGCAGGACAGTCCTTCAGTTTGCTGATAGATCTATCAAGAGGTCGAAGGGGTTGTTGAAGGATGTGGTCGTCACAACTCAGGGTCTGAAATTCACATGGACTTCGTTGTGTTGGACATGAAGATCCCTGAGTCTATGACCGATACCCCCATCATTCTAGGATGACCATTATTGGCCACAACCAAGGCGATGTCTGACCATGATAGTAGGAAGGTGTAATTTCGTGTTGAGGGTGAGAGTATACAAATAGAGACGATCGATGAGACTAGAGTACGTGACTCAGATTGCTCGAAGCAGTTTACTAATACAGATCAGATGATAGAGGTAGAGCGGGGCGTCTACCAGGAGTGGGACTTTGTGATCACTGATGATGAAGCTGCTTGGTCTGATCCCATTTCACGAGCCCTTCTCTCACCTTCAGATACTGAAGATCCATAGA
Organism: Ottelia alismoides; assembly: GCA_037367405.1. Classification (NCBI taxonomy): domain Eukaryota; kingdom Viridiplantae; phylum Streptophyta; class Magnoliopsida; order Alismatales; family Hydrocharitaceae; genus Ottelia; species Ottelia alismoides. Next base: position 901,095 of record JAZKJV010003433.1, on the reverse strand, counting down.
TCCCAGTAAAGGATAGTTTGGAGAGCACACTCTTGGCAGAGGATACATTCGAGGCTGAAGACCGTGTTTAGGACAATGAGGCAGAGTACATTTCTTGTGATTCAGATTCAGATCCCTTGGATTCAAACATAGATTGGGCCGATGTTGATGAGTTGTTATCTTGTATGATTCCAATAGAGCCAACAGCTAGGGTGGAAACTGAGCCGGCACAGATTACAGATACACCAGCAGGGCTATCTTCGCCAGATATTCATGATCAGCGAGAGTTCTCCCACGCAGATCTGGAAGCATTCACTCAGACTTTTCTGAGGCCAGATGTGCCATCTCCCAGTTGCCCAGAACTGAATCCTTTACCACAGTCGCTGAAGTATAGATTCCTTGCGGGTGAGCATGAGATGTACCCAGACATTATCTCAACAGATTTGACCGGAGAGCAAGAATCTCATTTTATGGAGATTCTTGAAAAGAACTGCAATGCTATAGGATGGAGAGTAGATGATCTCCATGTGATAAGTCTGGCCCTGTTCTCCCACCATATCTATCTCAAAGAGGACGCTAAGCCATCGCCTGAGTTCCAGCGATGGCTAAACCCAAATCTTCGAGAGGTAGTCATGAAGGAGATATTGAAAAGGTGGAGCGTCGATTTTATCTACCCCATATCCGACACCAAGTGGGTTAGTCCATTACATATGGTGCCGAAGAAGACGGGCATTACTACAGTTGTGAGCGAGTCTGGAGAGGAGATAGCTACCCGGATAACCACTTCTTGGAGGGTCTGTGTGGACTACAGACGATTGAATCAGGCCACCAAGAAGGATCATTTCTCGCTGCCTTTTATTGATCAGATTATAGAGAGGCTAGCTGGGAAGAGTCACTACTACTTTCTCAACGGGTATTCCGGCTAAAATCAGGTGGCCATTTCACCGAAGACCAGGACAAAACGACATTCACCTATCTATTTGGGACTTATGCTTTCAGACAGATGCCCTTTGGTCTATGTAACACCCCGGCGACATTCCAAAGGTGCATGTTGTCCATTTTCTCGGACATGGTGGGTGGCTATTTAGAGGTCTTTATGGACGATTTTTTGATCTACGATGATGGGTTTAATGCTTGTCTTGACTACTTAGACCGTATTCTTCAGCGTTTCATTGAGGTTCATCTTGTTTTATCTTGGGAGAAGAGTCACTTCATGGTGACTCAGGGGACAGTGCTTGGTCATATCATCTCCAACAGGGGCATGGAGGTTGATCCGGCCAAGGTGGATATCATCAGGAAACTCAATCCACCATCTAACCTGCGGCAATTACAGTCTTTTCTAGGGAATGTCGGTTTCTACAGACATTTCATTCATGACTTCAGTAGGATTTCCCGACCGTTGACTGATCTGCTGATAAAAGACACCGAGTTCATTGTAGATGATAAGTATATTGCGTCATTTGAGACTCTCAAGAGCTTAGTTGTTGAGGCTCCTGTCCTTCAGCTGCCGGATTGGTCTCTCCCATTCGAGATCAAGACGGATGCCTCCTATTTTGCCATAGGGATTGTGCTTGGACAGAGGAGGGATGGAGTGCCATTTGCCATTCACTATGCTAGATGTACATTAGATGCCACGCAGCGGAACTATATTGTCACGGAGAAAGAGATGCTAGCCGTAGTTTTCACCTTGGATAAATTTCGATCATACATTCTTGGATCTAAAGTGATTATCTTTACCGATCATTCCTCCATTAGGTACCTCATGGCAAAGTAGGATGCCAAAACGAGACTGACTAGATGGATCCTTATATTCCAGGAGTTTGATATTGAGATTAAGGATAAACCTGGAGTCAAGAATGTCATGGTGGATCAGCTCTCCCAATTAGAAAATCTTGAGAAATCTGAGCAGACTGATCCCATTTCAGAGACCTTCCTAGATGAGGCGATCCTTGCTATCGCCTCACTCCTATGGTACGTCAATATGGTAAACTATCTTTTTGCCAAGAAAGTTCCACAAGGTTGGCCCAGGCAGCGACTTGAGACCTTCCTTACGAAGTCCAAGTCCTACCGTTGAGAGGATCCCATCCTTTATCATGAAGGAGGGTATAGTGTCTGGCGTCGGTGCATTCCTCAGGAGGAGCACCACAACATCCTCACATACTGCCACAAGCTTGAGGCAGGAGGACACCATTCTGGGAGGAGAACAACACAAAAAGTGCTCCAATCCAGCCTATGGTGTCCTACCCTCTTCAAGGATTCTGATAAATTCGTGAAGAGGTGTACTGACTGTCAGAGGATGGGCACTTGTGGACAGTGTGATATGATGCCGATGCAGCCCATTCACTTCTGTAAGGTTTTTGATGCATGGGGCATCGATGTCATGGGTCTATTCCCTAAGAGTCAGGGATTTGAGTACATTCTGTTGGCTGTTGATTATGTGAATCGTTGGGTTGAGACCATACCCGCCTGAACCGCAGATGCTAAAACTGTTTGCAAATTTTTGAGGAAGAATATCATTTCACGGTTCGGGGTGCCTAGAGTATTGATATCTGACGGGGGGGGTCTCACTTTATCAACGACAAGGTAAAGTCCCTTGCTAACGAGTTCAGCATAGACCATCGAGTTGCCACTCCATATCACCCTCAAACCAATGGTCTTGCTGAAGTATCAAATAGGGAGATCAAAACGATATAGCAGAAGGTAGTCCGCCCAGACCGAAAGGATTGGTCATAGCTTTTGGACTCGGTCTTGTGGGCATATCAGACTTCCTTCAAGATTCCTTTGAGTACATCTCCCTTTCGTCTCGTTTATGGCAAGCCCTGCCATTTACTTGTTGAGATTAAGCATAAGCCAATTTGGGTTGTCACTGATATGTTATTGGATCCAGAGAGTATAAGTGATCAAAGAAAGGCAGAATTGGCAGCCCTGGAGGAACTTAAAGATACAACCTTCTCAAGCAGCCTACAGTATAAGGAGCAAGTAAAGATATGGCATGATTCTCATATCAACCATAAGCAGTTTGAGACAGATCGGAGAATATGGTTGTTTGATGCCAGGCTTTGATTATTTCTAGGGAAATTGCAGAGTAAGTGGAAAGGACCATACCTGGTCCGAAAGGTGCATGACAATGGTAGTATCGACATATCTGAGATGTCATTTGAGTCCACCTTTCATGTTAACGGTCAGTGCCTCAAACCATATCTAGCTCATGAGTCGTTGATCGTTGATGTCATCCCGATTCATTTTGCATGAGATGTGGTCTTTGACTCACATCAGTTGCATCTCGTGTTTGATTATCACTGTCTTCCGCCTTGTATAGATCCAGATGTCCATATCATCTCATTCTTTAGTCTAACACCCTATCTGTATCTTGTGAGTATGCTATACTAAGGTGTGCTTTACCCCAAGTATAGGGGGTGTCAGATTTTTGATTATTTTGTTGATTCTTTTTACCTTTGTTTTGTTGCTTATACTTGGGGATATTTTACCCTAAGTATAGGGGAGGTAGACCATGTACATCATTTCACTCGATTTTCCCTTTATACACAGTCTGTTATACTTAGGATTACTTGATCCTAAGTATAGGGGGAATCACCGAACCCTCTTCTCTTTGATTCGTCGATGTAGTATAGCCTTTCTTTTCACTTCCCTATACTAAGAACGAGTTATGTCTTCCTCTTTATCGCTCTTTGTTCACTCTCAGGATGCGCTAAGTATAGGAGGTGTCGTATATATTACATATATACTTTATCCATAACTCATACTTTGTGTGAGTGTGTTAATAGATAAAATGGTTAAAACCCTTTAGTTAAAAATCACAAAAATTTTAAAATTTTTCTTGTACATAAATTCTTTCTTGCACATACATAGCTATTTATAAAAACTATTTTTCTACAAATGTTTGTAAAAAAATTGTTTGTAAAAAGTTCGTAAATACTTTTGTATCAAAACTATGTATATAGTATAAAATTTTTGTAAAATGTTTACAAAACAAAAGTTTGCAAAAACCAGTGTGTAAATGTTTGTAAATAGTTTGCAATCCTTCTGCATTCATGCATTCAAATATTTTCAAAATTTTGCATATTTTCAAAAATTTTACATAAAAAGATTTTTGTAAATATTTGCATATGCTTCCAAATCATAGCTGATATTTAAACCATCCTGGAATTAAATTGGAAAATGGAGCTTGGTTAAGACCTTAATCCACTTAATTCTGAGAGGAACCTTATAGATTTGAGGATAAGACTTTTCAGGTCCATTGGTGACTTAATTCTTTGAGTCCACTAGGCTATGATCACATGTCATCTTGATGAGCCTAAGTACGACACTTAACAACACACACTTGACTCTCACAGAAAATGGCTTTACTTGCACCAGCACCTTACACATAGATCTCTATGGATGAGGTGTTGAGGAGGCAGTTTCCTTTGGCTTGGGGTAGCATACGAGGGTAGTACTTCTAGGCAGAACCTCTCGTCTTCTTTTTAGGGAAGGAAGTGCACCTCAACTTGGTCTGGCGGTGTTGAGGTCTAAAGACAGAGTTGTGGGTTGCAATAATGCTTCAAAAGATGGATAGTCTACTGGCTCAAGAGGAAAAAGTCCTTATGTATACATGCTGCACCATGTAGATATATTGTACATATGCACATCAAAAAAAATGTGAAAAAGAAAGAAAAACTCCAAAAAAAGTGGCATATCTGATAGAAAATGAAATACCTATTGGAGTGTATATAACCAAATAAAGAAAAGATTATGTTACACACTCTCATCTCATGAAGCTTGCAGCGGGAGACTTGGCTACACTGGTTAGGCTACCAGGGATACATGGCTACACTGGTCATGATCCATTGTCTTCTTTCCCCTCTTCTTGAGCTGGTTGAACTTGAACTTAGAAGGGAATACCCCGCTCCTCGAGGAAAGAGCTGCCATACTAGGGCATCAGAGTTACCTTGTTGAGGGAGGCTGTTTCTTTGAGCTACATATCACTTACACTGTACAAGAAAAGATTCATGGTCATTAGAGTTTGTGTATGTAGTCTTTTTCTAATCTGAATTATTAAGGAGTCTTGAACATAGATTGGTGGAACTTAGAGGCTATTGAGTCTTAAACATAGGTCCAAATAAGGTTCCGACAAACTAATAATCCAAAGGTCTGACTGAGCTCCATACTCCAATTTAAAGAAGGCAGCTTTAATGATCAACCATGATTCTCCTTCTTTTTCTTTTCTTTCTCTTTTTACTTCTTTTTCAAATAAGTGTTTGCTAAGGGACTAGCAAAGGTAAAGTATAGGGGGTGATGAATTTCTGATTCTCACTCTTTATTCTTTTATTTTAGCTATTTATCTTAGCAAAGCATCATGTGGATAGGTGTAAATACATTAAGTTAGCATTTGGCATGCATATGTTAACAATTTATATTTAGCATGTATTTGTGCAAAAATAAAAGAATAAAGGAAAATAAAAAGGAAGGAGGTATTTAGAATAAATACAGAGTGAGTCGAACCCAAGAGAAGGTCAAGCATTGGCCTCATCGTCAAATAAAACAAGTAGAGAGAGATAGGGCCTACTCTATATTGTATATATCATTTATATCTGTGAATAATTATTTTTGACAAAATAAAAATAAAATTTTATTTTTACCTCCTTAATATAGTCCTAAAAATAAAACAAAAATCATAAAAATTAAAATAAAATCTTCTCCCGCTTATACAAAATACATGTATATATCCTTTACTCTCTATTTAATAGATACCTGTAAATAAATAATAAAAATAAAATAATTTTTTTATACTCTAAAAATTATGTTGTAAATAAATAAAATATAAAAAATAGGGAATTTATGTAAAAATAAAAATAAAAATAAAAATAACTGTATAAAATACATATGTATATTATACATGTATATAATACATTATACGGTATAAATATTAATTCATTTTTCATAAAAATAAATAAAAATCACAGAAAAATAGCTTGAAAAATAATAAACATTTTTCATTTTATACACTTTTTATTTTAAAATTATCTATTATTTTTATTGAATTTGTAAGTATTTTGTATATTCCTATTTTCTGATTGGTCTAGGAGGGTTTGTTGACTTTGGTCAACGCCCCCTCCTAGCTCGGGTCGGGTCAAAAACCCATCACCGGAGCTTTTTCTCCAGCCCAAACCTGAGCTCCTCTTTCCTCAAATCTTGGACCCTTGATTCCTTGGACCTCCGTGATCCTCGTAGACTCCTTGGATGATCCGACTTTTGGGTCTCGCGCTTCTTGATGATTCTTCTAGACACTCGAGCTGCCTATATAATCTCTCTTCTGCCTCCACAGTGCCCTAGCTCGTTCCTCGTCCCTTCTTCCACCCCCAGCGACCTCAGGTTAAGTGACAGCTATCGTAGGAGCTCCTCGGAGTGAAGTTTGGTGGTCAGGAGACATAGCTCAGCCTCGTGGCCATCGTGCGCCGTCGCGACAAGCCTCCCGGCCTTCCACAGCTTGGTTGAGGCCACAACCTCGCTTCCCACCTTTTCTTGAAGCTCCAGAGTTCATCTAGAACCACATGTACCCATTATTTCCCATCCATTTCTTTGTATCATCCACATCGTCTAGCGCTACCACACGTTCATCTACTCTGACCAACAAGTCGGAGCCCTGTCCTTCGCGTCCACCCGTTTCGATCGACTCTACACATTGCCCTTTACCTCGAACCGTAGTCTAATCACCCTTAGGATTGACCACCAGGTCGAGATTAAGGTACGAATCTCCTCTATCACCTTCGCTGGAGATCGAACCCCGCCTCATCATCGCTTCTTTCTATTTTTGCTCGTATAACCCCAGCTAGAGCTTCGCTCTGAGTCGAGCTTGGATTCGCAGGTGTTTGCGCGCTCAGGGATTCCAGTTCCAGCTTCTAAAGGGTCCACCGGAGTAGCTCCAGGTCCATCTTCACCGCTACGTGTATCCGACCAGCACCTCCCCCATCGGACCTATCCATTCGATGCGGGAGACTTCCACGATTGTTCTGGGCCCTTCCGATCGATCATCAGAGTCAAGGATACCATCTGAATCTCTGGTGAAGTTCGTCGGGGCCTTGTTCTTCCAGGTCCCCTCTCCACCGTTGGATTGGCCCACCTCTGCTAGATCTCATTTTAGACGCCAATCGAAGCAGCCTTCGGACCGTTGGATTTGACACCTGACGCATATGCGCCCCATGTCCCCGACATTCTCTGGGGCGAGATCTGACGCAGTAGGAGATTCCCACCGCACATTCCATCGTCCACCAAAGCTCGCCACGCGTCCCCCACACGCTCTGCACGTGCCATGCGAGGGTATTTTACACTTACTTCCTGGCAGTTTTCATGCTTTACTTTTTAGCCTGTTAAAATAAGTTATAGTTCAAACTTTTTGCATATCAGCCCTTATGTTTCCAGTATTTTCACTATAGTCCTTCGAGTCTGGATACATGTGCATGCTCATGTGCTTTTGTGGTGTTTTTGCAAGAACTATCCTGCACTTATTTCGTGGATGAAATATTTTCTATATTTGCTCATGCTCAGTTACGGTTTGGATGAAATATTTTCTATATTTGCATTTATGCCCTTATGCGTGGTGATTTGAGCAAGTGCACTTATTTCGTGGACTTTTTGTACTAGTGATGAATCTGCGTTTTATCATCTTTATTCTATCATTTTGGCCTTAAAAACCCTAGTAAATGCATGTAAATATTGTTAATTTAGGCATTTTATCATCCATGCATTTGTGTATAAAAAGTGTACAAAATACAGTTTTTAAAGCCAAAATTATAGAATAAAGAAAAGAAAAGAAAAAGAATAAATTATTGTAAATATTTTATGACCCGAAACCCCAAGACCTAGGCATCTCGATGACTAGGTCGACAAGGAATAAAGTAGGGGGATATAAGGGCTAAAAACCAATAAAAATCCCTTTTATTTAATTCATTCTTCATTCATTTTGGGACCTATTTTTGGTTCCACTTTTTATACCTAAAATAAAGAAACTTTGTACATGAAATTTGTATATAATTAAATAAAGAAAAATACAAAATTGATTTCACACAAAAATATTGTACAGATAAAAAGTTATGTTCTAAATAAAATTCTAGAATCCCAACTTCCCAGACCCGTATCTCACAAATAAAAAGTCAAAATGCATCAAAATCACCTTTAATTGTATATAACATTAAATAAGCTATTTAATGAAGGTGGTTTCGCATTTGGCGGAGCTACAGTTTGAAAGTTGAGTTTTGGACCCTATTTGTATACTTGCACAGATTAAAAAATTCATTTTAATATTTATTCATTATTTTTATAATTTTATATTTTTATTATTTTGTAAATATTATTTATAATATATATGTACATTAAAACAAGAAAAAAAAACCTCAAGAAAATACAAAAATAAAATACTTGTATATATTACATAGGTATAAGACCTATAAATATACCTACGTAACTATTACCTCTATTTATTTAATTATATAAAATACATCAGAAAATTTAAAATATATATTTAAGTATATAAAAATATTTGATAAATTTATAAAATAATAAACAAAAATAAATAAATTAAATGTACAAAATAAAAATAAAATATTAAAATACGTAGATAAATATACCTATAAAGGGTATAAACGGTAACTTGTAATTTTATACCTCTACAAAATAAATAAAAATCATCATAAAATAACTTATAAATAAAAACATTTTTATTTAATAATCTAAAATTAATAAATTCAATTACTATTTTTTAATGATTTTACAAATATTTTTCGCCAAGGTTTTTCTGGTTGGTCCACGTTGACCAACCAGCTTCCTTCCTTGGTTGACCTCGGTCAACTCTCTGACCGAGGTCTATACAGTGTCAGATCTGATTTTTTGGCATTTTCTCCAAATTTTGGAGGTCACGCCTTTCATTATTTCATGTCGAGTTCTTCACGACTTTTCTTCCTCCTGGCTTGAGCATACATGCCCAGTGCTTGCATTGCTCTTTGGATTGATGACTCGCTCAATACGCCTTGATCTTTGAGCCGCGTCCACCACTTCTTTAATAAACCACCCGTCAACTCTTTTATTGTTTAGAACCCTTTTTGATCACTTTCTTGATCCCCTTGGGCAAGCTCTGGATCGGAGCTCATGATAGGAGATCCTCCAGCTCCCTCGCGGCGTGATTTGGCAGTCGTTAAGTGGTCTCCAACCCCATCTCCGGCCTTGGCCGTGAGGTCCGGTATCTCTGGCATTCCCTACCATTGAGGTCCCAGGTGCCGAAGAGCCCCCATTTGGGGTCATTTTTGCTGAAGCCCGAGCCGCCTGGAGCCACTATCCTTCGTTGACATCGCGACGGTGCTCTGGCGATCTTCACACCATTTTGAAGCCGTCATCCGCTCGAGGAAGCTTCCAGGAGGCTGCGTGGACCATCGGATAAGCTTTTGGTTGTCAGAGGCACTCGAATCATCAAAACCAATCTCACCAGCGGCCAGTTCTTCACACGTTCTTCCATAATCGCCTAGAACCATTGATCTTGTAGTTGTTCTTCCCGCGCTTCAGGGATCGTTGGATCAGACTCGCCCGCTGCCGTCGATCTTTGGTTGGAGATCTAATCTTGGCTGCTAGTCTGAACCGTCATCTCCTCCTCCTGTGTTGACACGTGCCTAAATGAATGAGGAGCGCCATTAGATGCGCGTGATAGCGGGGTATTTTGCATTTCCAACCCCACTTGCTTTTCTATTTAAAGTTTAAGACTCAATCTTTTATCTGCGCTTTATTTATCTTATGTAAATTGCATTCCAACCCTCTGGATTTTTGGAAATCACAGTGGTGTCCCCGCCAGGTCGCGTGCAAGTCACGTGATCCTTGGCATTTTTGCAGGGACCCCCTGCGCCTTTAGCCATTTGCATTTAGTCCATTAACTGTGATATTTAATTATATATTTTGTGATAAATTTACATACAGGCCCTCGAACATCTTCATATTTACAAATATACCCCTTGCCTCTATGTAGTTTCTTGTTGTTGTTTCTATTTCTTTCATGCATTTCTAAACTGCTAAAAAATCCACAAAAATCACCTTGTCTTCCTGCTGCACTGTGCTTTCAGCCCCTATTTTTTGTTGCATTTTATTGCATTTTAATATTTATAAAAATTCAAAAACAAGCATTTTCAGCACTGTTCGCATCATAAAATCCATAAAAAATATAAAATTACCTCAGAAAATTCCTAAAAAAATAGATTTTGTGTCTTTTTCATGTGTTTTAACTTCTACCCAAAAATCACTAAAAAATATAAAACAAAACTCCTAAAAATTAGAAAACTCTAAAAATCTTCATAAAAATCCTAAAAATTCTAGAAAAATCCTACAAATATAATTTTGGTTCCGAAATATTCTCTATTTTATTATCTTTTATTTAAATATAATTTGGAGAATTCTTGTTACTGTTTTTTATTTTATTTCTCTATTTTAATTTTAGACTTTTATTTTATCCACTATTTTCAGTATTTTTGACTTTAAAAATACCAAAGAAAATTAGGAAAAAATCTAGAAAAATCACAAAAACCTTAGAAAAATATAAAAAGCCCAAAAATATTTTATTTCCGTTTGTTTTTATTTATTTTTATAAATACTTACTCCCTCTCTTTATTACTTTGTATATATATTCTATTATTGAAAAAAATATAAAAATATAAAATATAAAAAGAAAATATAAAATTAGAAAATTAAAAACCAAAATATAAAAATAAAAGTTAAAAAGAATAAAAATATATATAAAATAAAAAACCCACACAAAAAAAATAGCATAGATAGACACTTGATCACATTCACATTTTGAGCAAATTTGCCCCGTTCTACTTGTCTGCTCCCTATGTTCGACCTCTACACATACTTGCACCTATACACATCTTTGTTGTAGAGTTATAATAAATTTTAACTCAGCACCGCTTTTCATTGTTTGATTCTTGTTGTGGGTTAATTGTTGTTTTAATCCAAATTTCATGTGGTCGATTCAGCGACTGAGTTCCCGCCTTGTGTGGAACTTATGATCACCAAATTTTGGGTTAAACAAATGGCGTCGTTGCCGGGGAGCAACAACGTGTAGTTCGAGTTTTTGCTTGTGCTTGTGATTATTTGTCTTTTCTTTGTGATTTATTTGCTCTTTTATTTGATATATCATTTGAATTGTCTAACCACCCTCTCGTTTGTCTTTGTGCGAGGTACGTGGATCGAGGGAGGCACTCCTTTCTAGGAGCGCTCGTGCAACCATGTGAGGCGGCTTTGGCTTCGCACCAAGGCGAACTTGGAGGGAATTTTAAAGACAATTTCTTAGCTTTTATTTTATTGCATTTATTTTTGTAATTTTAGTGAGAGAGAGACTTTTTTATTGTAATAATACAGGTACTCAGACATTAGGGCATTCGGGCCTAATTTCCAAGTGTTTGTACATTTGGGGGCTCACTGCGGCTTTTCTCGATTTTCTTCACATTCTTTTTCATTTGTTTTCCGGTTTTGTTTTATTTCTTTTTGTGTGATTGAGCCCTTAGCCGTAGGAGTTGCTTGACGTAGTCTTAAGACCAAACACCCAATATATTTGCCCGTGCCTATAGTCTCGTTTAGACTTAGACAAATTTTGAAAATTGTTCTTCACGCTAATAGCAGCTTCTCACACTTAGGGGGATTTCATCGGCTTTGCATTTGCATATAGATAGGTTTCAATTCTGCTGAGCATCTTTGCATGTAGAGTGCTGGAGGTAAGGTGAGCATTTCTCTTTAGCATACATCATTGATTTGTCACTTGCATTGCTTTTCAGATTCTCTACCTCTGATTTTGATCACCTAGGTGCTAAGTAAAATTGACTCCTCGATAGGCTCGCACATTTCTCACTAAAATTCCAAAAAAGTGATAACTAATAAAATTGGGACTGTTAATATTACTCGACCCTAAAAAAGATCAAAAAGAAAAATATTGTCTTAGGGCGAGTAATCCCCTCATTGTCTTCGCTTTTACCTCCTCGCGCACACCCTAAGGACTAGTGCCCAAATCCTATTCAGCCCCTAAGTGTGTGCAATTCTTTGACTTCTCACCTAAACTCTAAAACAGACAAGATAAAAGGACTGCTCTTTTGCGGTCTCTACCGAGTTGAGTAGGTGAATTGAGGGTTTGTCTTGTGTGAGTTTGCTTGTGACTGCTTGTGTGCATTCTAGATCATCCCTGCACATTTGCGCCTTTCTTCTTCACTCTCTTGACTTGACCTCTGTGTTCTCCCGATCATTGTATTTTTGTTTTTGAGATGGACCCCTGGAGCATTTTCTATCCGGACTTTGCAGATCCCTCGTTCACTCCAGCCAGTCCACCTCCCTTTTATCCAGAGGATCCTTCTCCTATTTTTTCTGATTTTTGTACATACCTGCCTCAGCCACAGTATCAGACCTCGTATTCCTACCCACATCCACCACCACCTCCATGTTTTCCACCTTCACATCCACCCGAGACTGACCTGTTGGAGTCACCTCTCACGATGTCCACACTTGAGACCTTGACCCAGTTCATGGAGCAAATGAATTCGAGGATTGACAACCTCACCTGCATGAATAAGAGCCACATTGATGCTTCATGATCTGATGATTTGGAATCATTTGAGGATGATCATGAGAGCTTGCAATCGCCCAAAATACAAAAAAATGAGAAAAATTTAAAAATCCAAAAAGAGTTCGGGAGACACTTGGTTGATTCAGACTGCGAGGAGAGTGCCCATCTGCCAGACTTTTTGACCACACATTAATTCACACCCAGTCCCACTTTTGACCCTGAGGATGCTACTATACAGACTGCTTTTGGCATACCTCGTGTATATGCTGATTCTGACTTCCTCACTTATATGGAGGAAGTCCAACAATTAAAAAAAGTATTGACTGAACCCGAAGTGGTGGCCACTATTCATGAGATCATCCGTGCCCCACTTCAGCAGGCCATGACTGATTTATCTGCTCCTCTTTCCAAGAAGAGAAAGCGGAGGAGCAGATCTGAGCATCATATCTTGACCATGGTCACTACCCACGCCACCACACAAGTCCCATTCCTAGGAAGAGGAACACTGCCACACCTTTCATTAGCTGCGCCATCTCTGACTTCACATGTGATCACACTCTCTTAGACGGCGGTGCTTCAATTAGCATATTACCCTTCTCGCTGGTACAAACTTTTCACTTAGGGCCTCTCAAGAAAACCAGGATGATCGTTCAGTTTGCTGATGGATCGATAAAGAGGTCGAAGGGTATCCTAGAAAACGCCGTCATTTCGATTCAGAGCACGAGCTACAATGTCGATTTTGTCATATTGCCCATGGAGATCTCCACAGGGGAGCACTCTTCAATCATCCTGGGATGACCATTCCTCGCCTCGACGAGGGTCGTTATTGATTACGGATCAGGAGAGATTCGCTTCCGTCCTGCTGACGAGAGCGAAGTGTTGATCACCGCACCCACTGCCGACCACAGACCTGCACCTGATGCGACTTCACCTAACTTGGCTGACCTCGAGGACTATGACCTTGAAGAGACTATCAAAGAATTTTTCTGTTCATTGGATTCCACTGAGACCCGAGAATTCCTCCCCGTGGAGGAAAACTCGGAAAGCATGGACCTCGGAGTTCCTTCTTCTGGGACTTGGCGTTGTGTTGATGACATCTGCGGGATTTACACGATCGACACCATTGAGCAGAGGGCAGATTTAGAGACTAGACAAGACAGACATGATTTCACTCTTTTCACTGATGGATCCGCTCCTGTTCATTTAGATTCAGATGAGACGAAGGCCGAATTTGATTTGATTGCTTTTATTCGGGAATTCGGGCCTTTTGATGAAAAAGATGATCCAGTTGAGATTATAGACGACGAACAGAGTTCGATTACTTCCATTGATGAGTTCGTTCCTTTTGGTTTTGACCTGGACGAGACCTCGTAGGATGACTCTGATTACACTACTTCCGATGAGGATGAGTCCGTCCCATCCCACTTCGATATCAGCGAGACCCCCAAGGCCAGACCTGACCACACTTCTTCCACTCACCCGTCTATGCCTTCACACCCTAGGCCCCCTGAGGATCTCCACTCTGTCGACCCTGATCTGCTTCCGTCCACTGTGGACCCCGATGTCGACCTGCACCATACCAGATCTATTCCTCAGCGGTCCCGAAAGAAGGTTCACTTTCTACCTTCTTGATCATGTGTACATCCATCTCCGTTATATATTTTCTCTCGTTTATCTCTATCTATCTTCTGTATTGCTCATCCATCCATTCTCATGTTTGCCTTACTTAGGACGTACTTTGTCCTAAGTATAGGGGGTGGACGAGCCGGGTGTTCTTCCTTTGTTCCGTTTCATCACTCCTTTTGTTGCCTATACTTAGGGCTTCCTGTACCCTAAGTATAGGGGGAGTGGTGTGTACATTCTCATGATCTCTTCTCCCATCTTCAGATCTCTTTTCTTCTTTTGTTCTTTTCCTTTTCTATCTTCTTTTTGTACCAAAAAGGTTTCGCCCCTTGTAGATAGTCTTCTATACTTAGGACGTACTTTGTCCTAAGTATAGGGGGTGTGCACCTCGAGTTTCTTTCATTCTTTTCGATCCTCTCCATTGTCTCCTCTTCTTGACTATACTTAGGGATATCTTACCCTAACTATAGGGGAGACAATCTGAGTACAATCTATTCATTTCCACCCTTGACCCTCCCTGCTTTGTGTACAGTCTACTATACTTAGGATTATTTGATCCTAAATACAGGGGGGACGGTCAACTTCTCATTATTTTGTTCATTCGTTCATTCGTTTATTCTTTAGATTTTCCTATACTCAGCACGAGTTATGTCTTCTCTTTTCTTTCTAATCTATGAGGACATAGCTCAAGCTAAGTATAGGGGGGTCGTATATACTACGTATATACTTTAGCCATAACTCATACTTTCGTATTTTCCTAATAAATATGGCTAATAATTCTTTAAAATTCATTAAAAACCCTAATAAAAGGATGTTAGCATTCCTCAAATTCTTTTTATATGTACTGATTAATAAATCATGTGAAAATGTTTTTTGCAAAATGTTTGAAAAATAGTGTGAAAATCTTTGAAAAAAACTATTTTGAAAACGTTTTGTTATATATTTTCAACCTTTGTAAAAATATTTGTTTTGAAAATTTTATTCTCTTTGTGTAAAATAAAATGTTTGAAAAATGATTTGCAAATGGTTTGAAAAATAGTTGCAAAAATAATTTGAAAAATCTATCTATACTGTTTAAAAACCTTTGCAAAACTATTTTCAAATATGTGTACATGTTTGCAAAAATATTTGTAAAAATTATGTTGGACTATAGTTTTCAAAATTGTTTGAAAAACATGTGTCAAATAAGTTTGAGGAATAGATACATCTCACCAAAAGTCACTATATATACCTATAAATTTGATCACTTACCCCTGTAAATTCCTAAAATCCACTTCTTGTAAATCAAAGAAGCAGGCCCGTGTATATATTTGTACCAAGTTTTTATCCAAAATCTTTTTATTTTGAAAAATCCCAAAAACATTT
Organism: Ottelia alismoides; assembly: GCA_037367405.1. Classification (NCBI taxonomy): domain Eukaryota; kingdom Viridiplantae; phylum Streptophyta; class Magnoliopsida; order Alismatales; family Hydrocharitaceae; genus Ottelia; species Ottelia alismoides. The sequence continues at coordinate 885,542 of JAZKJV010003433.1, read as the reverse complement.
GCAAAATTAAAATCCAAAAACATTTGAAAAAGCTCTTGAAAAACACAAAAAAATGCATATGCATCATATTTTCAAAAATCCATAAAAAGTTCAAAATCTTTGAAAATTGCATCACAAAAATATTTTCTGCATTCTGCATATCATTTGCATAGCATGAGCATTTTTTGGATTGAGTTTGAGAGTTGAACAAGTCTAAGTAAAATCCAGAGATTGGAGCTTGGTTGGACCTTAAATCTACCTAATTAACAAGAACCTTATAGGAGCTGGAATTGAGGTACTTCAGGTCTAGTTGACTTAATTCTTTGAGGATCACGGGACTTGGTTCAATGGATTCTTGACTGCCTACGTAGAGTATTTCGGAGAACACGCACGACTCTTGTTGATAATGACCTAACTTGGACACCTACACTTTTCACTTGGCTCAACTCAGTTGGAGAGGTGAGGAGGTTGGATTTGCCAGTATGAGACGCACACAGGTGGAAACACTTGTCCTCCTCTAGGGAGGGAAGTGCATCCCAACCCGTCCGGTGATGATGAGTTTCGAGGACAGGAGAGTGTAGTTGCAATAAAGCTTCAAAAGAGGGATAGTCTACAGGATCAAGAGGAAAAACTCCCTTTGTAAATGCTGTTGTAAATAGTATTTCAAAAAAAAGAAAAAAGGAAAAAAAAGAAGCCAGGCCTATACAAAAATAAAATGCCTGCCAAAGTATGTATGTATGTTGTATAGAAAATAAGAAAGCTTGAGTTCCAAAGTCAAATATGTGAACCTGCAGCTGGATGACTTGACTACACTGGTCTTGCATCCTAATATAGGTAGCTACACTGGTTACCATCCATTCTTCTCTTCACTCCCTCCTCTTGAGCTGGTTGTCACTTGAACTTAGAAGGGAATACCCCGCTCCTCGAGGAAGGAGTTATTGGATTGGGGAATCATTGGGTTGTAATACGGGAGAATTCAGTCTCTTTGTCATTCTAGTTGGGGAGAGACACCATCACTTATACTGTACGAGTCAGATTCATAGTCATAAGGGTTTGCGTACCAGTTGAGATATTTCTGACCTAGCTATTGAGGAGACTTGAGTTGAGTTTTGGGATTCTCGAAGGCTGTTGGATTTCAAATCCGATTCTCATTAAGGTTCTGTCCGCACTAAAATTCCAAAGGTCCGACTTAAGCTCCAAACTTTGATTTTGTGAAGACAAGTTCTATAATTAAACTTATTCCATCTTTCTTCTTTTTCTTTTCTTTGTTTTTCTTTTCTGCACTTATTGCATAAGTGTTTGCTAGGGACTAGCAAAGGCAAGTACAGGGAGATGATGAATCTACATTTCATCATCTTTATTCTATCATTTTGGCCTTAAAAACCCTAGTAAATGCGTGTAAATACTGTTAATTTAGGCATTTTATCATCCATGCATTTGTGTATAAAAGTGTACAAAATACAGTTTTTAAAGCCAAAATTATAGAATAAAGAAAAGAAAAAGAATAAAATATTGTAATTATTTTATGACCCGAAACCCCGAGACCTAGGCATCTCGATGACTAGGTCGATAAGGAATAAAGCAGGGGGAGATAAGGGCCAAAATCCAATAAAAATCCCTTTTATTTAATTCGTTCTTCATTCATTTTGGGACCTATTTTTGGTTCCACTTTTTATACCTCAAATAAAGAAACTTTGTACATGAAATTGTAGATAATTAAATAAAGAATAATAGAAAATTGATTTCACACAAAAATATTGTACAGATAAAAACTTATGATCTAAATAAAATTCCAGAATCCCAACTTCCCAGACCCGTATCTCACAAATAAAACTCAAATTGAATTAAAATCACCTTTAATTGTATATAACATTAAATAAGCTATTTAATGAAGTTGTTTTCGCATTTGGTGGAGCTACGGTTTGAAAGTTGAGTTTTGGACCCTATTTGTATACTTGCACAGATTAAAATATTCATTTTATTCTTTATTCATTATTTTTATAATTTTATATTTTTATTATTTTGTAAATATTATTTAAAATACATGTACATTAAAATAGGAATAAAAACCTCAAGAAAATACAAAAATAAAATACATGTATATATTACATAGGTATAAGACCTATAAATATACCTACATAACTATTACCTCTATTTATTTAATTGTATAAAATAAATCAGAAAAATAAAATAAAAATATATATTTAAGTATATAAAAATATTCTATAAATTTATAAAATAATAAACAAAAATAAATAAATTAAATGTACAAAATAAAAATAAAATATTAAAATACATAGATAAATATACCTATAAAGGGTATAAATGGTAACTTGTAATTTTATACCTCTAAAAAATTAATAAAAATTGTCATAAAATAATTTATAAAATAACAAGCATTTTTTATTTAATAATCTAAAATTAATAAATTCAATTACTATTTTTTAATGATTTTACCAATATTTTTTGCCAAGGTTTTTCTTGTTGGTCCACGTGGACCAACCAGCTTCCTTCCTTGGTTGACCTCGGTCAACTCTCTGACCGAGGTCTGTATAGTGTCAGATCTGAGTTTTTTGGCATTTTCTCCGAATTTTGGAGGTCACACCTTTCACTATTTCATGTCGAGTTCTTCACGACTTTTCTTCCTCGTGGCTTTAGCATACACGCTCAGTGCTTGCATTGGTCTTTGGATTAACGATTCGCTCGATACGCCTTGATATTTGAGTCGTGTACGCCACTTCTTCAAAAAACCACCCGTCAACTCTTTGATCGTTTAGAACCCTTTTTGACCGCTTTCTTCATCCCCTTGGGCAAGCTCTAGACCAGATCTCATGACAGGAGATCCTCCAGCTCCCTCGCAGTGTGATTTGGCGGTCGTTAAGTGGTCTCCAACCCCATCTCCGGCCTTAGCCGTGAGGTCCAGTATCTCTGGCATTCCCTGTCATTGAGGTCCCAGGTGCCGAAGAACCCCTATCTGGGGTTGTTTTTGCTGAAGCTCGAGCCGCCTGGAGCCACTCTCCTTCGCAGACATTGCCGCGGTGCTTTGGCGATCTTCCCACCATTTTGAAGCCGTCATCCGCTCGAGAAAGCTTCCAGGAGGCTGCGGGGACCATCGGAGAAGCTTTTGGTTGTCGGAGGCACTCGAATCATCAACACCAATCTCACCGGCGGCCAGTTCTTCACGCGTTCTTCCATTATCGCCCAGAACCGTTGATCTTGCAGCTGTTCTTCCCACACTTCAGGGATCGTTGGATCAGACTCGCCCGCCGTCGTTGATCTTCAGTTGGAGATCTAATCTTGGCCGCTAGTCCGAACTGTCATCACCTCCTCCTGTGCTGACATGTGCCTAAGTGAATGGGGAGCGCCGTTGGATGCGCGTGATAGCGGGGTATTTTGCATTTCCAACCCCACTTACTTTTGTATTTAAAGTTTAAGACTCAAGCTTTCATCAGTGTTCTATTTATTTTGTGTAAATTGCATTCCAACCCTTAGGATTTTTGGAAATCACAGTGGTGTCCCCGCCAGGTCGCGTGCAAGTCACGTGATCCTTGGCGCTTTTGCAGGGATCACCTGGTGCCTTTAGCCATTTGCATTTAGACCATTAACTGCGATATTTAGTTATATATTTTGTGAGAAATTTACATACAGGCCCTCAAACTTCTTCATATTTACAAATATACCCCTTGCCTCTGTGTATTTTCTTACTGTTGTTTCTATTTATTTCATGCATCTCTAAATTGCTAAAAAATCCACAAAAATCACCTTGTGTTCCTGCTGCACTGTGCTTTCACGCCCCTATTTTTATGTTGCATTTTATTGCATTTTAATATTTATAAAAATTTAAAAATAAGTATTTTCAACACTGTTTGCATTATAAAATCCATAAAAATAAAAAATCACCTCAAAAATTTCCTAAAAAAATATATTTTGTGTATTTTTGTGTGTTTTAACTTCTATCAAAAAATCACTAAAAAATATAAAACAAAACTCCTAAAAATTAGAAAACTCTAAAAATCCTTATAAAAATACTAAAAATTCCTGAAAAATCCTACAAATATAATTTTGGTTCCAAAATTTTCTCTATTTTATTATCTTTTAAATAAAATTAATTCTTTTAATTAAAATTAATTTGTAGAATTTTTGTTACTATTTTCTATTTTATTTGTCTATTTTAATTTCACACTTTTATTTTATCCATTGTTTTTAGTATTTTTGAATTTAAAAATACCAAAAAATAGGAAAAATCTAGAAAAATCACAAAAACCTTAGAAAAATATAAAAAAACCAAAAATATTTTATTTCCCTTATTTTTATTTATTTTTATAAATACTTAATCCCTCTCTTTATTTCTTTGTATATATATTCTATTATTGAAAAAAATATAAAACTATAAAATATAAAAATAAAATATAAAATTAGAAAATTAAAAACCAAAATATAAAAATATAAAATTAAAAGAATAAAAAATATATAAAATTAAAAACCCACACAAAAAATAGCATAGATAGACACTTGATCACATTCACATTTTGAGCAATTTAGCCTCGTTCTACCTGTCTGCTCCCTGTGTTCGACCTCTACACATACTTGCACATATACACATCTTTGTTGTAGAGTTATAATAAATTTTAACTCCGTACCACTTTTCATTGTTTGATTCTTATTGTGGGTTAATTGTTGTTTTAATCCGGATTTCGTGTAATCGATTCAGCGATTGAGTTCTCACCTTGTGTGGAACTTAAGATCACCGATTTTTGGGTTAAACAACTAGTGCCCTTGGATTTATTGTATGGATTAATGTTTAGTATGGAAACTTAAGGATAATTACAAAAATGTCCCTACAACATGTGTCCTTTGTTTTTAATAAAATAATTATTAAAAAACTCCAAAATATGCACAAAAATTACTATTAGCTCCTACTAATGTGTAATATTTATGGTAATTTTTTTGAATTGATTTAATTTTATTTTATATTTTCTATAAATAAAAAACCCTTAAAAACATGTCTATCTATTTTTATAAAATACCCAAAAAAATATAAAAATTATCTGAAAAATTCTGTAAAATTTGTGTCTGCTTGTCTTTGTGTGTTTCTACTTCAATACCATTTTTGTTTCATTATCTTCTACAAAATCCCTAAAAATCACAAAATATTAAAAATTTCATTAAAATCATTAAAAATTCTACAAAAATAAAAAAAATGAGATTTCAGTTCAAGTATCATAAAAATTACATCCAGGAAATTTGGGCAATTTAAACATTTTAAATTTGCCTCTTAGATAGGGTTGTACAGTGCCATGTAGTTTTGTGTTTAATTCATTTTTATAAAATCAAACAAAAATCTGAAAAATACCATAAAATCACCAAAAACACTTCCATTTTTTTAAAAACACTTCCATATTTTTATTTCTGAATTTTTTGTGTTTTAGTCTTATTAATAATTATGAAGGCTTCCTTGTCCCTTAGTTTTTTTATTGCTTTAAGTGATTGTTTTCTATTTTGGAAAACATAAAATTTTTCAAAAAAAAATCAAAAATAAATAAAAATTAGTTGTGTTTTCCTGATCTCGACTACTTCGTACATTTCTGTGCTCCTTGTGTTCGACCCTGGTCGCTTTACCAAGTTAAATAAATAGTGGAGACCGCTACATTAGATTTTGTGCTTGTGATTTCCTTATTCGTGGTCTGAATTTTCTTGATTGGCAGTGCCTTGTGATTCGGGTCGCAACGACCCTTAGATACTACTTAACTCGAGTTTCCTAGGTCGGTCATCAGTGAGGAGTGGTCTAGATGGCCGAAAAGATGGACAGAGCCTACCTCTGAAAGATGCTCCATAGTCTCTGAAGTAGACTCAAGAAAGAGGTTAAATTCTGCTGCGATTTGATTAATCTCCTCATCAACTAAGCCCTTCTCTGAATATGCGTGAAAAGATGGCTCAACAACTTTGCTACTAGAAGGATTGAATGGAGAATCAACAACCGAAGCGGGTTCAGCCTTCGTAGTATGTGAAGGATATGGTAAAATCCTTAAGCGCATCACAGAAGCGTGAGGATCACATCGTATGCGATCAGGAGCGACTAGTCGCACTAGTTGCTCAAGGCAGCGGAATTTAAAAAAAATTTCATGGGATGAAACCACATGATCCAAGAACACTTCTCAGATCGTTTCATCTAATCCAAAAACAAGTGTTAGGGTTACCTCTTGAAGCGTGGTTGTGATCAAGTCTCTAAATAAAGAGACCTCCTGTCTCAAGTCCGATCCTATGGAGGAGATGCTTGCGATCACGTGGATGAGATGCGTACTCCTAGCAATCCATGTTGATGATCCAAGCGACGAATCTCCTGATCTCGTCACACGAGATACGACGTCTTCTTCACGAGCAAGGCATGCCGAAGGAGACAGATATCCATGAGAAAATGAACGGGAAGCATAACGATGACGTCGCGGCGATGGAGACTCTCTCTAGGGCTTCCATGGTGGAAGAGAGAGAGAGAGGACTGATGCGAGCTAAAATCGTGTTGCAGTTTTTTTTAAAAGAGTTGTCGGTGTAGAAAACCGCAAAGAGATCCTAGTCGATTAAACAAAGATCGGTTTTAAGAAAAACCTACACTATTTATTTAGCCAGGTAAGTATGCCCGGGTCGAACACAAGGAGGCAGAATAGGGTATTTTGATTTTTTTAGGTGAAGATATATTTTTGTGATTATTTTTTCTCTTCTTAAAGCGATCGAGAAAACACGATATTTTTTATGAAATTTTTATTTCAAATTTTTATTTGATTTTATATTTTTCCAATTTTTATATATTTTTTAAAGTGATGTTTTTCAAACAATTTACCTACGATATAATAGGTGAAATATAGATGATATTATATAGTAGGTAAAGCGGACGAGCAACGGGCTCGAACAACACACAAAATCAAATCAAAACGGAGTCAACATACAACAAATCAAAATACGATGAAAACACGTCGAAAATACACAAAAATTACTGAAAACCTTGCTGGGGTAGTTTTGTAACTACCCTAAAAAAATCTACAGAAAATAGTGTCGAAATCGCATCCAAAACTCCTCTACAGACCATGGGTATAAATGCAAGAAAAAGAAACAAAAGTTCTGCATGTTGGTCCTCAGACAGGGACGGTTCTGTAAAGAAAATATGAAAGTTTACATTTAGGTCCCCGCGCGGGGGCCTAGATGTAATTTCTGGAAAACTTTGGAGCGCTCCGAAATCTTGGAAGTCCTCTAGGTTTAGTCTGCAATTCTTCTACCGGTTCGGATTGAACTGACACGATTAGATGCGACGGACGAATCTGGAGCGTCCACTGCAGCCACGTATCGCAAGCCTGTGCTCTGGCTGTTCTTCAAGTAGTTCTTGAACGATTGACTCATGTCACTATGGATGCTCCTTCTCCGATTTCTCATCGGTGATGAAAGTGTATCTTGGGTCTCCGGCGGGGCCAGAGGGTTAGCTCCTCTAACCCTCGAGCTCGCCCGTGGTGGACGTCGGTCGAAGACGACTGAGAGCGGTGGCGCAAGGTCGACGAAGTTGACGGTCCACTGTTCTTGGCGTCGATGGAGTTTGTGACGCCTTCTTTGAATCGCAAATTTCTTGATGATTAAGGGCTCCAGATGACTCGAATTTGCTCCTGATGCAAGCTGGATCTGCAAATTACAAGTTCATGTGCTCGATTTACGAGAAATCGACCAATTGATTAAAGTATTTGCAAGATCAAAATAGGCTTCCAGAATTGATGAAACTAGGAATGAGAAATACTCGAGAAATAAGACGCGATTTGAATTGAGTTATGAAATGATTTGGATGTGATTTTGAATGAGCGTTTAAGCTAGATGCTTAGGCTAACTAATTACGTGATCAACCATGCTAATCGTGGCACGAATGTCGAGAAAGAAATCGGCGAAGGTGGATGAGTAGATCTTGGAACGTAGAGGTGTATTACCTCTGGTAGATGCTTTGACGGCTGATCTTTGCCGGAGCTGGACGCGCGCAAGGCGGCGATGCAAGGCGGAGCGAATGCCTTGGAACTCCTCCTCGATGGTCCTTCTCCCACGCGGGCACCTTCGATCGGAGCTGTCACCTCCTGGACGAGCGGAGCGAGGCGATGAAGAGAGGGGGTCAGCCACTGGATGCCTGAGCTGCAGGTGGTTATGAGAGAGTTAGTTGAAAACCGCCAACTTTGGGGGTATATATAGGGAGATTTCTTGAGCTTCAAGCTAAATCTAATGATGGCCGAATATCTAGGTTGTTAGGAGATGAGATCCAAGGGATCAGATCGCCTATAGAAGTTATAAGGTATGCGGGTAATTGGTTGAAGAGAGCCAGTTGGAACAGACTCCAGCACCAGCTTCTTGGAGAAGAAGCACCGGGTGCTGACACGTGTCAGCACCTCGTTGGCCAGATGTGGAAATTGCTTATAAATTATATAATAAATAGTAAATAGCTTTATTTTAAATAGATATAAAAACAAGAAATGTAAATAATTAAATTATCTACATTATAAAATAATTAAGTTTTATAAATAATATATTATTCGAAATATAAATATTATATTAATAAATATGTATAGATAAATAGGTTTTGGATTTTTAATTTAATAAATAAATAATTAAATATTAATTTTCTATTTTTTTAATTATTAGAATAATAAATAATGGTGGTGTGAATTTTTATGGATTTTAATAAATTAGTTTACATATATTAATAAATATAAGTATAAGTTGTCCAGTTCATTTTCATCTATAATTTAGGGTTTTGGATTTTATTAAAAAATAAATAATCTCCAAAAATTCTGAAATAAATTAGGGTGAAAATACAATATCATGAAAATAATTAGAAGTTTTAAAATTAATATAAGTATAAATAATGTGTTCTACATAAAATAAATAGCCCAGAAACCCCGTTGTCATTTGGTCCCAAAATCGACTTTATGCAAACAGACTCCGAATTCAATGAAACCACCTCTATTAATTAGAGAATATTATTTTATGAACTTTAAAGGTGAGTAGAGTGAAATTGGAGTTTGTATGAAGAAGTTATGATGTTCGGAAGTTGAGAATTTGACAAATTAAAAGCTGGATTTCTTGGTATATATACAAGAAATATTTTTAACTTAGTTTTATATTTTTATACACATTTTTAGAAATAATTAGGAAAAGAGTTTGGTGAAAAATATGTTACATATGAATTAATTAAAAATCATTGAAGTTTTGTATTTATTTGATAAATAGTGAACAATGTGTGAGGTGTGTCAATTTATTTTTATGGTTTTCTTTCCTTATCTCCCCCTACTTATTGGTTTTGTCGACCAATCCATGCTGACTTGGTCTCGGGGGTTAGGCTATAAATATACCTTACAGTTATATTTATATTTATAAGTCATATTGTACATATATACATATCTCCAATCTGCCTTATTTTCTTTTCTTTGTTCTTTATTTAATTACATGATTTTGATGCTTAAAAGTGAATATTTATTCATGAATGAAGTTTTTATAAAGGATGGGAATTAATGTTTATTTTACATATATTTGATAAGGGTTTTAAGACAAAATACGACAGAAAAGTTAATGAATCATGGATTCATCAACCCCCTATACTTAAACTTTGCTAGTGCCTTAGCAAACACTTATTTGAAAAGTAAATAAAAAAGAAAGTTAGAATGAATTTGTTTTCCTAAACCAATTCATGAGAACAGACAAAGGACAGAGCTTGATCGGGTCTAAAACAAGTATTTTGTCAGAGCCTTAACTAGGATTAGGATTTTATCCTCAACAGTCCTCAAGTTTCACAAATCCTTCTTCAAGATCACTTCATCAGCCAGTTCAGATTCACTTATTCATATCGCAAACTCTATCATCCTTGAAGTCAATTTGTGCAGTGTGTGAATTGATTTATCTCTTCATGCTTAAAGAAACGAAGAAACCGTCCATCCCGTCTATACACTTCTATGGCTTCCTCATCCAGCTACTCTTTCCTCGGGAAGGGAGGTATTCCCTTCTGAGGTCAGTTCGTGCTATGTCCACAATCGAGTATAAAGAGAAAGTAGAAGAATGAGTAAAGAAGTGGAGTGAAACCAGTGTAGACGCATCTCCTTGTGAAGCTCAATAGGTGTAGCTAAGTCTCCACTAAGATGTACATGCATTTTTGGTGGAAGCTTGGACCATTGTGGGCGTATTTGTATTTGGTGGCTTCTTCTTTGAGTTGACTTTGTAATTCTCTTGCACTGCATTTATCTTTTTGTGCCTCGACGGATATAGCATCTTTTTATTCTGTCTCTTTTTTGAGGTCTTAGAAAAATTGCGTCAGCAGATCCTTCCCTCATCCGAAGCGACTATCGCAACCCCAATCTCTCCCGTCTTTAGACGTCAATGTTGCAAAGACAAGGATAGAAATGCACTACCAATATGTACTGCCCTTCGTAACTCTATTCAAGTCGAGCTAAGTGCAGAGTGCATGTGTTCAAGATTGGTTCACTGGTGTAGAGTTGTACAGATGACACCAAATGGTCTACTTAAGCACATATGACTTGATTTCCCGAATATGGTCTTATGGAACCCAAAGATTTTAAGTCAAAAGACTTGAAGAGTCTAAATTCCAGATCCTAACTATGCTCCTTACAACGAAAGTTAAAGGCCATAATCAAGCTCCATCCTTTAGACTAGACTCAATCCTTAGTTTCAGAAATCAAACTTATTCTGAAAAATGCGAATGCAAATGCAACCATGTTTTTGTGAAGTATATTTTCTGAATTTTACTCATTTTTATGGATTTTAAGGCTTTTGTAATTTTTATGACTTTTAGGACTTTGTAATTTTTTTATAGATTTCTGTTTTTTATAAACAAGTTTTTGTACATGAATTTTACAAGATATATTTTATTTGAGTTAAATATCTAATGTATTTTACAGATTTTATCTACAGAGAATTTTACAAGGATTAAATGATTTTTACACATGTTAAAATAAATAGGATTTAAAATAAGTATTATACAAATTTTAAATACATATTTTAAATACAGATTTTAAATACAAGTTTTTAGACATATTTTACTTATTTACAAGGATTTTATAAGTGATAAATAAGTATATACATGGATTTTAAATTAACCCTTACCCACTTTTTATGGATTTTATAGATATAGAAAATACATAAAAGTACGAGTTATGGACAAAAGTATATATATAATATATGCGCACCCCCTATACTTAGCTTATGCTATGTCCTCATAGCGTCAAAAGAGAAAAAAGAGGACATAACCCGTGCTAAGTAAAAGTGGGTGAAAAAGAATAAAGAAAACAAGTCAATCAACCCTCCCCCTATACTTACGATCAGGTAATCGTAAGTATAACGGGAGAGCAAAAACGGGATGACTGAGTGAAAAGAGTATATAACAAAAGATCAAAAGGAATAAAGAATACGAGATCATTGAAATCACTCGGTCCCCCCTATACTTAGGATAAGGCATCCTAAGTATAGAAAAGAGTGTAGCCAAAAATCGGAGACCAGTGATTTGTGAAAAAGAAAGGGTATACAAAAGAATCAGACCAAAATATAAAATGTCAATCAATGAACAATCGGTCCCCCCTACACTTAGGATCTAGTATCCTAAGCATAGAAGACGAGCAAAAATGGGGACGATTGTGGTCTACGAAGAATATACAAGCGTTGCGGATCTCCATAAATCTCCATATGCTTGATTTGGAATCTTTACCAGCTCATTCAAATCTATTTTTCTCTTGGCTTCTTCTTTCTGTGCATCAAGTAAAATTTCTCGAATGGCCCATTCAGATTTGTGCATGATCTCTACGGGCAAATGGCACGACTTTCCATAAACCAATATAAATGGGAAGTACCTAAGGGAGTTTTGTATGCGGTACGATATGCGTAAAGAACCTGATCTAGAAGCCGCGACCAGTTCTTCCTATTCGGTCGTACTAATTTCTGGAGAATTGATTTCACCTCCCTATTTGAAACTTCCGCCATGCCGTTCGTCTGTGGGTGGTAAGGAGAAGCTACTCTGTGATCAATGCCGTATTGATTCACTAGATTTTTGACCTCCTTATTAATGAAATGGCTACCCCCATCAGAAATAAGAGTACGTGGGATCCCGAACCGTGAAATAATGTGTTCCCTTAGGAACTTGCAAACTATCTTACTGTCTGCGGTTTGTGCGAGTATAGCCTCCACCCATCTACTAACATAATCTACAGTGAGAAGAATGTACTCAAAGCTGCTGCTGGAAGGGAACGGTCCCATGAAATCTATGCTGCGTTAAAAATCTCGCAAATAATGACAGGTCGCATCGGCATTGCATCTCTAGCATGGACTATCCCTACTGCTCTCTGACAATCTGGGCAACTCTTTACGATTGTGCAAGCATCTCTAATAAGAGTTGGCCACCATAATCCGCTCTAAAGTACCTTCTGTGTTGTCCTCTTCCCTGAGTGATGTCCCCCTGCCTCTAAAGAATGACACAAAGTGAGGACACTATTACATTCCTCCTGAGGAATACAATGCCTGTAAACACAATCCGGTCCTTCACGAAAAAGAATCGGATCCTCCCAATGGTAGTATCGTGCCTCAGAAACTAATCTATCAACTCCATTCTTTGGCCAACCCTGAGGACTTTTCTGTGTGACCAGAAAATTAACTATATCTGCAGCCATGGAATTCGGTAACTGCAAAGATTCTCTCGTCAGGAAATCTCTCTACAATCTCTAGCGTGTACTCATCTGAAGGTTGTTCTGTCTGTAATCGGGAGAGGTGATCAGCTACCACATTCTTTACCCCAGATTTGTCTCTAATGTCCAAATCAAATTCCTGAAGTAATAGAGTCCATCTAAGAAGGCGTGCCTTAGCATCCTTCTTTTCCATCAAAAACCGGATAGCTGAATGATCTGTGTAGATTGTGATTTTAGAGCCGAAGATAAGATCGGAATTTATCTAAAGCGAATACCACTGTCAACATCTCCTTTTCTGTCATTGTGTAATTACGTTGAGCATCGTCTAAGGTTCTGCTGGCATAGTGGATGGCAACAGGAAGTCCATTCCTCCTCTGTCCTAATACAGCCCCGACTGCAAAATCTGAAGCATCTGTCATGATCTCAAAGGGTAGAGACCAATCAGGCGGCTGTAGGACAGGAGCACTGATAATTTTTTCTTTTAGTGTGAGGAAGGCATTAAGACATTTATCATCTAACAAGAACTCGATGTCTTGGCCTAATAATTCAGTTAACGGTCTGGCAATCTTGGAGAAGTCTTGGATAAACCGTCGGTAAAAGCTGACATGCCCGAGAAATGATCGTAACTACTTGATGTTGGATGGTGGTTTGAGGCGCTTGATGACATCTACCTTGGCAGGGTCAACCTCCATGCCTCGTTGAGAGATGACGTGCCCCAACACGATCCCATGTGTAACCATAAAATGGCTCTTTTCCCAGGACAGAACGAGATCTACCTCACAACACTTCTGAAGAACCTGGTCTAGGTGCGCTAAACAATCGTAAAAGGACTCATCATAGATCGAAAAATCATCCATAAAAACCTGTAGAAAATCACCGACCATATCTGCAAAAATAGCAAGCATCTCTGGAAAGTAGCAGGAGCATTGCACAATCCAAAGGGCATCCGTCTAAAGGCATACGTGCTGAACGGACATGTGAAGGTGGTTTTCTCCTGGTCTTCATTAACAATTCTTACCTGGTTGTATCCGGAGTAACCGTCAAGGAAAGTACTCCTTCCCTGCCAACCGTTCTATGACCTGGTCTATAAAAGGAAAAGGGAAGTGGTCCTTGTTCGTCGCGGCGTTCAATTTTCTGTAATCAACACACACCCGCCACGACGTGGTTACTCTCTTTGGAATCTCCTCTCCACACTCATTCTTCTGAATTCCCAACTTCTTCGGGACAACATGTAATGGGCTAAACCATTCAGAGTTGGAGATGGGATAAATGAACCCTACGTCACACCATTTTGTAATCTCTTTCTTGACAACCTCTCGTAAAATCGGATTCAGCCGATGCTTAAATTCTCTGGAAGGTTTGTTGTCATGATCGAGATATATATATATGATGAGAATACAAAGCATGATTAATCCTGCGGAGATCGGATACAGTCCACCCAATAGCCTTGCGGTTTCTTTCTAGAACCTCCATTAAATGAGATTCTTGTTCGTTGGTCAAAGATGAACTGATAATGATAAGAAACTGTCAATGTGGACCCCCAAGGAAGGCATACTTCATATTTGGTGGCAAGGTCTTTAATTCTGGTAAGGTAGATTCTGGCTCTGCTGAAACTTCATCCATATGTGTATTGGGATCTGTATCGATTGTGGATTTGTCTGTGATTTGGTTATCCACCATCTCAATGTGCTCTAGAGTCGGACTACAGAAGATGTTCACAACATCATCTGACTCGCTACTATGCTCATCCTCAGACTGATTAGAGGAAAACAACTCAGCTAAATGAAATTATGTCTCTAGATCATCTGAAGTGGAGGAATTGTGTAAAGTCTCTGAATCTAAAATGCCTACACTAAACTCCTCAGAAGTCTGATCCCTTTGCTTCTCATCATTCAGACTAAAATATAAAGTACCTTCTGAAGAATTGCCAACTGTAGTCGCGGACCCTTCCTCTTTTAAACACTCTTGGATCTCTACTTGATATCTTTCGAGGTCGTCTAAAGAACTCAAGAAATCAGAAGATTCATCACTAGATGTGTTGGAATATCTCGCCATCTCTATATGTACCTTCTCGCCCTCGGTACGAAAAGATACCTTCCCTATATCATAATCGAAGAGAGCCTTTGCGGTTTCTAAGAAAGGCCTCCCGAGAATAATCAGGGTAAGGTGTAACTATGTAGGGCAATCCATGTCTAGGACCGTAAAGTCCACTGGGATTTGTAGACCCTACACGGTTACGATAACGTTCCTTAATATTTCCCTAGGTCTCTTTACAGATCTATCAGCAAACTAAAGGATTGCACGGGATTTGTAAAGAGGACCTAACTCGAGCTTGTCGAGTAAGGAAGATGGTATCAGATTGATCGAGGAACCGTTATCTAAGAGAGTGCGATCAAATTCAGCATTTGCGATCTTGCATCTGACATAATGTGCACCCGAGTCCTTCTTCTTCTTCGGTAACTTATTCTGAATAGCACAAGATGTAGCCTTAGTCAAAACATGTTTCTCTGTATGGGATCTCTTTTTCCTACGCATGGTGCATCGGTTTTTCAATTGATTCTTAAGTGTAGGAAAATGATCTAAGGCATGATGAAGCGGGATCTTCAAAAAGATGTGATCTTTTAGTAACCTTTCTATCTCTGGAGTCTCAACATTCTTTTTGTTATTTTTCTTTCCTTTCCCAAACAGAGCATAAGGAAAAGGAACAATGTCAGGAATGAGAAAAGAAGACTTTTTATTCAGTTCAGAATCAGCATGTACATCGAGAGCTTCAGAATTATGTACAAAACTCTCTAAAACAGGGGAAGACATATTTTTGTCGGGAGTATCTGCATGGTCTGGCATGATATCATCGTCTGAATCGCCAATGTCCTTGTCAACTGTATCAACATCGCTCCCATCTCTTTGATAGTCCTCATCAATATGTTGGTTCTCCTCCTCGGCATCAGAATCCAGTTGCCCATGGATTTGCTCTTGCTCTTCATCAAGTACCCTCTCCTCTACTCCAGCAGGTGCTCATGGCGATCTACCGCTCCTCATATGAATGAAGTTAGATAAAAATTCAGGAAAAGAGATCGTACCTGGAGTGTTGTCTACCTGATCTGGATGCCTCCTCTTGTTGTTCGGGTTCATCTGAGGCTGGGCTGGAAGAGTGGTCTTTGGTGCAGTTAACTCATCCAGACGACGGTTAACCTGCTCCATCTCTGTCTTATGCGCAATCTGAAGCGTACTCAGCATATCCATGATTTGATTTAATGCCTGGGCTTGTGAGCTCATTTCAGATTCGGTGTGGTGGCCTTGTCTTGCTCCTCTCTCCTGCCTTGGCATGTATTGCTAAGACGTGGAAGGCTGGGAGAATCTCTGTGGTGTGGAGGAAGATTGCTGCAGGTGCTGATAAGGATATGTCTGTGAATGGTGAGCAGAATACTAGTATGATTGTGGTCTCTGATAAACCTGCTGGTGAGACTGCTGCTGCATAAAATTCTGCCGGTGCTGGAAATGTGGACGTCCGTGCTGTGGTTGACTGGACGGCTGCTGATGATGATGCGGTATACTCGATTGCTGAATCAGAGTATACCAAATCGTGTTAATCTCGAGAGTGGCTTGCGGCGCAACCTCCATATCTGCAGCACTGGTGATCTGGCCGAGATCGGCATGAGACTGATCCTCATGCCAATCAATCTGCGGAGTCTCTAGCTCGCTCTGTACGTAATGAATCTGACGGGTGGGTGGAGCAGGTAAGATCCTCCGTGCTGGTTGTGCGGTCGAAGAAGATTGGCTCTGCTGGTACAGAAGTTGAAGCTCTGAAACCCTCTTCGAAAGATCACTCAGCTGCTGAGGTAGAGATGAGAGTTTCTCCAACTCTCGCAGCGGCTGTAAGTCCTGAACTTGTTTCTGAATCACATCCACCAACGTTAACTTCTCGCTAATAAACCCACGTTGGTGTTGGATTCGGATTCTGAAATGTTAGCCACCTTATGGTGTTCTCTGTAATGTGGTGGCTGAGGGGCTTTCTGAAATGCCCAGGTAGAGTCGACGACTCTCGAGTTCTCAGCCATCCCTTCGAAGATGGCCCAAACTGACTCGGCATCTTTGTTTAAATAACTGCCGCCATATGCGGCACTCACTAGCCCCTGGATGTCCGGCTGGAGTCCTCCAAAATAATTCTGAACTAGCACCTTCATTGGTATCTCATGATGCAGGCATCTCTCCATAAGATCTTTGAATCTATCACATGCCTCATGGAAAGATTCATTCGGAAGTTGTGTGAAATTGGAGATTGATGAGGTGAAAAAGAATCGAGGTTCGCGGCTTTCTTTTATTGAAGAAGAAAGTAAGTTGTCGGTTGTAGCCAAAAGCCGCGAAACAAAAAAGTTTCGATTCTTTAAACCTATCAAACAATTACGGTTTTTCGAAAAAAACCGTTCACTAATATTTTACCAGGCAAGTGTTCCTGGGTCGAACTCAAGGAGGCAGAATAAATTCCCTAGATTCTTCTCTTCGTAATCTTATTTTTTTAATTCTTCTCTAAGTCAAAACACCTTTTTTATTGATTTTTATTTTTATTATTTTTATTTGATTTTATTATTTTCAAATTTTTATTTTATTTTCAAAAAGGGATATTTTTCAAAAGATTTACTTATTATATAATAGGTGGATATGATATAGGTGATACTATATAGTAGGGTGATCGGGGTTCGAGCCGCGAGCTCGAACTACACAAGAAAACAAAGCAAAACAAGACGGTTTTTGATAAAATCAAAACACGTAGAAAACACGACAAAAAGCCACGAAATTTTTATACTAGGTAGCTAAAGTGTAACTACCCTCAAGAAATCGTTGAAATCCGAGGGCACACGGAGAAGAAACAACCCCTACAGCCCAGGGGCATAAGTGCAAGAAAAACTAATTAAAATGTTTGCAACTAGGTCCTCAAGACTGTTCTGAAGAAAAACTAAACAAATCTTTACATTTAGGTCCCTGCAGAGGGACCTAAATGCAAATATACAAAACCTGGGGGGCGGGATGAAAGATCTGGAAGTCGGTTGGACTAAGTGTGCAATTTTCCCACCTCTTCGATTTCAACGGCTGAGATTATAACGTCTGGGCGTGATCGGACGTTCCTCCTCTTGACACGTGTCAGAAATCTGTAACCCCAGTGTTCTTGAGCGGTTGACGCCGCTAGCGATGGCGCCTTCTTCTTCGAATTCCTCTGGCCAGCTGTTGAAGGTGTTGGCTCTCCGGCGGGGTCAGAGGGGTGTCTCCTTCACCCCTCGAGCTCGCCCGCGGTAGAAAGGTGGTCGGCGATGCTCCGAGCGGCGGTGAAGTTGCGATGAAGATGCTGTCTCAGCTATCTGGAGGTGGTTTATGTTCTGTCAATGAATCTTCAAGATGGCTTTCCATGATGATCGAAGGTTTATAGTGGCGAAGAAAGACCTCGCGAGCTACCTGGATCTGCAATGAACACAAGTATATGCTCGATTCGTGTCGAATCGGCCAACAAATGAAAGATCACAAGCTCCAAAGTTTAGAAAAAATGCTTACATCTCCAGCCAAACAATCAGATGTGCGAAGAAGATGACGTTTTGAGATGAAATTCAAGCGAAAGGAAGCGAATCGAACGGGGATTTTGAATGTGCGTCTAAGCCTAATGATAAGTCTACCTAAATCGGGGATTAGCGTTGCTAATCAACACACGAGAATCGAGAAGAAAATTGAAGAAAAGTGGAGGAAAAGGTCTAGGACATCAAGGTGTATTACCTGGAAAACGTGCTCGACGGTCGACCTTTGGCCGGAGCGAAACGCGCGCTGGGCTGCGATGCAAGGCGGCGAACCTCCTTGGAACCTCATCCGTCGACTCCTCCTCCTCGCGGGCTCCTCCAAGGTGCTGTCACCACCGTAGGTTGGCCGGAATCAGGCTAGGAAGGTAGGGGATCGGAAAGACTGGAGCTGGGGCTTCAGGCAGTTGGAGAGTTAGGTTCTAATGGCGGACTTGGAGGCTATTTATAGGAGAGTAGCTTGGGCTCCAAGTCGAGATGAAGGACTGGCGATGGAGAAGGTATTTGGGGGAAGAGGATGGAGGGTCTAGATGTGTCGGAAGCTTCGAGATGAGCGCGGGAAAATTGGGCGAAGTCGGCCGGCCGAACAGAATCAGGTGCAACCTCTTCTTGAGGAAGAAGACCCAGGTGCTGACAAGTGTATGCACCTGGTTGGTCTAAAAGCATAAATACCTTCTAAATTAGATATAAAATAGTTAATTACATTATTTTAAATAAGTGTAAATACAAGAAATGTAGATAATTTAATGCTTTAATTTATGGACTAATTAATTTTAATAAATCATAAATATTGTAATAAACATAAATATTATATTAATAAATATGTATTTATAAATAGGTTTTAGATTTTTAATTAAATAAATAAATAAGTAAAAATTAATTTTATATTTTCTTAATTATTAGGGTATTAAATAAAGTTTATATGAATTTTTATAGCTTTTTATAAGTTACTTTATATATTTTAATAAATAGAGTTAGTATCTATATAGGTCATTTATACCTAAGTTTTGGGGTGTTTGATTTTATAAAAATAATAAATAGTCTCCAAAAATTATGAAATAATTTATGGTGAAACTACAAGATCATGAAATAATTTAAAAATTATAAAATTAAGAGAATGATAAATAATGTGTGTTACATAAAATAAATAGCCCAGAAACCCCGTTGTCTTTGGTCCCAAAACCGACTTTTTGCAAACGGACTCCGAATTCGATGAAATCACCTTTATTAATTAGAGAATATTATTTTATGAACTTTAAAGTGAGTAGAGTGAAATTGGAGTTCGTATGAGGAAGTTATGATGTTCGGAAGTTGAGATTTTGACAATTTATAGGTTGGGTTTCTTGGCATATATATAGGGTAATATTTTAACTTATTTTTATATTTTTATATACATTTTTTGAAATAATTAGGAGAAGAGTTTGGTGAAAAATATGTTCATATGAAATAATTAAAATTCTTTGAAGTTTTGTATTTGTTTTATAAATAGTGAAAGTGTATATACATGTGTTAGATTATTTTTCTTTGGTTTTCTTTCCTTATCTCCCCCTACTTATTGGTTTGTCGACCAATCCATGCTGACTTGGTCTCGGGGGTTGGGCTATAAATATATCTTATAGCTATATTTATATTTTAAGTCATATGTATATATATACATATATTCAATCTACCTTTTTCTTTCTTTTTCTGGTTCTTTATTTATTTGCATGATTTTAGTGGTTAAAATTGAATATTTACACATGAATGGTGTTTTGTTAAAATATGAGAATTAATGGGTATTTACATGTATTTGTTAAGGGTTTTAAGACAAAATGCGACAGAAAAGTTAATGAATCATGGATTCATCAACCCCCTATACTTAAACTTTGCTAGTCCCTTTAGCAAACACTTATTTTGAAAAAAGTAAGTGAAAACGAAAGAATGTTAGAATGAATTTGTTTTTCTTAACCAATTCATGAGAACAGACAAAGGACAGAGCTCGATCGGGCCTGAAACAAGCATTTTGTCGGAACCTTAACTAGGATTAGGATTTTATCCTCAATAGTCTTTAAGTTCCATATCCTTACTCAAGATCACTTCATCGGCTAGTTCAGACTCACTTATTCATATCGCAAACTCTATCATCATTGAAGTCAACTTGTACAGTGTGTGAATTGATTTAGCTCTTCCTGCTTAGAGAACCGAAGAAACCGTCAATCCCGGCTATACACTCCTATGGCTTCCTCATCCCGCTACTCTTTCCTCGGGGAGGGAGGTATTCCCTTCTGAGTTCAGTTCTGCTATGTCCACAATCGAATATAGGGAGAAGTTAGAAGAATGAGAAAAGAAGTGGAGTGCGACCAGTGTAGACGCATCTCCTTATGAAGCCCAACCGGTGTAGCTGAGTCTCCACTAAGATGTGCAGGCATATTTGGTGGAAGCTTTGACCAGTTTGGTCTTATTTGGTGGCTTCTGTATTGCTTCGACTTTGTAATTTGCTTGCACTGCATTCATCTTTTGTGCCTCGACGGATATAGAATCTGTTTAGTCCGTCCATTTTTTGAGGTCTTAGAAAAATTGTGTCAGCAGATCCTTCCCTCATCCGAAGCAACTATCGCAACCCCAATCTCTCCCGTCTTTAGACGTCAATGCCACAAAGATAAGGATAGGAAACGCACTACCAAGGTGTACTGCCCTTCGAAACTCTATGCGGAGTCGAGCTAATTGTAGAGTGCATGTGTTCAAGATTGGTTCACTGGTGTAGAGTTGTACGGATGACTCCAAATGGTCTACTTAAGCTCAGATGACTTGATTTCCCAAATATGGTCTTGCGGAACCCAAAGATTTTAAGTCACCAGACCTGAAGAGTCTAAATTCCAGCTCCTAATCAGGCTCCTTACAACGAGAGTTAAAGGCCGTAATCATGCTCCATCCTTTAGACTAGACTCAGTCCTTAGTTCCGGAAATCAAACTTATTCTGAAAAATCCGAATGCAAATGCAACCATGTTTTTGTGAAGTATATTTTCTGAATTTTACTCATTTTTATGGATTTTAAGGATTTTGTAATTTTTACGAATTTTAGGACTTTGTATTTTTTATGGATTTTATGATTTTTATAAACAAGGTTTTATTCACAAATTTTACAAGATATATTTTATTCAAGTTAAGTGTCTAATGTATTTTACAAGTTTTATCTACAAAGTATTTTACAAGGGTTGAATGGTTTTTATACATGTTTTAATAAATAGGATTTTAAATAAGTATTATACATATTTTAAGGACAAATTTTAAGTACAAGTTTTAATTACAAGTTTTAATTACAGGTTTTAAACATATTTTACTTTTTTACCAGGATTTTATAAATAAAAGAGTGGATTTTAAATTAACCCGTACCCACTTTTTATGGATTTTATAGTATAGAAAATACATAAAAGTACGAGTTATGGCCGAAAGTATATATACAATATATACGCACCCCCCCTATACTTAGCTTGAGCTATGTCCTCATAGCGTCAAAAGAGAAAAAGGAGGACATAACTCGTGCTAAGTAAAAGTGGGTGAAAAAGGATATCGATCAAAAGTCAGTCAACCCCCCCTATACTTACGATCAGGTCATCGTAAGTATCACGGGAGAGCAAAAACGGGATGACTGAATGAAAAGGATAAATAACGAAAGTTCAAAAGGAAAAGAATATGAAACCATCGAAATCACTCGGTCCCCCCTATACTTAGGATAAGGCATCCTAAGTATAGAAAAGAGTGTAGCCAAAAATTGGGGACCAGTGATTCGTGAAAAAGAATGGCTATACAAAAGAATCAGTACAAAAAATAAAATGTATATCAGCGGGCAATCGATCCCCCCTATACTTAGGATCTGGTATCCTAAGCATAGAAGTCGAGCAAAAATGGGGACGATTGTGGTCTACGAAGAATATACAAGTGTTGTAAATCTCCAGAATGGCTCAAAAGAACTTGTGCAGGAAGAAGTGAAGGAATGATCATGATTCTTGTACAAAGTACATCACTTCAGTACGGACCAGATGATCAGTAGTTTCCACGAAATGTTTTAGCATCTGCCCGTTAACCACGAACGGTTCTGCACCAGGTGACACATCTAATATCGCAATACTGCCATTGCCGTGCACCATTCTGACTATGTACGGTCCTTCCCATTTGCTCTTCAATTTGCCGGGAAAAATTCTCAACCTTGCATTGAACAATTAAGCTTTCTGCCCAGGGACAAAGCTCTTGTGCTGAATATGTCTGTCATGCCATTTCTTCACTTTGTCCTTATAGATAAGTGTGTTCTCGTATGCTTGATTTCGAATTTCTACCAGCTCATTCACATCTATCTTTCTCTTGGCTCCTGCTTTTTGCATATCCATCAGTATTTCTCGAATTGCCCATTCAGATTTGTGCATGATCTCTACGGGCAAGTGGCACGGCTTTCCATAAACTAGTCTGAATGGTGAAGTGCCTAAGGGAGTTTTATATGCAGTACTATATGCCCAAAGAACTTGGTCCAGAAGAAGTGACCAGTTCTTCCTATCCGGTCGTACTAGTTTCTGGAGAATTGATTTCACCTCCCTATTCGAGATTTCAGCCATGCCATTCGTCTGCGGGTGGTAAGGAGAAGCTACTCTATGATCGATGTTGTACTGTTTCACTAGCTTCTTCACCTCCTTATTAATGAAATGGCTACCCCCATCATAGATAAGAATACGAGGGATCCCGAACCACGAAATGATGTATTCCCTTAGGAACTTGCAAACGGTCTTACTGTCTGCGGTTCGTGCGGGTATAGCCTCCACCCATCTGCTAACATAGTCTACAGCGAGAAGGATGTACTCAAAGCCACTTCTAGAAGGGAACGGTCCCATAAAATCTATGCCCCATGCGTCAAAGATCTCGCAAATAATGACTGGTCGCATCGGCATTGCATATCTAGCACTGACTGTCCCTATAGCTCTCTGACAATCTGGACAACTCTTCACGTATGTGCAAGCATCTCTGGTAAGAGTTGGCCACCATAATCCGCTCTGTAGTACCTTCTGTGATGTCCTCTTCCCTGAATGATGTCCTCCTGATTCTAGAGAATGACACAAAGTGAGGACACTATTATATTCCTCCTGAGGAATACATCGCCTGTAAACACAATCCGATCCTTCGCGAAAAAGAATCAGATCCTCCCAATGGTAATATCGTGCCTCGGAAACTAGTTTCTCAACTCTGTTCTTCGACCAACCCTGAGGACTTTTCTGTGTGACCAGAAAGTTCACTATGTCTGCATACCACGGAAGTTTTGTAACCGCAAAGATGCTCTCATCAGGGAATCTCTCTGCGATCTCTGGCGTGTACTCATCTGAAGGCTGATCTGTCTGTAATCGGGAGAGGTGATCAGCTACCACGTTCTTTACTCCAGGTTTATCCTTGATATCCAAATCGAATTCCTGAAGTAAGAGAATCCATCTAAGAAGGCGTGCCTTGGCATCCTTTTTTTCCATTAGAAACTGATAGCTGAGTGATCAGTGTAAACTGTGATTTTCGAGCCAAGCAGATATGATCGAAACTTGTCTAATGCAAACACTACTGCCAACATCTCCTTTTCTGTCACTGTGTAGTTTCTCTGAGCATCATCTAATGTTCTGCTGGCATAGTGAATAGCTATAGGAAGTCCATTCCTCCTCTGCCCTAATACAGCCCCGACCGCAAAATCTGATGCATCTGTCATGATCTCGAAGGGTAGAGACCAATCAGGCGGCTGTAGGACAGGAGCACTGATTATCTTTTCTTTCAATGTGAGAAAGGCATTAAGACATTTGTCATTTAAAACGAACTCGATGTCTTTGCCTAACAATTCAGTTAACGGTCGGGCAATCTTGGAGAAATCTTGGATAAACCGTCGGTAAAAGCCGATGTGTCCCAGAAATGACCGTAACTGTTTAATGTTGGATGGTGGCTCGAGTTTCTTTATGACATCCACCTTGGCAGGGTCAACCTCCATGCCTCGCTGGGAGATGACGTGCCCCAACACGATCCCGTGAGTAAGCATAAAATGGCTCTTTTCCCAGGATAGAACGAGATCTACCTCACAACACTTTCTCAGAACCTGGTCTAGGTGCGCTAAACAATCGTCAAAGGACTCGCCATAGACTGAAAAATCATCCATAAAAACCTCTAGAAAATCACCGACCATGTCCGCAAAAATAGCAAGCATGCACCTCTGGAAGGTCGCGGGAGCGTTGCACAATACAAAGGGCATCCATCTAAAGGCATACGTGCCAAACGGACAAGTGAAGGTGGTTTTCTCCTGGTCTTCAGGAGCAATTGATACCTGGTTGTATCCAGAGTAACCGTTAAGGAAACAAAAGTAGCCCTTCCTTGCCAACCTTTCTATGACCTGGTCTATGAAAGGCAAAGGGAAGTGGTCCTTCTTCGTCGCGGTGTTTAGCTTTCTGTAATCAACACATACTCGCCACGACGTGGTTACTCTATTTGGAATCTCCTCTCCACTCTCGTTTCTCACCATCTGAATTCCCGACTTTTTCGGGACAACATGTAATGGGCTAACCCATTCGGAGTTGGAGATGGGATATATGAACCCTGCGTCGCACCATTTCGTTATCTCTTTCTTGACAACTTCTCGTAAAATCGGATTCAGCCTACGCTGAAACTCTCTGGAGGGTTTGCTGTCATGATCGAGATAGATATGATGTGAACACAAAGCAGGATTAATCCCGCGGAGATCGGATACAGTCCACCCAATGGCCTTGCGGTTTCTTTCTAGAATCTCCATCAGACGAGATTCTTGATCATCGGTCATAGTTGAGCTGATAATGACCGGAAACTGTTGATGTGGACCCGCAAGGAAGGCATATTTTATGTTTGGTGGCAAAGTTTTAAGTTCTGGCAAGGTAGTATTTGGATCTGCCGAAACATCCTCTGTATGTGTATGGGGATCTGTATTGGTAGGTGATGTGTCTGCATTCTGATTATCCACCATCTCTATGTGCTCTAGAGTCGGACTACAGAAGATAATCAAGACATCATCCGACTCCTCAGAATGATCAGAAGAGAATAAGTTAGCAAGATAGAATTCTGATTCATCTGAGACGGAGGAATTGTGTAGAGTTTCTGATTCTGAAAGATCTGCATTGATTTTATCAGAAGTCTGATCCCTTTGGTTCTCATCATCCAGACTGAAATATAAGGTCCCATCGGAAGAATTACCTCCTGAGGTCTCGAACCCTCTTCTGTTAAACATTCTTGGGTCTCTACCTGATATCTTTCGAGGTCGTCAAGACGAACCTCATCCATGTAATCGCAGGAGGCTAAAGAACTCAGAAAATCTGAATATGCATCACTGAAAGTGTTCGATTCTCTCGCCATCTCTATATGTACCTTTTCACCCTCGGCACGAAAAGATACCTTCCCTGTATCATAATCAAAGAGGGCCTTTGCGGTCTCTAGAAAAGGCCTCCCGAGAATGATCAGGGTAAGGTGTAACTGTGCAGGGCAATTCATATCTAGGACCGTAAAGTCCACTGGAAATTGCAGACCCTGCACGGTTACGATAACGTTCCTAAGTATACCCTTAGGTCTCTTTACGGATCTGTCAGCAAACTGAAGGATCGCGCGGGATTTGTAAAGAGGACCTAACTCGAGCTTCTCGAGTAAGGAAGTGGGTATCAGATTGATCGAGGAACCGTTATCTAATAGAGTGCGATCGAACTCGGCTCTTGCGATCTCGCATCTGACATAATCTGCGCCTGAGTCTTTCTTCTTCTTTGGAAGCTTAGTCTGTATCGCACAGGATGTAGCCTTAGTCAAAACATGCTTTTTTGTTCGGGATCTCTTTTTCCTACGCGTGGTGCATCTATTTTTCAATTGATTCTTGAGCGTAGGAAATTGATCTAAGGCATCATGGAGAGGGATCTTCAGAAAGATGTGATCTTTGAGTAACTTTTCGATCTGTGGAGATTCGAGATTATTTTTGGTCTTTTTCTTTCCTTTTCCAAACAAAGCATCGGGAAAAGGAATAAAGTGAGGAGTCAGAAAATCAGAAGTTTTATTCAACTCAAAATCAGCATTTACATCAAGAGTCTCAGAATTATTTACAAAACTCTCAAAAACAAGGGAAGAAATGTTTTTGTGTGGGCTCTCTGCCTGCTCTGGCATGATATCATCGTTTGAGTCGCCAGTATCCATATCTGATGAGTTGGCATTACTCCCGTCTCTTGATTCTGCATCCTCATCCTCTTGTGGTTTCTCCTTGATGAATCCCGTATTCATCACTCTAAATATAATTTATTAAGCTCAAATCCCTAAAAATC
Organism: Ottelia alismoides; assembly: GCA_037367405.1. Classification (NCBI taxonomy): domain Eukaryota; kingdom Viridiplantae; phylum Streptophyta; class Magnoliopsida; order Alismatales; family Hydrocharitaceae; genus Ottelia; species Ottelia alismoides. Next base: position 858,994 of record JAZKJV010003433.1, on the reverse strand, counting down.
AACATCATTCTTGCATCTATTTTACATAATTAGCATTCATGCATGTTGCCATAAGAATGGCATTTTAGCAAAAAAATCTGCATAAAATAAGAAGCCAAAAAAATCCAAGCCAAAATGACCTGTAAATAAGCCTAACTTCCCGGATTTTTAACACATTCATGCTAACTCCGAATAACTCAAAACCACTTCCACTGTGTACATATCACTAACAAGAATAAAGAAAAAATACAAAAAAATAACTAACCCAAATAAGCGGACCAAAAACCCAAACCCTAATTTCAGGATTTTCGGACTAAAAGCCACAGATCTTCTCCATCCAATGTCCGATTTAATCCTACTCACTTTTGAACTAATGTGCATTCAATTACCTTCAAAACAAGACCAAGTTCAAGTGAATCGGAGCTCATATGTGAAAGTTGGGTTTTGGGCCTCTTTTGTACATTGTATATTTTCGCGGTTTTTGACCTTGTATATATTTTCTTAATCAATAAAAATCCAAAAAAAATAGAATTAAGTGTCTTTATTTATCTCTGATTTTTCCGTAATTTTTCCGGATTTTTATCTGATCAAAAAAATGACATAAAAATTACAAAACCTTAAAATTAAGGTATTCTATGTACATAGGATACCCCAAAAATTCACTTTGTGCAAATGATCGATTTTGGTTTTGATGTCTTCATGAAAGTTGTAGATCTCATCGAGACGAGCAATTTTCGTGAAGAAAGTTTTTCGGTCCGAGGTTGTTTACTATTTTTTATCGATTTTACAAAATGTTTTAATTTTGAAATTTGTGGTGCTGACACGTGGCAGCACCTGGTGCTGCCACGTGTCAGCTATTTTTGGTATTATTATATCTTCGTTTTTTATAAAAAAAAAATAAAAAAAATAAAGAAAAATAAAATAGACGCACGTGCGTCGCGTGTGCCTTCAAGGCACGCGCTCCGCACGCGCATCCCCTCTCTCCCTCCTGCGCCCACGTGGCGTGATGGCAGCCGTCCGATCTCGGCCGATCGGACGGCCGTTGTGCGTTTCTTCCTCTCCCCTCTTTCCCAATTCGGCCGCCGCCATCTTTGGGAGCATCGCCGCCCCCACGTAGCCCGCCAATCTCCTCCAATCGTATCCCCATCTCCGATCCGCTTCTCCCCATCATCTCGCGCCACCTTCCGCAATCACATCCCCTCCTTCGATTTCGCCCATCTCCGATTCCAAATCCCATATCCAATCGAATCCCGCAGCCCCCCCTCCTGCCATATCCGGCGAGAAACCCCTCCTCCTATATAAGCAACCGCACCGCCTCTCGTCGCAACCCATCCGCCGATTGAGCTCTCAGTGCCGGGGTGACAGCCCGGCTCTCCTTCGAGCGGCGAGATCTGAAGCTCCTCGCCGTGCTTCGCCTGCAGCGCGGCCCTCCTCCGCCGCTAGTGCCTCGCTCCGGCCTTCATGCCGTAGAGCCGACGATATCTCCACCCCTCGACAACCTACGCCGCCATCGCCTGCAAAGCTCTTCTTCACCGACAATCGACGACGACTCCGATCTCCATCGCCCTCCGCCTCGACACCGTTCTTCTCCGACACCCTCTCTACTCTTCTTCGCCGAACACCACCACTCTTCGTGCATCTTCGCCGCCACCACAACCCAGCTCCGCCTCGACAACTCCGCCTCCTACGTCACCGGTCGGAGGCCACACCAGGAGCATCCGCCATTACCGCCTCTTCGCCGGCCGGGTTAGACCCGAGGTCCTCCCACGTGCGTGGCACGTGCGGAGGAAACGTCCGCAGCAAGCAATCCAGGGGTCACGTGATCTGCACGTGACCCGCTGGGTGATTTACGGAAGAGCCCCTGGGTGCCGCCTTATTTGCACTCCAGCCCCCCAACCAAGGTCACGTGCTGGGCACGTGACCCATTGGTGATTTTGCAGATATACCCCGGAGTTATTGGTAATTACACAAAAGTCCCCTCTCTGCTTTTATTTATTTATTTATATTGCAATCAGACCCCTGTGTTCTCCCTTAGTTTTGAACATCTTATCTACATTATTTTCTTAATCCAAAAATTGCATGATGTTTGTTAATTGATCCTCTACGCTTTGACATGTTGTGGATATTTTTGTGACGGACGGTAAATTAATAAATAATTGTTTCATGAAAATTGCCGTATTTTACCCATTTACTGCTCTGAAATTGATAAGTGACTAACCGTTGCTCTAAAAATTCTCGAAAAATCACATATTGTAGAGTTAATTAGTCCTCACATTATGCCAAAAAAGATTTGCATTTGCATGTATATTTTATCCTGTAAAAATCATTTTGCATCTTTTAGTATTTAATTTTTAGTAGGTATTAAACCCCACATTTTTGAGGTTTAGGATTTTTCTGAGGTCCGTCACCTAGTGATAGATCTCAGATAATTTTGATTCTCGAAAATAAGTAGGTTTGATATTTATTAAAATTAAATATTATAAATCATTTTGTTTGCATTTAAAAATCCATAAACAATTCATATTGCATCGAAAAATTCCAAAAAAATTACAGTGCACTTATTTCATCATATTTTACATCTCGGCCAAGTTTCGTATTTTTCGGACTTCGTTTGGACGTAATTTGCATTTTAGTCCCTAAAATAAGGCCAAATTTGCATTTTGCATCCTTTATTGCATTTAAAATTCCAAAAAAAGACCGCCTCGAAAACCGAACACGAACTTTGATAGACTTAATTCTAGGTTGTTCCTTTGCTTCCTTGTGATCGACCTTGGGACTTGCCCAAGTAAAATAAACAAAAACCATGATATTAAAAATTGAATAAATCATTTGTGGTATTTTCTTGATCGTTTCCGATTGCCGCCTACAACGCACGACACGATAAAAACAACCTCTTAAAAGCCGCATTTCCGGAAACGTCAGATGGCGCCGTTGCCGGGGAGGCAAACGGCTTAGATTTTTGTCTAAAAAAATTTTTGTTCGGTTTTCCGCATTCGGGTAGTCTGACCCCCGAATTTTTCATTGTAAATTTCATTTTCATTTTCCTGCAATTTATTTTTCAGCCTTTATTTTTTATATTCTTGAGTCACTCTCTTACATTTTCTCTCTTATTTTTTTTGCGAGGTACCTTGTACGTGGAGCGGTTTTCAGTAACCGACGCAACTTCACCAAAAACCGCAATTAATTTAAGATCGAGTCGAGTCGTGAGAGAGCGTAGAGTCTAGGTTTTTAATTTTTGCACTTTTAATTTTTGCAATTTTACAGCGGTGTCCGTTTGGACTCTCGCATGTGTAGAAAGACATATGACTTTATTCTGTGGTGTGTCGTGGCCTGTTTCACTCTCCGGCGAGGGTGGGGCCCGACTTGAGTGGCGAATAGGATAGACCTGCACATACGGCTCTCAGAGCATTTATATTTTTGCTTGTGCTCGTAGGATCTTAAGCCACACTGCACTTTAATCGAGACGCACATAGATCGTTCAATTTAGTCAAAAATTTAAATCAATTCTTCCTGCTAATAGAACTTTCTGCTTAGGTGCGGTTTTTCCATCGGTTTGCACATCATATAGAATAAAATTCTGTCTAGCATCCCACATGGAGATTGCGAGGATTCACTGTAAGTCTTCAAACTGAGCATTCATCATAGTTTTCCGTATGCATCGACTTTTCTCGAATTCCTCCCTCTTGTTTTATAACATAACTTTAAAGGAAATTGAGACTGGACGGTAGACGTGTATTTGTGCTCATCTAATCTTTCAGTGATCACCTCATTAAAATCGGGACTGTTAAATATATCTGATCTCAAATAACCCATAAAATCAAGAAATTCTGCGGGAGAGAAACCCCGACATTGTTTGATTTATCTTGCAGCGAGGAGAGAGACGCACACTAGGATAGAGCCCAGCTCCAAACCTAACAGCTCGTTTAAACGGCTTGCAAGACTTGAATTCTCACCAATTTAAAATTGACAAGAAAATTGGTCGATCTCTTACGACCTTCACTGTGTGAGTTGGTGAAAAAGAATTTGTATTGTGTTTGATTTGATCAACATCCATTTATCTCTTGATAATCTCTTGAAATTCAAGAATGGAAAATTGTGGTAACCCCTTTCTGACTACCACAAACTTTCCAATCTCAAATAATCTGAACCACTCTTACTCAGAACCACCTTGGGTTCAGGAACACCTTCCCCTGGACTTTTCATCTAATAATTCTCTTCAAACTATTGACTCCTATTTTTCACAATCTGAAGGTGAAAAGAAGAACATTCAAAAAATGGCTCCAAGGAGGAACAATCCCGAAGATGACCAAAATGAAGATCCGATGCAACTGATTCTCGCAAGGCTGGCTGCATCTGAGCAGCAGCAAAATTTGATGAGGGAACAATTGGAAAGAATGCATGTAGAGGAAGAACCACCAATGGACGCTGCATATAATCCCGGGCAATATAGGGTCATAAATTACTTGCAGCCACCTCAACCTGAGGTTCACCATGAACTGAAGCCACACTTCATAAATCAATTACCACAATTTCATGGTAATTCGAATGAAGAGCCCTATGAATTCCTGCGTGATTTGGAGCTAATCTGTTCTAATCAGAGGCACCCACAAGTCAGCCAAGACTACATCCGTCTTACGGCATTACCTTTCGCCTTGAAGGGTAAGGCAGATTACTGGGTGAAAAATTTGGGAGTGACGGTGACCACCTATGATAGGTTCAAGAACCTCTTCTTAAAGAAATTCTACCCCTTGAGTCGAACCAATCAAATGAGGACTCGCATCACTAGCTTCTCTCAGATGCCAAATGAACCACTTTGTGATGCATGGGATAGATTCAAAGATCTGCTGCAAAAATGTCCCTGTCATGACCTAGATAATAACATCCTGGTCCAATCCCTCTATTCTGGCCTTAACCACGGGACTCAGGGCCTTGTCAGCGCTGCCTGTGGAGGAAACTACACATCCCGAGGAGCTGATACCGTCTGGAAAATACTGGAGCAAATGGCGGAGACTAGCCGTTCACAAATTGCTAGTAGATCTTACACTGATTCACTGAACAACTATCAAGCCAAAGGAGGGAAACAAACGGTCGCAGAAATAGCAGAGGACTTGCTGCCCAACATGAACATCATCACAGACAAATTAACAATTGTGGATAAAAGAGTGAACGACATCGACAACCGACTCTCTCAATTTCCAAAACAAATGGAGGAACTCACTGAGAAGGTGTCTAAGATCGGGATGCCTACTGCTCCTACGGTCCCAATTTATCATTGCATCATGTCCAAGAGTAGCCAGGCTCTGGACAACCACAACCATGGACTCAGGACCAATCCTACGTCCAACCGTCCCAGCAGTCACCTCCTCCAGCTGAGACAGTCATAGAAGCCCCGCCTCTGACTTTCGAGATAAACGGCATCTGGTACACACAGGATAATACCCGACAAGGTAATCTGGGGGACCGTCAGCAATATCAGCGTCCACCCAACTCCCACAATGCCGCTCCACAACATAACCAGCCCTCAAGGCAGCAGCAGCCACACGACCGTCAGAACCAACCTAAACAACATCGTTAACAATACCAAGCTCCAAATCAAGCATCTCGATCATCCAAACCTCCAGAAGACTCGATTGATATCCAAAGACAAATGCTGGAGGAAATTCGCAGCTTCCGAAGTGAACTGTACGACCTACGGGTAGACGTTAATCGTCTATCCCGTTGGAAGGAAGAACAGACAGCCCCTGTCACAGCCATTCCCGCTCAAGTTCAAGCTAACCCCAATAGCTTGAACAAATCTCAATCATCTCAACACAACAATCAGGTATATTACTCAGACTTTTCCGCATCTGAACACGAGGCCCTTTCGTTTAACAATATCAATGCCATGTCCCTCAGGAGCGGAAGGACCGTGGTCGTACCTGACCGGGCGAAGGAAGCTGACCAACATGACTCAGAAGTTCAACCGGAGGATACTTCTGAGGATGAAGACGAAGGACACCCGAGGATTTCTGCCCGAAGGAAAGGAAAAGCATCTATGGAGAATAAAGAGGACCTTGAACCTCTAGTTGCTGCGAAAATACCTTTGTCACTATTTCAGCAACATGATGATAATCCAGAACATTATGATTGTAATAAGAACTCCAGATTCAATAAAGATGCTCTTATTTATAATTCTGGATCTCTCTCTCCTGTCTCAAATGCTTCCATTCCTTTTCCCCATGCGCTTAAGAAAGGAAGACAAAAGAAAGCTATCCAGAGTGACCCAGTGATGGAAAAATTTTGTCAACAAAACATCACCGTAAAAGTACCCTTTGACCAATATGTGGCCAGTAACCCTGCATTCCAGAAATATCTGAAAATGAAATGTACTCCTACCCGGACCCGCACAAAGAAAACAAACCAATTTGTGGAGACTCATGTTCTGACAGTGGCCACTACCAAATACGTGAGAAACCAGCATTTACCAAGGAAGAAAAGAGATCTGGGTGCTCATTATGTGGAAAGCCGCATTGGCGGTATCGCATTCGCACGCACACTTCTTGACAATGGTTCTTCCATCAATCTTCTCCCCTTGGCCTTATATTACCGATTGGAGTTAGGACCTCTTCAAAAATCGCTATCTATACTCCAATTCGCTGACAAATCCACTAAAAGACCTAAGGGAGAAGTGAAAAATGTTATCATTATGGTTGAGGGTACTGAATACAAAGTGGACTTCACTGTTCTTGACATGGAGACCCCGAACCATTGGAAAGAATCGCAAATCATTTTGGGAAGACCATTCTTACGAACCGCTAAGGCTGTATTCGATTACGGCACCGGAATGATGAAATTCCGCTCCCTAGACGGAGAAGTGGATCTGGAAATGAGACAAACAAAATGGCAAAGACCCGATTCCGAATCCACCACTGAAGAGGCTGAAACATCTGAGTGTAACCTGATTAGCACTATCGGACCTTGGGACCAACTGCCAGATCTTCACATGGATACCATCACATCAGAAGAAGCAACAATGCACCATACAGTGTGTGATCTTTTACCTGACAAATCTGAACACATGTACAATCTTGATGACACAGAACGCCTTTCGGATTGGTCCATCCCATCCTCTTCGAAAAAAATCAATGACGAGTCGGACGCAGCTTTGGCTGAATTACCGCACTACATTTGCGATCCGACTCACTTTTCTTCAAGACCAGTGGCTAGCATCTCACAGAATGATCAACCACCAACAATCACTGAGCCAGACTTAAAAGACCTTCAGCCAGATTTGATTGATGATGCAGATTTGCCAGAACTGAAACCTCTCCCTCCCACCCTGAAGTATGCATTTCTCAATGGACCCAAAGATAAATTCCCTGTGATCATCAGCTCATCTTTAACCATGGATCAAGAATCTAAGCTTCTAGAAGTCCTTGAGCGAAATCGAAAAGCCATCGGTTGGACTGTGTCGGATCTCGTCGGAATCAACCCTGCTCTCTGCTCGCACCAAATTTATGTTGAGGATAATGCAAGGCCTTCCCGTGAATTTCAAAGAAGACTAAACCCCAATCTTCGGGAAGTGGTTAAGAAAGAGATAGAGAAATGGTGCAAAGCAGGTTTCATATACCCCATCTCTGACTCCAAGTGGGTGCCCCCCCTTCATGTCGTCCCGAAGAAGTCGGGAATCCAGATGGTCACCAACGAGGAAGGGGTTGAGATCGCGACCCGAGTACCCATGTCGTGGCGTGTCTGTGTCGATTACAGGCGCCTGAATGCTGCGACCAAGAAAGATTACTTTCCACTGCCATTTATTGATCAAATCTTGGAGAGACTTGCAGGGAAAGCATTCTTCTGTTTTCTTGATGGGTACTCTGGCTACAATCAGGTAGCTATTGCTCCCGAGGATCAGGAAAAAACCACATTTACATGTCCCTTCGGTACCTACGCTTTCAAGCGCATGCCATTCGGGCTTTGTAATGCCCCAGGCACATTTCAGCAGTGCATGATTGCCGTATTTGCCGAAATGGTGGGTGATTTCCTGGAAGTCTTCATGGATGACTTCTCGGTCCATGGTGATTCATTTGATACATGTTTAGCGCACTTGGACCGAGTCCTCAAAAGATGCAGGGAGGTTAATTTGGTACTCTCCTGGGAGAAAAGTCACTTTATGGTGACTGAGGGTATCGTGTTGGGGCATGTCATCTCCAGAAAGGGAATGGAGGTCGACCCTGCCAAGGTGGATGTGATCAAGAAACTTGAGCCACCAACCAACGTCAAGTCAGTGTGGTCTTTTCTAGGGCATGTTGGATTTTATCGAAGGTTTATCCCTGATTTTTCAAAGATCGCCCGCCCACTGACTGAGCTCTTAGGAAAAGACACCGAGTTTATTGTAAATCACAAGTGTCTTGAGGCCTTCGAGCTCCTGAAAAAGAAAATCTGTGAATCGCCGATATTACAAGCTCCTGACTGGTCTCTTCCCTTTGAGATCATGACTGATGCATTGGATTTTGCGGTCGGAGCTGTGCTTGGACAAAGACGGGATGGAATCCCTTATGCGATTCACTACGCGAGCAAAGTATTGGATCCTGCACAGAAAAATTATACAGTGACTGAAAAGGAAATGCTCGCGGTTGTTTGGGCCCTTGAAAATTTCAGATCGTATATATTGGGCTCCAAGGTGACAATTTTCACGGATCATACTGCAATTAGATACCTCATGGATAAGAAAGATGCCAAGGCACGACTTTTGAGGTGGATTTTGTTAATCCAGGAATTTAATTTGGAGATCAAAGATAAACCTGGAATAAAGAATGTTGTTGCTGATCACCTTTCCCGAATTGAGAAAAATGATTATCCTGATACTGGACCTATTAAGGAGACTTTTCCAGACGAATCTGTTTGCACTATTGATTCAACCCCATGGTATTCCAACATCGTGAACTACCTTGTCTCCAAGAAGGTTCCCTCTGGTTGGACAAAGAAAATGATTGAAAAACTAAAGTCGTATTCAAGAAAATACCATTGGGACGATCCTTTCCTTTTCTATGAAGGAGCGGATTGTGTCTGGAGGAGATGTATTCCTCAGGAAGAATACCAGAGTGTCCTCACACATTGTCACACTCTCGAGGCCGGAGGGCACCATTCGGGAAAGAGAACCGCACACAAGGTACTCCAATGTGGATTTTACTGGCAGACCTTATTTCGTGATGCTAATGATTTTGTACGGTCTTGCCCGATTTGTCAAAGGATGGGAGGGACCGTTGGATATAGAGACGAAATGCCCATGCAACCAATGATTTTCTGTGATGTTTTTGATGCATGGGGGATTGATTTTATGGGTCCCTTTCCCAATAGCAATGGATTTGAGTACATCTTGTTAGCGGTTGATTATTTGTCTAGATGGGTAGAGGCTATTCTGACCCGAACCGCAGACAACAAAACCGTCTGTAAGTTTATCAAGGATAATATCATTGCGAGGTTCGGGATACCAAAAGTTTTGATCTCTGATGGAGGTAGCCACTTTGTGAACAGGGAAATGAGATCTTTGGCTAAGGAGTACAAATTTGAACATCGAATAGCCAACCCTTATCATCCTCAATCTAATGGCATGGCAGAAGTTTCTAATCGAGAAGTGAAGAGCATACTTCAAAAGTTAGTCTGTCCTGATAGGAAGGATTGGTCAAAACTGTCGGATCAAGTGCTTTGGGCCTATAGGCAGCTTATAAAACACCACTCGGCACTTCACCTTTTAGGATGATCTATGGCAAACCATGCCATCTTCCTGCAGAACTGATTCACAAATCTGAATGGGCAATCAAAAAGTTGAACTAGAGCTGTCACCTTGGGAAATTATGACGAGACCTAAATCTGAATGAGCTAATTGAAATCCGAAACCGAGCATATGACAACAGTGTGATTTATAAGGACAAGGTCAAGAAATGGCATGATAGACACATTCGAGATAAAACCTTTGTCCCTGGGCAGAAAGTATGGTTGTTTAATGCTCGATTAAAGATTTTTCATGGGAAACTGAAATCGAAATGGACGGGTCCCTATGTTGTCATCGATGTGCATACCAATGGAAGTGTGGACATTGCAGAACTCAAAGATGACGCACAACCCTTCTCAGTGAATGGACAATTACTGAAGCCATACATAGAATCATCCAAAGAACATACAGTGCAAGTTGAGGTCATCTATTTCACACAGAGCAGGGACATTGACGATATATCAGATCAGACCCACCCTACCTCCCGACCACATCGATCCCCTTGTACAACGTCTTCCTCTACTTAGGCCAAGGCCTAAGTATAGGGGGGGACCGATGCCATCTGTATATACCATTTCCCTCATATCATTCCGATCTCCAGCTCACTCCATATCCATCCTTCTTCTATACTTAGGCTGACCAAAGCCTAAGTATAGGGGGAACCGACACCCACATGTATATAATCTCCTCATTCACATACCCTGACCGCTTCTTTTTCTTTTCTTTTCCGCTCTTCTTCTATACTTAGACTATTCACAGTCTAAGTATAGGGGGGCGATTTTGAAAATCTTGTTCTTTTTCACTCTCTTACGCTTAGCCCGAGCTATGTCTTCTTTACGCTTCTTGTGCTTTGAGGACACAGCACTCGCTAAGTATAGGGGGGTCTGTATATATACTGTGTATATATTTTAGCCATACCTCGTACTTTCGCGTAAGTCTATATGTATTTACGGGGTGGGTTTTTCTTTAAAAAAATGTGTTTTTTCCACTAACACTGACCTTGCCCAAAATTTTTGAAAAAATGGCTTCTTATTCAATTTTTACATAAAAAAAACAAAAAAAAACAAAACAAACAAAAAAAAAACGTGTCTGCACTTCACACACTCGCATTTCATCAAGCATCGCATTTGCATATGTGAAAAGTCTTTGGGTTCTGAACCGAGTTGTGAGCCGAAACCGAGAGTGGTCTGGACTTGACCTTAATCCACCTAATCTTCAGAGGAACTTCACCGAGAAATAGGATTTTAGAGTCTTCAGGTCTTTGACTTAATTCTTTGAGTTCCACATGACAATGTACAGCGTTTGACTCTTAGTGTCTAACCTGGTCTCTTCATTCTGGGTACAACTCTGGAATAGGGAATTAATTTGTACTCTCGCACTATGCACTTAGCTCAACTCAGACGGGATGTTGGAGGGCTGTGTGAGTTTCTTTTCTGGTAGCGTGGAAATCTAAAGACCGGAGTACGGGTTGAAATAAAGCTTCGGAAAAGGGATGGACGGCTGGGCACAATTTTTTCTAAGACCCCAAAAAATGTACGGAAACAAAAGATTCTATATCCGTAGGGGCACAACAAGATCCAAGCAGAACCACCAAAAATTCCAAATACAAAGAAGCAACTACCAAATAAAACTTGACCAAAAAGGTCCAAGCTTCCAGAAACCTGCAGATCTTGGTGAAGACTCGGCTACACTAGCCATCTTCACAGGGAGACGTGACTACACTGGCCACCCTCCAGTTCTTTTCTCATTCTTCTATCTTCTCCCCCCAATTCGATTGTGAACACAGCACGACAGACCTTAGAAGGAAATACCTGACTCCCCGAGGACGAGTTATTGGAGAGGAGGCTTGCGCGGTAGTTCGGCATTCTGGGTGGGAAGAGCTAAAATATTTCACACACAAGAGTCGGTTATTCAATGTTCAAAGAGTATACTTTGGGAAGATGATTGATCTAAGATGACTTCTGAGCCGAAACTGTAGCAATGATGTGTAGAACTTGAGGGATGTTGATTTTAAAATTCTAAGTCTCACAGAAGTTCTGACACACAAATAATCCAAAGGTTGAGTTTAGGTTCACTTTCACCTTCAGGTCATGGTCTTGGTATGGAACCCGATCTCATTTCACCTCATGGCATTTCTTTTTATGCTCAGGGACGAGCATGGTTTAAGTATAGGGGGATGATGAATCTCGTATTCATCACTCTAAATATAATTTATTAAGCTCAAATCCCTAAAAATCAACAGCATTCTTTCATCTATTTTGCATAATTAGCATTCATGCATGTTTCCATAAGAATGGCATTTTAGCAAAAAAATCTGCAAAAAATAAGAAGCCAAAAAAATCCAAGCCAAAATGACCTGTAAATAAGCCTAACTTCCCGGATTTTTAACACATTCATGCTAACTCCGAATAACTCAAAACCACTTCCACTGTGTACATATCACTAACAAGAATAAAGAAAAAATACAAAAAAATAACTAGCCCAAATAAGCGGACCAAAAACCCAAACCCTAATTTCAGGATTTTCGGACTAAAAGCCACAGATCTTCTCCATCCAATGTCCGATTTAATCCTACTCACTTTTAATCTAATGTGCATTCAATTACCTTCAAAACAAGACCAAGTTCAAGTGAATTGAAGCTCATATGTGAAAGTTGGGTTTTGGGCCTCTTTTGTACATTGTATATTTTCGCTGTTTTTGACCTTGTATATATTTTCTTAATCAATAAAAATCCAAAAAAATTAGAATAAAGTGTCTTTATTTATCTCTGATTTTTCCGTAATTTTTCCGGATTTTTATCTGATCAAAAAAATGACATAAAAATTACAAAACCCCAAAATTAAGGTATTCTATGTATATAGGATACCCCAAAAATTCACTTTGTGCAAATGATCGATTTTGGTTTTGATATCTTCATGAAAGTTGTAGATCTCATCGAGACGAGCAATTTTCGTGAAGAAAGTTTTTCGATCCGAGGTCGTTTACTATTTTTTATCGATTTTACAAATTGTTTTAATTTCGAATTTTGTGGTGTTGACACGTGGCTGCACCTGGTGCCACCACGTGTCAGCTATTTTTGGTATTATTATATCTTCATTTTTTATAAAAAAAATAAAAATAAAATAAAATAGACGCACGTGCGTCGCGCGTGCCTTCAAGGCACGCGCTCCGCACGCGCATCCCCTCTCTCCCTCCTGCGCCCACGTGGCGTGATGGCAGCCGTCCGATCTCGGCCGATCAGACGGCCGATGTGCGTCTTCTTCCTCTCCCCTCTTTCCCAATTCGGCCGCCGCCATCTTTGGGAGCATCGCCGCCCCCGCGTAGCCCGCCAATCTCCTCCAATCGTATCCCCATCTCCGATCCGCTTCTCCCCATCATCTTGCGCCACCTTCCGCAATCACATCCCCTCCTTCGATTTCGCCCATCTCCGATTCCAAATCCCATCTCCAATCGAATCCCGCATCCCCCCCTCCTGCCATATCCGGCGAGAAACCCCTCCTCCTATATAAGCAACCACACCGCCTCTCGTCGCAACCCATCCGCCGATTGAGCTCCCAGTGCCGGGGTGACAGCCCGGCTCTCCTTCGAGCGGCGAGATCCGAAGCTCCTCATCGTGCTTCGCCTGCAGCGCGGCCCTCCTCCGCCGCTAGTGCCTCGCTCCGGCCTTCATGCCGTAGAGCCGACGATATCTCCACCCCTCGACAACCTACGCCGCCATCGCCTGCAAAGCTCTTCTTCACCGACAATCGACGACGACTCCGATCTCCATCGCCCTCCGCCTCGACACCGTTCTTCTTCGACACCCTCTCTACTCTTCTTCGCCGAACACCACAACTCTTCGTGCATCTTCGCCGCCACCACAACCCAGCTCCGCCTCGACAACTCCGCCTCCCACGTCACCGGTCGGAGGCCACACCAGGAGCATCCGCCATTACCGCCTCTTCGCCGGCCGGGTTAGACCCGAGGTCCTCCCACGTGCGTGGCACGTGCGGAGGAAACGTCCGCAGCAAGCAATCCAGGGGTCACGTGATCTGCACGTGACCCGCTGGGTGATTTACGGAAGAGCCCCTGGGTGCCGCCTTATTTGCACTCCGGCCCCCCAACCAAGGTCACGTGCTGGGTACGTGACCCATTGGTGATTTTGCAGATATACCCCGGATTTATTGGTAATTACACAAAAGTCCCCTCTCTGCTTTTATTTATTTATTTATATTGCAATCAGACCCCTGTGTTCTCCCTTAGTTTTGAACATCTTATCTACATTATTTTCTTAATCCAAAAATTGCATGATGTTTGTTAATTGATCCTCTACGCTTTGACATGTTGTGGATATTTTTGTGACGGACGGTTAATTAATAAATAATTGTTTCGTGAAAATTGCCGTATTTTACCCATTTACTACTCTGAAATTGATAAGTGACTAACCATTGCTCTAAAAATTCTCGAAAAATCACATCTTGTAGAGTTAATTAGTCCTCACATTGTGCCCAAAAGATTTGCATTTGCATGTATATTTTATCCTGTAAAAATCATTTTGCATCTTTTAGTATTTAATTTTTAGTAGGTATTAAACCCCACATTTTTTAGGTTTAGGATTTTTCTGAGGTCCGTCACCTAGGATAGATCTCAGATAATTTTGATTCTCGAAAATAAGTAGGTTTGATATTTATTAAAATTTAATATTAAAAATCATTTTGTTTGCATTTAAAAATCCATAAACAATTCATATTGCATCGAAAAATTCCAAAAAAATTACAGTGCACTTATTTCATCATATTTTACATCTCAGCCAAGTTTCATATTTTTCGGACTTCGTTTGGACGTAATTTGCATTTTAGTCCCTAAAATAAGGCCAAATTTGCATTTTGCATCCTTTATTGCATTTAAAATTCCAAAAAAAGACCGCCTCGAAAAACCGAACACGATCTTTGATAGACTTAATTCTAGGTTGTTCCTTTGCCTCCTTGTGATCGACCTTGGGACTTGCCCAAGTAAAATAAACAAAAACCATGATATTAAAAATTGAATAAATCATTTGTGGTATTTTCTTGATCGTTTCCGATTGCCGCCTACAACGCACGACACGATAAAAACAACCTCTTAAAAGCCACATTTCCGGAAACGTCACTCCTCCTCGACTTCAGGATTATCCTCGTGCTCCTCTGGTGCCCTCTCCTCTTCTCCAGCAGGTGTTTGTGGTGATCTACCGCTCTTGAGACGAATGAAGTTAGACAAAAATTCAGGAAATAAGATCTTACCTGTAGGATCTACCTGATCTGGATGCCTCCTCTTGTTGTTCGGATTCATCTGAGGCTGGGCTGGGAGAGTGGTCTTCGGCACGGTTAACTCATCCAGACGACGGTTAACCTACTCCATCTCTGTCTTGTGCGCGATCTGGAGCGTACTGAGCATATCCATGATCTGATTGAGTGCCTGGGCCTGTGAAGACATCTCCGGTTCGGTGTGGTGGCCCTGGCTTGCTCCTCTCTCCTGCCTTGGTGTTAAATGCTGAGAGGTGGAAGGCTGGGAGTAGCGCTGAGGTGTGAAGGAAGACTGTTGCGGCTGCTGAAAAGAATAGTTTGGTGAAAACTGGGCAGGGTGCTGATATGAATGTTGCGGTCTCTGATGGTAGACATTCGGATGAGACTGCTGCGGCGTGAAGCTCTGGCGGTGCTGGAATTGCGGACGTCCATGCTGCGGATGACCGTACGGCTGCTGCTGCTGTTGCTGATTTGGTTTACTCGGCTGCTGCACCAGAGTATACCAAATCCCGTTGATCTCGAGAGTGGATTGCGGCTCCACCTCCATCTCGGCAGTGCTGATGATCTGGCCGGAATTGACATGAGACTGATCCTCATGCCAATCAATCTCCAGAATCTCGGGCTCGCTCTGAACGTAGTGTATCTGGCGGGTGGGTGGAGCAGGTGCGATCCTTCGTGTTGGCTGTACGTTCGAAGAAGTCTGGTTCTGCTGGTACTGGAGCTGAAGATCAGAGACTTTCTTCGAAAGATCACTCAGCTGCTGAGGTAGAGATGAGAGTTTCTCCAACTTTCGCAGCGGCTGTTGGTCCTGGACCTACTTCTGAATCACGTCCACCAACGTCAACTTTTCGTTAATACATCCCATGTTGGTGTTGGATTCAGAGTCTGATTTATTCGCCACCTTGTGATGCTCTCGGTGATGTGGTGGCTGCGGGGCTTTCTGAAATGCCTGAGTAGAGTCTACGACTCTTGAGTTCTTGGCCATCCCTTCGAAGATGTCCCAAACTGACTCGGCGTCCTTGTTCAAGTAGCTGCCGCCACATGCGGCACTTACGAGCCCCTGTACTTCTGGCTGGAGTCCTCCGAAGTAGTTCTGCACTAGCACCTTCATCGGTATCTCATGATGCGGGCATCTCTCCGTCATGTCCTTGAATCGATCCCATACCTCATGGAATGATTCGTTCGGCAGTTGCGTAAAATTGGAGATCTGACTCCTCATCATGTTCGTCCTTCCTAGAGGAAAATATTTGCGCAGGAAGGTGGACTTCAGGTCATCCCATGTAGAAATTTCTCTCCCCAGATGGCTCAGCCAATAAAGAGCCTTATCGGCTAAGGCAAAGGGGAAGGCTTTGAGGTGCACGGCTTCCTGCGTCACTCCTGGATAATAAGTCGTTCTGCAGATCATCTCAAACTGCTGCAAAAACGTGAACGGCTCCTCTGCGGCATTACCATAGTACTTTGGAAGCAAGGAAATGAAGGACGGTCAGAGTTCGTATGGCCCTTGATTCGGCGGTAGCCGAATCCAGTGATGGAGCGTTCGAGCGCCCGGGTCATACCCGTCCCGTAAAGTAGCAGGAACCGCAGGCGGTAAATGGTTCCCGGCCCCTGCTCTCAGTGCGGCTATTTCAGCCTGCAGTTCGGTCTGAACTTTATATTGTTCTCTAATCTGTAGATTCATCTGCTGAAGTGTATCGAGAATACATGTCGTGACATCTCCGTTCAGCTCTGGTCTTCCCTCCTGATGTTCCCCAGCTAGTGGCCTCTCGTCTGCTGCAGGTCCTTTCCCGCGAGCCATCTGATCGTCTATAAAGTGAAAACTCTCGTAAGAACTCAGCGAAAAATACTCAGGAGATCTAGATGATGTATTGAGGCAAGGGTTTGCCTCAATGATCTAGCCAGGAGGTGAGGGAGTCTGGGTCTGACTCACCTCGAGATCGGATGGGACCGGCTCGGGAAGAGGTTCATCCTGAGCCTGTGAAGACATACGCTCGACGGTGGACGGTTGAAAGCTCACAGAGTCTGAGCCGAAAAGCTATCGAGACGTCATCTTCGATGTCAAGAGGAAGTCGGGAGAGAACGTGTACGATTCAAATGAAGGAGAAATGCGAAAGCCGTGGAAACTCACGCCCCGCAAACAAACACAAAGCAAACTCCGTTTTCACCAACTCAACCCTGATGAAGACCGTAAGAGTTCGGTCTTTTTATCTTTTCGGTTTTAGGGTTGTGATTAGCAAACGTTTCGATTACGCGGGCTGATAGCTTCTCCGAAACACTGGCCTGAATCCTTACGCGAGACCACTCGCACTCAGCCAGTATGGGAGTAAGTACGGACCGTTTCCGGCTACCCGTGTTACTTGAGGACGGAGCCTTGCGCAGTGTCCTTTAAACCTCCCACTCTGCTAAGTAAACCCGGACCGTTTCCAACAACCCGAGCTTACCCACTGAGGAACAGTGATCAGGTGTATGGACCCAGTAGTATCCCGCGAGAAATACGGGGTTTTATCGCTATCCTTAAGTGTCGTCTCTCAAGCTCGCGCACTCTGAGAAATGTGCGGGGGTTACTCTCTCCAAATCACTTGAATTGATTTACGGTTTTTGGTCAGATATTTTTAGCAGTCCTGATTTTAGTTTTGCGATTTTTATGGTTTTTTCAGGCAACGCCTATTTTTTTGTCTTTTTATTAAAAATCTTAAAGCAAGCACCTAGGTTGCAAGTCCTAAAACTAGCTACGTGGCACAAGCAGATAGAGTAAAAACCTAAACAAGCATCTACAAAACCGCGGAAAATCGATGAGCGATGAAAAGCCGAGGTGGGTACCCTGATCCTCGGATACACGGTATCTGGCGAATCAGGCCCCGAGAAAAATGAGGTTTTGCTTTATTACTAATTACAACTCTCTCCCTTTCTCTCTCTTTTACAAATAAAAGGATACTAACTACTTTGCTCCTCTGCAGTCGACTCGTGAAGAAGAAGCCGACCTCTGCTCTTTCAACTGGCTCGGCTTCCGAAGAAGCCGGTTGATCCTGCAGGCCCTGCAAAGAATGTTAGCAAATAAAAGCCGATCGAGAAAGCCGAGAAAGCCGTAAGAAAATAAAAGAGAAACACGGAGAAAAAGCCGTATGCAAAACCGTACGAGAAACGAAACAAAGAGAAGAGAAAAAATAAAACCACGAAAAATGAAAAATCAAAGGAATCTAACGCCTCCCCGGCAATGGCGCCATTTTGATGAGGTGAAAAAGAATCGAGTTTCGTGGCTTTCTTTTATTGAAGAAGAAAGTAAGTTGTCGGTTGTAGCCGAAAGCCGCGAAACAAAAAAGTTTCGGTTCTTTAAACCTATCAAACAATTACGGTTTTTCGAATAAAACCGTTCACTAATATTTTACCAGGCAAGTGTTCCTGGGTCGAACTCAAGGAGGCAGAATAAATTCCCTAGATTCTTCTCTACGTAATCTTATTTTTTTAATTCTTCTCTAAGCCAAAACACCTTTTTTATTGATTTTTTTTATTATTTTTATTTGATTTTTATTATTATCAAATTTTTATTTAATTTTAAAAAAGGGATATTTTTCAAAAGATTTACTTATTATATAATAGGTGGATATGATATAGGTGATACTATATAGTAGGGTGATCGGGGTTCAAGCCGCGAGCTCGAACTACACAAGAAAACAAAGCAATACAAGACGGTTTTTGATAAAATCAAAACACGTAGAAAACACGTCAAAAAGCCACGAAATTTTTATACTAGGTAGCTGGGGTTGTTGTGTAACTACCCTCAAGAAGTCGTCGAAATCCGAGGTCACACAGAGAAGAAACAACCCCTACAGCCCAGGGGCATAAGCGCAAGAAACACTAATTAAAATGTTCGCAACTAGGTCCTCAGGACTGTTCTGAAGAAAAACTAAACAAATCTTTACATTTAGGTCCCTGCGGAGGGACCTAATTGCAAATATACAAAACCTGGGGGGCGGGGTGAAAGATCTGGAAGTCGGCTGGACTAAGTGTGCAATTTTTCCACCTCTTCGATTTCAACGGCTGAGATTATAACGTCTGGGCGTGATCGGACGTTCCTCCTCTTGACACGTGTCAGAAATCTGTAACCCCAGTGTTCTTGAGCGGTTGACGCCGCTAGCGATGGCGCCTTCTTCTTCGAATTCCTCCGGCCAGCTGATGAAGGTGTTGGCACTCCGGCGGGGCCAGAGGAGTGGTTCCTCCACCCCTCGAGCTCGCCCGCGGTAGAAAGGTGCCCGGCGACGCTCCGAGCGGCGGTGAAGTTGCGATGAAGATGCTGTCTCAGCTATCTGGAGGTGGTTTCTGTTTTGTCAATGAATCTTCAAGATGGCTTTCCATGATGATCGAAGGTTTATAGTGGCGAAGAAAGACCTCGCGAGCTACCTGGATCTGTAATGAACACAAGTATATGCTCGATTCGTGTCGAATCGGGCAACAAATGAAAGATCACAAGCTCCAAAATTTAGAAAAAATGCTTACATCCCCGGCCAAACAATCAGATGTGCGAAGAAGATGATGTTTTGAGATGAAATTCAAGGCGAAAGGAAGCGAATCGAACGGGTATTTCGAATGTGCGTCTAAGCCTAATGATAAGTCTACCTAAATCGGGGATTAGCGTTGCTAATCAACGCACGAGAATCGAGAAGAAAATTGAAGAAAAGTGGAGGAAAAGGTCTAGGACATCAAGGTGTATTACCTGGAAAACATGCTCGACGATCGACCTTTGGCCGGAGTGAAACGCGCGCTGGGCTGCGATGCAAGGCGGCGAACCTCCTTGGAACCTCCTCCGACGACTCCTCCTCCTCGCGGGCTCCTCCAAGGTGCTGTCACCACCGTAGGTTGGCCGGAATCAGGCTAGGAAGGTAGGGGATCGGAAAGACTGGAGCTGGGGCTTCAGGCAGTTGGAGAGTTAGGTTCTAATGGCGGACTTGGAGGCTATTTATAGGAGAGTAGCTTGGGCTCCAAGTCGAGATGAAGGGCTGGCGATGGAGAAGGTAGTTGGGGGAAGAGGATGGAGGGTCTAGATGGGTCGGAAGCTTCAAGATGAGCGCGGGAAAATTGGGCAAAGTCGGCCGGCCGAACAGAATCAGGTGCAACCTCTTCTTGAGGAAGAAGACCCAGATGCTTACAAGTGTCAGCACCTGGTTGGTCTAAAAGCATAAATACCTTATAAATTAGATATAAAATAGTTAATTATATTATTTTAAATAAGTGTAAATACAAGAAATATAGATAATTTAATGCTTTAATTTATGGACTAATTAATTTTAATAAATAATAAATATTGTAATAAATATAAATATTATATTAATAAATATGTATTTATAAATAGGTTTTAGATTTTTAATTAAATAAATAAATAAGTAAAAATTAATTTTATATTTTCTTAATTATTAGGTATTAAATAAGGTTTATATGAATTTTTATAGCTTTTTATAAGTTACTTTACATATTTAAATAAATAGAGTTAGTATCTATATAGGCCATTTATACCTAAGTTTTGGGGTGTTTGATTTTATAAAAATAATAAATAGTCTCTAAAAATTATGAAATAATTTATGGTTAAACTACAAGATTATGAAATAATATAAAAATTATAAAATTAAGAGAATGATAAATAATGTGTTTTACATAAAATAAATAGCCCAGAAACCCCGTTGTCTGTTGGTCCCAAAACCGACTTTTTGCAAACAGACTCCGAATTCGATGAAATCATCTTTATTAATTAGAGAATATTATTTTATGAACTTTAAAGGTGAGTAGAGTGAAATTGGAGTTCGTATGAGGAAGTTATGATGTTCGGAAGTTGAGATTTTGACAATTTGTAGGCTGGGTTTCTTGGCATATATATAGGGTAATACTTTTAGCTTATTTTTATATTTTTATATACATTTTTAGAAATAATTAGGAGAAGAGTTTGGTGAAAATTATGTTCATATGAAATAACTAAAATTCTTTGAAGTTTTGTATTTGTTTTATAAATAGTGAAAGGTGTATATACATGTGTTAGATTATTTTTCTTTGGTTTTCTTTCCTTATCTCCCCCTACTTATTGGTTTGTCGACCAATCCATGCTGACTTGGTCTCGGGGGTTGGGCTATAAATATATCTTATAGCTATATTTATATTTTAAGTCATATTGTATATATATACATATATTCAATCTGCCTTTTTCTTTCTTTTTTCTGGTTCTTTATTTATTTGCATGATTTTAGTGGTTAAAAGTGAATATTTACACATGAATGGTGTTTTGTTAAAATATGAGAATTAATGGGTATTTACATGTATTTGTTAAGGGTTTTAAGACAAAATGCGACAGAAAAGTTAATGAATCATGGATTCATCAACCCCCTATACTTAAACTTTGCTAGTCCCTTAGCAAACACTTATTTTGAAAAAGTAAGTGAAAAAGAAAGAAAGTTAGAATGAATTTGTTTTCCTAAACCAATTCATGAGAACAGGCAAAGGACAGAGCTCGATCGGGCCTGAAACAAGCATTTTGTCGGAACCTTAACTAGGATTAGGATTTTATCCTCAACAGTCTTTAAGTTCCATAATCCTTACTCAAGATCACTTCATCAGCTAGTTCAGACTCACTTATTCATATCGCAAACTCTATCATCATTGAAGTCAACTTGTACAGTGTGTGAATTGATTTAGCTCTTCCTGCTTAGAGAACTGAAGAAACCGTCAATCCCGGCTATACACTCCTATGGCTTCCTCATCCCGCTACTCTTTCCTCGGGGAGGGAGGTATTCCCTTCTGAGTTCAGTTCTGCTATGTCCACAATCGAATATAGGGAGAAGTTAGAAGAATGAGAAAAGAAGTGGAGTGCGACCAGTGTAGACGCATCTCCTTGTGAAGCCCAACCGGTGTAGTTGAGTCTCCACTAAGATGTGCAGGCATATTTGGTGGAAGCTTTGACCAGTTTGGTCTTATTTGGTGGCTTATGTATTGCTTCGACTTTGTAATTTGCTTGCACTGCATTCATCTTTTGTGCCTCGACGGATATAGAATCTTTTTAGTCCGTCCATTTTTTGAGGTCTTAGAAAAATTGTGTCAGCAGATCCTTCCCTCATCCGAAACAACTATCGCAACCCCAAACTCTCCCGTCTTTAGACGTCAATGCCGCAAAGATAAGGATAGGAACGCACTACCAAGGTGTATTGCCCTTCGAAACTCTATGCGAGTCGAGCTAAGTGTAGAGTGCATGTGTTCAAGATTGGTTCACTGGTGTAGAGTTGTACGGATGACTCCAAATGGTCTACTTAAGCTCAGATGACTTGATTTCCCGAATATGGTCTTGCGGAACCCAAAGATTTTAAGTCACCAGACCTGAAGAGTCTAAATTCCAGTTCCGAATCAGGCTCCTTACAACGAGAGTTAAAGGCCGTAATCAAGCTCCATCCTTTAGACTAGACTCAGTCTTTAGTTCCGGAAATCAAACTTATTCCGAAAAATGCGAATGCAAATGCAACCATGTTTTTGTGAAGTATATTTTCTGAATTTTACTCATTTTTATGGATTTTAAGGATTTTGTAATTTTTACGAATTTTAGGACTTTGTATTTTTTTATGGATTTTATGATTTTTATAAACAAGGTTTTATTCACAAATTTTACAAGATATATTTTATTCAAGTTAAGTGTCTAATGTATTTTACAAGTTTTATCTACAAAGTATTTTACAAGGGTTGAATGGTTTTTATACATGTTTTAATAAATAAGATTTTAAATAAGTATTATACATATTTTAAGGACAAATTTTAAGTACAAGTTTTAATTACAAGTTTTAATTACAGGTTTTAAACATATTTTACTTTTTTACCAGGATTTTATAAATAAAAGTGTGGATTTTAAATTAACCCATACCCACTTTTTATGGATTTTATAGATATAGAAAATACATAAAAGTACGAGTTATGGTCGAAAGTATATATACAATATATACGCACCCCCCCCCTATACTTAGCTTGATCTATGTCCTCATAGTGTCAAAAGAGAAAAAGGAGGACATAACTCGTGCTAAGTAAAAGTGGGTGAAAAAGGATATCGATCAAAAGTAAGTCAACCCCCCCTATACTTACGATCAGGTCATCGTAAGTATCACGGGAGAGCAAAAACGGGATGACTGAATGAAAAGGATAAATAACGAAAGTTCAAAAGGAAAAGAATACGAAATCATCGAAATCACTCGGTCCCCCCTATATTTAGGATAAGGCATCCTAAGTATAGAAAAGAGTGTAGCCAAAAATTGGGGACCAGTGATTCGTGAAAAAGAATGGCGATACAAAAGAATCAGTATAAAAAATAAAACGTAAATCAGCGGGCAATCGGTCCCCCCTATACTTAGGATCTGGTATCCTAAGCATAGAAGACGAGCAAAAACGGGGACGATTGTGGTCTACGAAGAATATACAAGTGTTGTGAATCTCCAGAATGGCTCAAAAGAACTTGTACAGGAAGAAGTGAATGAATGATCATGATTCCTGTACAAAGTAGATCACTTCAGTACGGACCAGATGATCAGTAGTTTCCACGAAATGTTTCAGCATCTGCCCGTTAACCACGAACGGTTCTGCACCAGGTGACACATCTGATATCGCAATACTGCCATTGTCGTGCACCGTTCTGACTATGTACGGTCCTTCCCATTTGCTCTTCAATTTGCCGGGAAAAATTCTCAACCTTGCATTGAACAACCAAACTTTCTGCCCAGGGACAAAGCTCTTGTGCCGAATATGTCTGTCATGCCATTTCTTCACTTTGTCCTTATAGATAAGTGTGTTCTCATATGCTTGATTTCAAATTTCTACCAGCTCATTCAGATCTATCTTTCTCTTGGCTCCTGCTTTTTGCATATCCATCAGTATTTCTCGAATTGCCCATTCAGATTTGTGCATGATCTCTACGGGCAAGTGGCACGGCTTTCCATAAACTAGTCTGAATGGTGAAGTGCCTAAGGGAGTCTTATATGCAGTACGATATGCCCAAAGAACTTGGTCTAGAAGAAGTGACCAGTTCTTCCTATCCGGTCGTACTAGTTTCTGGAGAATTGATTTCACCTCCCTATTCGAGATTTCAGCCATGCCATTCGTCTGCGAGTGGTAAGGAGAAGCTACTCTGTGATCGATGTTGTACTGTTTCACTAGCTTCTTCACCTCCTTATTAATGAAATGGCTACCCCCATCAGAGATAAGAATACGAGGGATCCCGAACCGCGAAATGATGTGTTCCCTTAGGAACTTGCAAACGGTCTTACTGTCTGCGGTTCGTGCGGGTATAGACTCCACCCATCTGCTAACATAGTCTACAGCGAGAAGGATGTACTCAAAGCCGCTGCTAGAAGGGAACGGTCCCATAAAATCTATGCCCCATGCGTCAAAGATCTCGCAGATAATGACTGGTCGCATCGGCATTGCTTCTCTGGCACTGACTGTCCCTACAGCTCTCTGACAATCTGGACAACTCTTCACGTATGTGCAAGCATCTCTGGTAAGAGTTGGCCACCATAATCCGCTCTGTAGTACCTTCTGCGCTGTCCTCTTCCCTGAATGATGTCCTCCTGATTCTAGAGAATGACACAAAGTGAGGACACTATTATATTCCTCCTGAGGAATACATCGCCTGTAAACACAATCCGGTCCATCGCGAAAAAGAATCGGATCCTCCCAATGGTAATATCGTGCCTCGGAAACTAGTTTCTCAACTCTGTTCTTCGGCCAACCCTGAGGACTTTTCTGTGTGACCAGAAAGTTCACTATGTCTGCATACCACGGAAGTTCTGTAACCACAAAGATGCTCTCATCAGGGAATCTCTCTACGATCTCTGGCGTGTACTCATCTGAAGGCTGATCTGTCTGTAATCGGGAGAGGTGATCAGCTACCACGTTCTTTACTCCAGGTTTATCCTTGATATCCAAATCGAATTCCTGAAGTAAGAGAATCCATCTAAGAAGGCGTGCCTTGGCATCCTTTTTTTCCATTAGAAATCTGATAGCTGAGTGATCAGTGTAAACTGTGATTTTCGAGCCAAGCAGATATGATCGAAACTTGTCTAATGCAAACACTACTGCCAACATCTCCTTTTCTATCACTGTGTAGTTTCTCTGAGCATCATCTAAGGTTTTACTGGCATAGTGAATAGCTATGGGAAGTCCATTCCTCCTCTACCCTAATACAGCCCCGACCGCAAAATCTGATGCATCCGTCATGATCTCGAAGGGTAGAGACCAATCAGGCGGCTGTAGGACAGGAGCACTGATTATCTTTTCTTTCAATGTGAGAAAGGCATTAAGACATTTGTCATTTAAAACGAACTCGATGTCTTTTCCTAACAATTCAGTTAACGGTCGGGAAATCTTGGAGAAATCTTGGATGAATCGTCGGTAAAAGCCGATGTGCCCCAGAAATGACCGTAACTGTTTGATGTTGGATGGTGGCTCGAGTTTCTTTATGACATCCACCTTGGCAGGGTCAACCTCCATGCCTCGCTGGGAGATGACGTGCCCCAACACGATCCCGTGAGTAAGCATAAAATGGCTCTTTTCCCAGGACAGAACGAGATCTACCTCACAACACTTTCTCAGAACCTGGTCTAGGTGCGCTAAACAATCGTCAAAGGACTCACCATATACTGAAAAATCATCCATAAAAACCTCTAGAAAATCACCGACCGTGTCCGCAAAAATAGCAAGCATGCACCTCTGGAAGGTCGCGGGAGCGTTGCACAATCCAAAGGGCATCCGTCTAAAGGCATACGTGCCAAACAGACAAGTGAAGGTGGTTTTCTCCTGGTCTTCAGGAGCAATTGATACCTGGTTGTATCCGGAGTAACCGTCAAGGAAACAGAAGTAGCCCTTCCCTGTCAACCGTTCTATGACCTGGTCTATGAAAGGCAAAGGGAAGTGGTCCTTTTTCGTCGCAGTGTTTAGCTTTCTGTAATCAATACATACTCTCCACGACGTGGTTACTCTCTTTGGAATCTCCTCTCCACTCTCGTTTCTCACCATCTGAATTCCTGACTTTTTCGGGACAACATGTAATGGGCTAACCCATTCGGAGTTGGAGATGGGATATATGAACCCTGCGTCGCACCATTTCGTTATCTCTTTCTTGACAACTTCTCGTAAAACCGGATTCAGCCTACGCTGAAACTCTCTGGAGGGTTTGCTGTCATGATCGAGATAGATATGATGTGAACACAAAGCAGGATTAATCCCGCGGAGATCGGTTACAGTCCACCCAATGGCCTTGCGGTTTCTTTATAGAATCTCCATCAGACGAGATTCTTGATCATCGGTCATAGTTGAGCTGATAATGACCGGAAACTGTTGATGTGGACCCACAAGGAAGGCATATTTTATGTTTGGTGGCAAAGTTTTAAGTTCTGGCAAGATAGTATTTGGATATGCCGAAACATCCTCTGTATGTGTATGGGGATCTGTATTGGTAGGTGATGTGTCTGCATTCTGATTATCCACCATCTCTATGTGCTCTAGAGTCGGACTACAGAAGATGATCAAGACATCATCCGACTCCTCAGAATGATCAGAAGAGAATAAGTCAGCAAGATAAAATTCTGATTCATCTGAGACGGAGGAATTGTGTAGAGTTTCTGATTCTGAAAGATCTGTATTGATTTTATCAGAAGTCTGATCCCTTTGGTTCTCATCATCCAGACTGAAATATAAGGTTCCATCGGAAGAATTACCTCCTGAGGTCTCGGACCCGTCTTCTGTTAAACATTCTTGGGTCTCTACCTGATATCTTTCGAGGTCGTCAAGACGAACCTCATCCATGTAATCGCAGGAGGCTAAAGAACTCAGAAAATCTGAAGATGCATCACTGAAAGTGTTCGATTCTCTCGCCATCTCTATATGTACCTTTTCACCCTCGACGCGAAAAGATACCTTCCCTGTATCATAATCAAAGAGGGCCTTTGCGTTCTCTAGAAAAGGACTCCCAAGAATGATCGGGGTAAGGTGTAACTGTGCAGGGCAATTCATATCTAGGACCGTAAAGTCCACTGGAAATTGCAGACCCTACACGGTTACGATAACGTTCCTAAGTATACCCTTAGGTCTCTTTACGGATCTATCAGCAAACTGAAGGATCACGCGGGATTTGTAAAGAGGACCTAAGTCGAGCTTCTCGAGTAAGGAAGCGGGTATCAGATTGATCGAGGAACCGTTATCTAATAGAGTGCGATCGAACTCGGCTCTTGTGATCTCGCATCTGACATAATGTGCACCTGAGTCTTTCTGTTTCTTTGGAAGCTTATTCTGTATCGCACAGGATGTAGCCTTAGTCAAAACATGCTTTTCTGTTCGGGATCTCTTTTTCCTACGCGTGGTGCATCTATTTTTCAATTGATTCTTGAGCGTAGGAAATTGATCTAAGGAATCATGGAGAGGGATCTTCAGAAAGATGTGATCTTTGAGTAACTTTTCGATCTGTGGAGATTCGAGATTATTTTTGGTCTTTTTCTTTCCTTTTCCAAACAAAGCATCGGGAAAAGGAATAAAGTCAGGAGTCAGAAAATCAGAAGTTTTATTCAACTCAGAATCAGCATTTACATCGAGAGTCTCAGAATTATTTACAAAACTCTCTAAAACAGGGGAAGAAATGTTTTTGTCCGGGCTCTCTGCCTGCTCTGGCGTGATATCATCGTCTGAGTCGCCAGTATCCATATCTGATGAGTTGGCATTACTCCCGTCTCTTGATTCTGCATCCTCATCCTCTTGTGGTTTCTCCTCCTCGGCTTCAGGATTATGCTCGTGCTCCTCTGGTGCCCTCTCCACTTCTCCAGCAGGTGTTTGCGGTGATCTACCGCTCTTGAGACGAATGAAGTTAGACAAAAATTCAAGAAGAGATCTTACATGTAGGATCTACCTGATCTGGATGCCTCCTCTTGTTGTTCGGATTCATCTGAGGCTGGGCTGGGAGAGTGGTCTTCGGCACGGTTAACTCGTCCAGACGACGGTTAACTCGTCCAGACGACGGTTAACCTGCTCCATCTCTGTCTTGTGCGCGATCTGGAGCGTACTGAGCATATCCATGATCTGATTGAGCGCCTGGGCCGGTGAAGACATCTCCGTTCGGTGTGGTGGCCCTGGCTTGCTCCTCTCTCCTGCCTTGGTGTGAAATGCTGAGAGGTGGAAGGCTGGGAGTAGCGCTGAGGTGTGGAGGAAGACTGTTGCGGCTGCTGAAAAGAATAGTTTGGTGAAAACTGGGCAGGGTGCTGATATGAATGTTGCGGTCTCTGATGGTAGACATTCGGATGAGACTGTTGCAGCGTGAAGCTCTGGCGGTGCTGGAATTGCGGACGTCCATGCTGCGGATGACCGTACGGCTGCTGCTGCTGCTGATTTGGTATACTCATCTGCTGCACCGGAGTATACCAAATCCCGTTGATCTCGAGAGTGGATTGCGGCTCCACCTCCATCTCAGCAGTGCTGATGATCTGGCCGGAATTGACATGAGACTGATCCTCATGCTAATCAATCTGCGGAATCTCGAGCTCGCTCTGAACGTAGTGTATCTGGCGGGTGGGTGGAGCGGGTGCGATCCTCCGTGTTGGTTGTACGTTCGAAGAAGTCTGCTTCTGCTGGTACTGGAGCTGAAGATCAGAGACTTTCTTCGAATGATCACTCAGCTGCTAAGGTAGAGATGAGAGTTTCTCCAACTCTCGTAGCGGTTGTAGGTCCTGGACCTGCTTCTGAATCACGTCCACCAACGTCAACTTTTCGCTAATAAATACCATGTTGGTGTTGGATTCAGAGTCTGATATATTCGCCACCTTGTGATGCTCTCGGTGATGTGGTGGCTGCGGGGCTTTCTGAAATGCTCGAGTAGAGTCTACGACTCTTGAGTTCTTGGCCATCCCTTCGAAGATGGCCCAAACTGACTCGGCGTCCTTATTCAAGTAGCTGCCGCCACATGCGGCACTTACGAGCCCCTGTACTTCTGGCTGGAGTCCTCCGAAGTAGTTCTGCACTAGCACCTTCATCGGGATCAAATGATGCAGGCATCTCTCCGTCAGGTCTTTAAATCGATCCCATGCCTCATGGAATGATTCGTTCGGCAGTTGCGTAAAATTGGAGATCTGACTCCTCATCGTGTTCATCCTTCCTAGAGGAAAATATTTGCGCTGGAAGGTGGACTTCAGGTCGTCCCATGTAGAAATTTCTCTCCCCAGACGGCTCAGCCAATAAAGAGCCTTATCGGCTAAGGCAAAGGGGAAGGCTTTGAGGCGCACGGCTTCCTGCGTCACTCCTGGATAACAAGTCGTTCCGCAGATCATCTCAAACTGCTGCAAAAACGTGAACGGCTCCTCTGCGCCATTCCCATAGTACTTGGGAAGCAAGGAAATGAAGGACGGTCGGAGTTCGTATGGCCCTTGATTCGGCGGTAGCGGAATCCAGTGATGGAGCGTTCGAGCGCCCGGGTCATACTCATCCCGTAAAGTAGCGGGAACTGCAGGCGGTAAATGGTTCCCGGCCCCTGCTCTCAGTGTAGCTATTTCAGCCTGCAGTTCGGTCTGAACTCTATATTGTTCTCGAATCTGTAGATTCATCTGCTGAAGTGTATCGAGAATACCTGTCGTGACATCTCCGTTCAGCTCCGGTCTTCCCTCCTGATGTTCCCCAGCTGGTGGCCTCTCGTCTGCTGTTGGTCCTTTCCCGCGAGCCATCTGATCGTCTGTAAAGTGAAAACTCTCATAAGAACTCAGCGAAAAATACTCAGGAGATCTAGATGATGTATTGAGGCAAGGGTATGCCACAATGATCTGGCCAGGAGGTGAGGGAGTCTGGGTCTGACTCACCTCGAGATCGGATGGGACCGGCTCGGGAAGAGGGTCATCCTGAGCCTGTGAAGACATACGCTCGATGGTGGACGGTCGAAAGCTCACAGAGTCTGAGCCGAAAAGCCGTCGAGACGTCATCTTCGATGTCAATAGGAAGTCGGGAGAGCACGTGTACGATTCAAATGAAGGAGAAATGCGAAAGCCGCGGAAACTCACGCCCCGCAAACAAACACAAAGCAAACCCCGTTTTCACCAACTCAACCCTGATGAAGACCGTTAGAGTTCGGTGTTTTTATCTTTTTGGTTTTAGGGTTGTGATTAGAAAACGTTTCGATTACGCGGGCTGAGCAAGCCAATAGGTGCCCGATAGTTTCTCTGAAACACTGGCCTGAATCCTTACGTGAGACCACTCGCACTCAGCCAGTATGGGAGTAAGTACGGACCGTTTCCGGCTACCCGTGTTACTTGAGGACGGAGCCTTGCATAGTGTCCTCTAAACCTCTTACTCTGCTATGTAAACCCGGACCGTTTCCGGCTACCCGAGCTTACCCACTGAGGAAGAGTGATTAGGTGTATGGACCCAGTAGTATCCCACGAGAAATACGGGGTTTTGTCTCTATCCTTAAGTGTCGCCTCTCAAGCTCGCGCACTCTGAGAAATGTGCGGGGGTTACTCTCCCCAAATCACTTGAATTGATTTACGGTTTTTGGTCAGATATTTTTAGCAGTCCCGATTTTAGTTTTGCAATTTTTATGGTTTTTTCAGGCAACGTCTATTTTTTTTTGTCTTTTTATTAAAACCCCTAAAGCAAGCACCTAGGTTGCAAGTCCTAAAACTAGCTACGCGGCACAAGCAGATAGAGTAAAAACCTAAACAAGCATCTAGAAAACCGCGGAAAACCGATGAGCGATGAAAAGCCGCGGTGGGTACCCTGATCCTCGGATACACGGTATCCGGCGAATCAGGCCCCGAGAAAAATGAGGTTTTGCTTTATTACTAATTACAACTCTCTCCCTTTCTCTCTCTTTTACAAATAAAAGGATACTAACTACTTTGCTCCTCTGCAGTCGACTCGTGAAGAAGAAGCCGACCTCTGCTCTTTCAACTGGCTCGGCTTCCGAAGAAGCCGGTTGATCCTGCAGGCCCTGCAAAGAATGTTAGCAAAGAAAAGCCGATCGAGAAAGCCGAGAAAGCCGTAAGAAAACAAAAGAGAAACTCGGAGAAAAAGCCGTACGAAAAACCGTACGAGAAACGAAACAAAGAGAAGAGAAAAAATAAAACCACGAAAAATGAAAAATCAAAGGAATCTAACGCCTCCCCGGCAACGGCGCCATTTTGATGAGGTGAAAAAGAATCGAGTTTCGTGGCTTTCTTTTATTGAAGAAGAAAGTAAGTTGTCGGTTGTAGCCGAAAGCCGCGAAACAAAAAAGTTTCGGTTCTTTAAACCTATCAAACAATTACGATTTTTCGAAGAAAATCGTTCACTAATATTTTACCAGGTAAGTGTTCCTGGGTCGAACCCAAGGAGGCATAATAAATTCCCTAGATTCTTCTCTTCGTAATCTTATTTTTTTTAATTCTTCTCTAAGTCAAAACACCTTTTTTATTGATTTTTATTTTTATTATTTTTATTTAATTTTATTATTTTCAAATTTTTTTTTAATTTTCAAAAAGGGATATTTTTCAAAAGATTTACTTATTATATAATAGGTGGATATGATATAGGTGATACTATATAGTAGGTGATCGGAGTTCGAGCCGCGAGCTCGAACTACACAAGAAAACGAAGAAAAATAAGACGGTTTTTGATAAAATCAAAACACGTAGAAAACACGTCAAAAAGCCATGAAATTTTTATACTAGGTAGCTGGGGTAGTTGTGTAGCTACCCTCAAGAAATCATCGAAATCCGAGGTCACACGGAGAAGAAACAACCCCTACAGCCCAGGGGCATAAGTGCAAGAAAAACTAATTAAAATGTTTGCAACTAGGTCCTCAGGACTGTTCTGAAGAAAAACTAAACAAATCTTTACATTTAGGTCCATGAGGAGGGACCTAATTGCAAATATAAAAAACCTGGGGGGCGGGGTGAAAGATATGGAAGTCGGCTGGACTAAGTGTACAATTTTTCCACCTCTTCGATTTCAACGGCTGAGATTATAACATCTGGGCGCGATCGGACGTTCCTCCTCTTGACACGTGTCAGAAATCTATAACCCCAGTGTTCTTGAGCGGTTGACGCCGCTAGCGATGGCGCCTTCTTCTTCGAATTCCTCCGGCCAGCTGATGAAGGTGTTGGCACTCCGGCGGGGCCAGAGGGGTGGCTCCTCCACCCCTCGAGCTCGCCCGCGGTAGAAAGGTGGCCGGCGACGCTCCGAGCGGCGGTGAAGTTGCGATGAAGATGTTGTCTCAGCTATATGGAGGTGGTTTCTGTTCTGTCAATGAATCTTCAAGATGGCTTTCCATGATGATTGAAGGTTTATAGTGGCGAAGAAAGACCTAGCGAGCTACCTGGATCTGCAATGAACACAAGTATTTGCTCGATTCGTGTCGAATCGACCAACAAATGAAAGATCACAAGCTCCAAAGTTTAGAAAAAATGCTTACATCTCCAGCCAAACAATCAGATGTACGAAGAAGATGACGTTTTGAGATGAAATTCAAGGCAAAAGGAAGCGAATCGAACGGGAATTTTGAATATGCGTCTAAGCCTAATGATAAGTCTACCTAAATCGGGGATTAGCATTGCTAATCAACGCACGAGAATCGAGAAGAAAATTGAAGAAAAGTGGAAGAAAAGGTCTAGGACATCAAGGTATATTACATGGAAAACGTGCTCGACGGTCGACCTTTGGCCGGAGCGAAACGCGCGCTGGGCTGCGATGCAAGGCGGCGAACCTCCTTGGAACCTCCTCCGTCGACTCCTCCTCCTCGCGGGCTCCTCCAAGGTGCTGTCACCACCGTAGGTTGGCCGGAATCAGGCTAGGAAGGTAGGGGATCGGAAAGACTAGAGCTGGGGCTTCAGGCAGTTGGAGAGTTAGGTTCTAATGGTGGACTTGGAGGCTATTTATAGGAGAGTAGCTTGGGCTCCAAGTCGAGATGAAGGGCTGGCGATGGAGAAGGTAGTTGGGGGAAGAGGATGGAGGGTCTAGATGGGTCGGAAGCTTCGAGATGAGCGCGGGAAAATTGGGCGAAGTCGGTCAGCCGAACAGAATCAGGTGCAACCTCTTCTTGAGGAAGAAGACCCAGGTGCTGACAAGTGTCAACACCTGGTTGGTCTAAAAGCATAAATACCTTATAAATTAGATATAAAATAGTTAATTACATTATTTTAAATAAGTGTAAATACAAGAAATGTAGATAATTTAATGCTTTAATTTATGGACTAATTAATTTTAATAAATAATAAATATTATAAAAAAATATAAATATTATATTAATAAATATGTATTTATAAATAGGTTTTAGATTTTTAATTAAATAAATAAATAAGTAAAAATTAATTTTATATTTTCTTAATTATTAGGGTATTAAATAAGGTTTATATGAATTTTTATAGCTTTTTATAAGTTACTTTACATATTTTAATAAATAGAGTTAGTATCTATATAGGTCATTTATACCTAAGTTTTGGGGTGTTTGATTTTATAAAAATAATAAATAGTCTCCAAAAATTATGAAATAATTTATGGTGAAACTACAAGATCATGAAATAATTCAAAAATTATAAAATTAAGAGAATGATAAATAATGTGTGTTACATAAAATAAATAGCCCAGAAACCCCGTTGTCTTTTCGTCCCAAAACTGACTTTTTTTTGCAAACGGACTCCTAATTCGATGAAATTACTTTATTAATTAGAGAATATTATTTTATGAACTTTAAAGGTGAGTAGAGTGAAATTGGAGTTCGTATGAGGAAGTTATGATGTTTGGAAGTTGAGATTTTGATAATTTGTAGGTTGGGTTTCTTGGCATATATATAGGGTAATATTTTTAGCTTATTTTTATATTTTTATATACATTTTTAGAAATAATTAGGAGAAGAGTTTGGTGAAAAATATGTTCATATGAAATAATTAAAATTCTTTGAAGTTTTGTATTTGTTTTATAAATAGTGAAAGGTGTATATACATGTGTTAGATTATTTTTCTTTGGTTTTCTTTCCTTATCTCCCCCTACTTATTGGTTTGTCGACCAATCCATGCTGGCTTGGTCTCGGGGGTTGGGCTATAAATATATCTTACAGCTATATTTATATTTTAAGTCATATTGTATATATATACATATATTCAATCTGCCTTTTTCTTTCTTTTTCTGGTTCTTTATTTATTTGCATGATTTTAGTGGTTAAAAGTGAATATTTACACATGAATGGTGTTTTGTTAAAATATGAGAATTAATGGGTATTTACATGTATTTGTTAAGGGTTTTAAGACAAAATGCGACAGAAAAGTTAATGAATCATGGATTCATCAGAGATCTGACTCCTCATCATGTTCGTCCTCCCCAAAGGAAAATATTTACACAGGAATGTCAACTTCAGGTCATCCCATGTAGAAATTTCCCTTCCCAAATGACTCGGCCAGTAAAGTGCCTTATCGGCTAAGGTGAAGGGAAAGGCTTTGAGGCCGACAGCCTCCTGCATAACTCCTGGATAGATAGTCGTACCACAGATTATTTCGAATTGTTGCAGAAAGGTAAACGACTCCTCTGTAGCATTCCCGTAGAACTTGGGAAGCAATGAAATGAAGGACGGCCTCAACTCGTATGGCCCTTGATTCGGCGGTAGCCGAATCCAGTGATGGAGTGTTCTCGTGCCCGGGTCATACTCTTCCCGTAAAGTAGTGGGAACCACTGCAGGAGGTAATTGGTTCCCGTCCCTTGCTTGCAGCGCGGCTATCTCAACCCGCAACTCATTCTGAGTTCTGAATTGTTCTCGAATCCGGATATTCATCTGTTGGAAAGTGTCGAGAATCCCTGTCGTAATATCTACGGCTGAGTCTGGTCTTCCTTCATGATGTTCCTCTGCTGGTGACCTCTCGTCTGCTGGTCCTTTGCCGCGAGCCATCTGCTTCAAATCTTCTGTGAAAGAAAAGCTCTCGTAAGAACTCAGCGAAAATTCGGCTGGAGATAATGATGTATTGAGACAAGGGTTTGTCTTAATAGTCTGGCCGGGTGGTGAGGGAGTCTGGGTCTGACTCTCCTTGAGATCAGATGGGACCAACTCGGAAAGAGGGTCATCCCAAGCTTGTGAAGATGTACGAATGATGGTGGACGGTCGAAAGCTCACGGAGTCTGAGCAGAAAAGCCGTCGAGACGTCATCTTCGATATCAAGAGAATGATCGGGAGATCACGATTCGTATTTCAAGAGAGAGGGAAAATGCGTAAAGCCGCTGTAACTCGCGCCCCGCAAGCAAACATAAAGCAAACCCGTTTTCACCAACACAACCCGATGAAGATCGTAAGAGTTCGGTCTTTTTATCTTGTCAGTTTTAGGGTTGTAATTAGCAAATAAGTATAATCGATTAACGTGAGCTGATGTGAGCTGATAGGTGCCCAATATTTACCCCGAAACACTAGCCTGAGTCTTTACAGAAAATTACTTGCACTCAACCAGCATGGGAGTAAGTATGGACCATTTCCAGCTACCCGTGTTACTTGAGGACGAGTAGAGAGAAGGAGAGAGGGAGAGAGCCTTTTATTTTCATTAGCACATGAAGAGTAAGGGGTGCCCTTCTATTTATAATATTTTGGGATCCATGGATCTCAATCCATTGGCAACACAAATCCAATGGCTCACATTGATTTGTGTTTCTTTCAATGGCCAAGATTTTGTTGGTAAAAACCAACAACAATTAATTTAGATTTAGATTTAATATATAGTGATAAATCAATATGATTTAATCCCAAAATTAAATCAATTAAACTTGGATATAATGGAAAGGAGGCTCCCCCTTCCATATAGGAAGAAGGACGGCCACCCTTTCCTTGTAGGAATTGGTGGCCGTCCCCATCTCCTATTAGGAAAGGAGGATCTCAATGTAATCTCCAAGATTGCATGATTCCATGTATCTCTAATATTTACAACAACAATTGTTGTAAATTATTCTACAAAAAATTAATAATTTTTTTGTGAATATTGCAATCTTATCATTGGAAAAATATGAATCACATTCACAATCCAAAATAAAATGTAAATTACATTTTTAATTAATTATCTAATGTGAATCCAATTTACATCAATATTTAATTAACAAATGTAAATTACAAATTAGCTCTCTCTTATATATTATAAATTACATTTATAATATATATATGATTAACATGGATAGTGATATCCACATTATTCAATATCCATGATAATTAAATCACATTTAATCATCTTGGATCTCTATTCTCATGTGCCCAAATCTCATTTAATTATCTTAGATAACTCTCCATATAATATGAATCAAATTCATATTATTCATGATAATTAAATCACATTTAGTTATCTATTTTCTCATGCTTGGAAACATATATCAACAATGAAATTATCCTGAACTCTTTCATGGATAATGTGCTTTCTCTGTGGATACTTGGAGATAAGGACAGGGCGATTGTATTATTCCACATATAGTGACTTGGATATTGAGATCACATCTCAAATCCAGATCTTGCGAACCTCCCATAGATGCTTGATTAAATCAAGACCGTAGACCCAATCTTCGCATTACATCTAAATCACATTCAGATCATTGTCCGACACTTGGACAAAGATTAGATCACTTCTCTACTGAGAGGAGTCACTAAAATCTAAACATGTTTCATCACTCCCTAAGAATGGAAGCATCATGGTTATACAATCATTTATGATCACATCACCCTCAGGTATTCCTAATACCTGTACATCCTGCATACTGGAAGACCCAGAATAAACCCGAAGTATAAGATCAATTTTACATTGTCTACTTCATAGTTTTATCATTAAGTTTCTCATTCGACTATTAGGGTTCGGTATCGATCATATACTTTCCAAAAGCATATATCATACCTAGGTGTTGATCATATATACTTTCCAAAAGCATATATCAAACCTACAAATTCAATCAAGCTTCCAAAGAGAGACGATTGTGCACGGAATTTGATCTTCCCAATATCTCATGAGTGAGCTCATGTCTTCCGGTTCAGTAATGAACCTATATGATCCCTTTGAGAGATCATATTACTCATATGCCCTTATATGCACACCAACGCACCGGTATATAGACCTTGATTAGGTCATCAACCTATTGGTCTTCCAAATGTACAAACTCAGACATATAGTAACACATTTGTCTTCGGTCAGAGGATGCGTGCCTATATCGTGACAACATACGACATAGGACTTTGGTTATCTCGATCTCATTAAGTCAATCATTTGGCCTAGCTTATCTAACACCTCCTAATATCTATTCTTATGTAGAGGACTTGCATCAAGAGGTCGGTTAGATATCAACCTTCAGAGAAAGGATTGCCATCTCCTTCTCAGGATGGAGATCATCTCTTAATAATCATTTGACGGTACTGATGAGCTGAAAAATCACGAGAGACTAAGGGAGATAAATATCACGGGTCGTTGCGACCTCAATCCCTCGAATCGGACTCAACAAGAAAATAAAAGACCACCAAATAAATGAAAAAGTCAATAAAGATCGAATAGCGGTCTTCGCTATTTATTTAACCTGGTATAGCGACCAGGGTCGAACTCAAGGAGCACGGGTTGGCCGGATAGGCCTACGAATTAGTCAGAAAATAAAATAAAGAAAAATAATGTTTTTTGGTCGATTTTATGGATTTTTAAATTTTTTTTTGTATTTTAAATTATGAAGACAATAAAGACAAAGGCTAAAAAGAGCAACTTCAACTAATTATTCAACACATCCAAACAACTCAGAAATAATAAAAATATTTTTGGGTTTTGTGATTTTTTTAGTGTTTTTGGTAATTTTCTCAGAATTTTCTTATTTTTAATGGGTTTTTTAAAAATGAAATAAAGCAAAAATAGGGAACTAGTGTGCAGCTAGATTTGAAAGGCTATTCAAAAATAGATAAATAGCCTATAAAAATCTGGAAACAATTTTTATGAAAATTAGAAATAAAAACTAAGCTATTGGAAAAGAAATTGCATTTTTTATTTTTTTTAGAATTTTTAATGATTTTATAAGATTTTTAAAGTTTTTTTAATTTTTATAGGTTTTATAAGTCCAAATAAAGCAAAAATCGAACTGAAGCAAGAAGACAATAAAGCAAACAGTACCTAATGTTTTTAGAATTTTAGATGATTTTTTATATTTTAGTTGATTTTATAAACCAGATAGTAGCAAAAATTGGTGTTTTTGAATTTTTAAAAATAGAAAAACAAGTCAAAAATGTCCCAAAGAAATTACTGAAATTTTTACACAGTGGCAGGGGCACATGTCCAAATTTCACCAAATTTGGAGTTAATTTGATATTTTATTCAACCAATCAAAAGGGCACACCACACAGGGACCTAAGTGCAAAGAAAACTACTTCCAGGGCCAATAGATAACACGTATTAAAACTGCAGGGCCAAAGTTGCAAAAAGCCCAGATGGCACGAGGCGCGCACGTGATTCACAAAAACAAGGGCATTTATGTAATTCCTATTAATAAAAATGTAAACAGTAACAGTCCAAAACTATAGGATGAAATATGCAAATGTTCCCCAAATCATGTGTCGAAGCACAAGGACCACATACACAGGGACTAAAATGCAAATAAAATAAGCATAGGGTCCTACGTGCAAATTCTCCACAATAAAAATAACTATCTAAAATATTTACAGGACTACACTATAAATGTGAAAAGAAGAGGGGCCTAAGTGATATTACCCCTTTATTAAGAGCCAACGGTTGTGAGGAATCCAATCTTAATCTGACGGCTCTGGATGGTGGATACCTCTTCACGATCAACGTCCTGGATCTGATCCTAGGATGGATCTAACGGTGGAGCGCCTCCCTCAGATGGATGGACAAGATCTAATCTGGCATGAAAGGGGCTCGATCGATGGTGAAGGGGCTCCTGGAAGAACAGCTCCCCAGCGAGGTTCGCCGAGCTACCGTATATGTTATAAACCTCCTCTGGTGCTGCTGAGGTGGGGAAATCGAAGCTCATGGTCTTCCGCAGCTACTAGGGTACTCCGATGGGGCCGGGAGCCACCGGGGTGCTTCGGCGACGTCGGGGACCTGGGACTCCTGTTCTTGGGTATTTGAACCTCCAGATGAGGCTCTTAAGCCTGGAAACCTGCACAGGAAGAAAGAGGGGTCGAGGGCAAACTGCCTCGACCCATTACAGGGCGAAGGGAGTGTGTGGGTGAGGCAGAGCGTGGGTCTCCGGTGAGGCGACGACGGAGAAGACCTAAGTCCTAGTTCTGGGGCGAACCACGATGATCTGAGGGGCGTAGAATGTGTAGAGGGGTCTCTTGAAGGTGATAGGATGGTCGGATGGGGAAATGAGCGGTCGGATGATCGGGATTCGGCCGGCGAAGGCCGGCGGCACTAAACCTAAAGATCGGAATTAAAGCAAAGATAAAAGCTAAAAGGGCTACCTGGTGGTCGAGGTCGTCTGTAGGGGAGGTTGGCTTCCTCCTGGGATCCTTGCCTCGATGTAGCGACGCCTCCAAAGGCTCGAGCTCGCTAATGGCGGAGCGCGGCGGCGAAGACCGCCAGACCTGAGGCGAACACGTCTCCTTCTTCGCTAAAACACCCACTAGGGATTGCTGACACTCAAGGCTAGAAGGTGGAGGTCCTGGGAGTCGAAGACGGAGGCCGAAGGTGCGGGAAAATACGGCGGGAGCTCAGACTATATAGTTGTAGGGTCCGAGAAGATGGGAGTCGGGCACGTGATTCGAGGATCTGACCCCTAAGGAGAAGATCGAGCGAAGATCACGGATGTGCCCTCTGCAATCGGAGCTAGGGGTTTGGCCAAATGGAGGTCAGGCCAAATTTGGAAAATTCGGAGAAGTCGGTCTATCGAACGGGATCCGCGAAGAAGAGGTCCGCGGGGGAGAGTTGACCGGGGGTCAACATCCTCCATGGACCAATGAGAATTTAACATTTATTAATTTTTTGTAAATTAAAAATAAAATAGAAAATGATTTTATTTAAAAATATTTACAAAATGAAAAATGTTTATTTGTTTTCAAAGTATTTTTTAGTGATTTTTATTTATTTTTTTTAAAAAATAAATTATGTATATACATTATATTATATTATATACAGGTATAAATACCTATGTATTTTTTATTTTTATTTTTATTTTTTTTTATTTTTGTACAATTATCCCAATTTTATATTTTATTTATTTACACCATAAATTTTAAGATATAAAATAATTTTTATTTGATTTTTATTAATTATTTACAAGGGTGAAATAAATAGTTCTTTTATTCTTATATACATGGTATATGTACACTGAGGAGAAAGAAATTATTTAGTTTTGTTTTTATTTCAATTTTTCTGATTTTTATTTTTTTATAAATATATACAAAATATGGGAAACACGTATATATTTTTATTTTATGAAAATAAAATATATACATAAGGGGGGATTTTATACAAGGCTGAGTTACCCTATCTCTCTCTCTACTTATTTTATTTTGCGGTCAGGCCCATATTGAGCCATCCCTTGGATTCAGGTCACTCAATATTTATTCTAAATATTTTCCTCTTTTTTTTCTCTTTATTCTTTTATTTTTGCACAAAAACATGCTAATTATTGCTATTTACACAATGCATGCTTATTGGTAATTTATTCTATTTACAAACATATACATGGTAATTTGCAAAGGTTTTTAGCTAAAATAAAAGAATAAAGAGTGATGAATGAAGATTCATCACCCCTCTATACTTAACTTTACTAGTCCCTTAGCAAACA
This sequence comes from Ottelia alismoides, assembly GCA_037367405.1. Classification (NCBI taxonomy): domain Eukaryota; kingdom Viridiplantae; phylum Streptophyta; class Magnoliopsida; order Alismatales; family Hydrocharitaceae; genus Ottelia; species Ottelia alismoides. Next base: position 818,266 of record JAZKJV010003433.1, on the reverse strand, counting down.
CTTATTTGAAAAAGAAGTGAAAAGGAGAAAAAGAAAAAGAAAAAGAGGGGGAAAATGAATCAATGCTCATGATTAAACTTGCCTTCATTAAATTGAAGTATGGAGCTTAGTCAGATCTTTGGATTATTAATGTGTCGGAACCTTATCTGGACTTAGGTTTAAACTTAACGGCCTCTAAGTTCCACTAATCTATAGTCAAGACTCCTCAATAATCTAGATCAGAACAAGTCTACATACACAAACCCTGAAGACCATGAATCTTTTCTTGTACTGTGTAAGTGAGGTATAGCTCTCCACCTCATAAGTAGCAAAATGACAACCCTCCCCAACAAGGTAACTCTAATGCCCTAGTCTGGCAACTCTTTCCTCGAGGAGCGGGGTATTCCCCTCTAAGCTCAAGTTCAACCGGCTCAAGAAGAGGGGGAAGAAGAGAATGGACCATGGCCAGTGTAGCCATGTATCCTTGGGAGCTCAACCAGTGTAGCTAAGTCTCCATGCTGCAAGCTTCATAATATGGAACATGGATATCAAGCTTTGCTTATTGCACTATATACACTCCGGTGGGATTATCATTTTCTCTCAGACCCACCACTTTTTTGGAGTTCTTTTCTTTTTGCATTTTTTTTGATGTGCATATTTACAACATATCTACAAAGTGCGGCATATGTACATAAGGAGTTTTTCCTCTTGAGCCAGTAGACTATCCCTCTTTTGAAGCATTATTGCAACCCACAACTCCTTTCGTTAGACTTCATGGCGACCAGACCAAGTTGAGACGTACTTCCTTCACTTTAAGAAGAAGAGAGGTTCCACCTAGAAGTACTACCCTCATATGCTACCCCAAGTCAAGGAAGACTGCTCCTCACCACCTCATCCGTGGAGAGCTCGGTGCAAAGTGCTGGTCCAAGTAAAGCCATTGTCTGTAAGAGTCATGTGTGTGTTGTTAAGTGCTCTACTTAGGCTCATCGAGATGACATATGATCATAGCCTAGTGGAACCAAAGAATTAAGTCACCATGGACATGAAAAGTCTCAACCCTAAGCCCTATAAGATTCCTCTTAGAATTAGGTGGATTAAGATCTTAACCAAGCTCCATTTTTCAATTTAATTCCAAGCTAGTTTAAATGTCAACTATGATTCAAGAAAACCTATACAAATATTTACAAAGATGAAATTTACAAATTATTTACACATGTGCAAAATTTTTGAAGAATGTTTTGAAAACATGGATGTATGCATGAATGCAAGTTTTGCAAAATATTTACACAAATTTACACAAGGTTTTTGCAAACTTTTGATTTTCAGAACATTTTACAAAAATTTTGTACTATATACGTAATTTTGATATGAAAATATTTACACAATATTTACACAAAAGATTTTTACAATCATTTTTACAAAAATAATTTTGTACATAGCTATGTATGTGCAATAAAAGAATTTTATTTACAAGGAAAATTTTTTAATTTTTATGGATTTTCAGGTTTTTAGCCATTTTTATTTATTAACACACTCACACAAAGTACGAGTTATGGCTAAAGTATATATGAAATATATACGACACCCCCCTATACTTAGCTCGAATGATGTCCTTAGAGTGAATCAAGAGTGATGAAGAAGACATAACTCGTGCTTAGTATAGGGAAGTGAAAAGAAAGGCTATATACAAAGACGAATGAAAGAATAGAAATGCAAGAAGAAACTCGGGGGTTTCCCCCTATACTTAGGATCAAGTAATCCTAAGTATAGCAAGCTGTACACAAAGGGAAATCTGAGTGAGAATGTACAGGGTCTACCTCCTCTATACTTAGGGTAAAATATCCCTAAGTATAAGCAGTAAAACAGAGATAGAAAGAATCAATAGAAACTCAAATGTCTTACATCCCCCTATACTTAGGGTAAAGTTCACCCTAAGTATAGAAACGTCGAAGATGCAAATGGGGTGTTGGACTGAAGAATAGTGTGATATGGACAACTGGATCTATACAAGTCGGGAGAACAGTGATAATCAGGTGTGAGATGCAATAGCTGTGAGTCAAGGGACCACATCTCATGCAAAATTGAATAGGGGCAACGTCAACGACCAGCGCCTCATGATCTAGATATGGTTTGAGCTGATACCCGTTAACACGAAAGGTACTCTCAGAAGACAACTTAGATATATCAATACTCCCATTGTCGTGTACCTTTCGTACCATATAGGGTCCCTTTCATTTGTTCTGCAGCTTCCCTGGAAATAATCTCAACCTGGCATCGAACAACCATACTCGCTGTCATGGCTCAAACTGCTTGTGGCTGATATGAGAATCATGCCACTCATTCACTCTCTCCTTGTACTATAGGCAGCTCAAAAAGGTTGCATCACGAAGCTCCTCGAGGGCTGCTAACTCTACCCTCCTCTGATCTCCTACACTCACTGGATCCATAAGAATATCTGTGACTGTGCAAAGTGACCTATGTCTCAGCTCAACAGGTAAATGGCATGGCTTGCCATAAATGAGGAGAAAGGGAGATGTATCCAAAGGCGTCTTGAAGGACGTCTGATATGCCCACAAGACCGAGTCCAAAAGCTGTGACCAATCCTTTCGGTCAGGGCGGACGACCTTCTGCAGTATAGTCTTGATCTCCCTGTTTGACACTTCAGCAAGACCATTGGTCTGAGGATGGTACGGTGTGGCTACTCGATGGTCTATGATGAACTCTCTAGCAAGGGCCTTTACCTTGTTGTTGATGAAATGAGACCCCCCGTCAGATATCAAAACTCTAGGAACCCCGAACCATGAAATGATATTCTTCCTCAAAAATCTGCAAATAGTCCTAGCATCTGCGGTTCGAGCGGGGATGGACTCAACCCAACGACTCACATAATCAATGGCCAACAGAATGTACTCGTATCCCTGACTCTTAGGGAATGGACCCATGAAATCGATGCCCCATGTGTTAAAAACCTCACAGAAGTGAATGGGCTGCATCGGCATCATATCACGTTGTCCACAAGTGCCCATCCTCTGACAATCAGTACACCTCTTCACGAACTCATCAGAGTCCTTGAAGAGAGTAGGCCACCATTAGACGGATTGGAGCACTTTCTGTGCCGTTCTCCACCCAGAGTGATGTCCTCCTGCCTCAAGCTTGTGGCAATAAGTGAGGACGTTGTGGTGCTCCTCCTGAGGATTGCACCTACGCCAAACACTATCCCCTCTTTCATGATAAAGGACGGGATCCTCCCAATGGTAGAACTTGGCCTTCGCGAGGAAGGTCTCAAGTCATTGTCTAGGCCAATCTTGTGGAACTTTCTTGGCAACGAGAAAGTTCACAATATTGGCATACCATGGGAGAGAGGTGATAGCAAGGATTGCCTCATCTGGGAAGATCTCATAAATAGGCTCGATCGGCTCAGAATCCTCAAGAAACTCCAATCTGGAGAGATGATCCGCCACCACATTCTTGACTCCAGGCTTATCCTTAATCTCTATATCAAACTCCTGGAGTAGAAGGATCCATCTGGTCAATCTGGATTTGGCATCCTTTTTTGCCATGAGGTACCTGATGGCGGTATGATCAGTGAAGATGGTCACTCTAGATCCAATGATGTAAGATCTGAACTTAGGGCAAAAACTACGGCTAACATCTCCTTTTGAGTTACGGTGTAGTTCCGCTGAGCGGCATCCAAAGTTCAGCTAGCATAGTGAATAGCAAAGGGGACTCCATCCCTCCTCTGTCCCAGCACGGCCCCTACGGCAAAATCGGGGGCATCCGTCATAATCTCGAATGGAGAGACTAATCAGGTGGCTACAGGACAGGAGCCTCTACAACTAGACTCTTGAGAGTCTCAAATGAGGCTAGACACTTATCATAATCAGTCAACGGCCGGGCAATCCTGCTGAAATCATGAATGAATCATCGGTAGAAACCGACGTGCCCTAGAAAAGACCGTAACTACCGCAAGTTGGACGGTGGATCAGGTTTTCTAATGACATCCACCTTAGCTGGTGATGAATCCACGTTTCATCATCTTTATTCTATCATTTTGGCCTCAAAAACCCTGGCAAATGCATGTAAATACCCTTAATTCCAGCATCTTAGCATTCAAGCATGTGCATGTAAATAGTGTATAAAATACAGTTTTTAAAGCCTAAATTATTGAATAAATAAAAGAAAAGAAAAAGAATAAAATATTGTAAATATTTTATGACCCGAAACCCTGAGACCTAGGCATCTCGATGAATAGGTCGACAAGGAATAAAGTAGGGAGAGATAAGGGTCAAAGTACAATAAAGATTTCCTTCATTCTTTATTCATTTTGGGACCTATTTTTGGTTCCACCTTTTATACCTCAAATAAAGAAACTTTGTAAATGAAAGTTGTAGATAATTAAAAATGAAAACATAAAATTGATTTCACTCAAAAATATGGTACAGACAAAAAGATATGATCTGAATAAAATTCCAAAATACCAACTTCCCATACCTGTATCTTGCAAATAAAAACTTAAAATGCATCAAACTCATCTTTAATTGTATATAATTTTAAATAATCTATTTAATGAAGGTGGTTTCACATTTGGCAGATCTACGGTTTGAAAGTTGAGTTTTGGACCCCTATTGTATACTTGTATAGATTAAAATATTCATTTTATTATTTATTCATTATTTTCATAAGTTTATATTTTTATAATTTTGTAGATATTACTTATAATATATTTGTATATTAAAATCAGAATAAAAACTCAAAGAAAACATAAAATAAAATACTTGTATAAATAGCCTACCTAGGTATAATACCTCTACTTATACCTATAGAATTACTATTCATATTTTATTAAGTGTACAAAATACATCAGAAAAATCAAATAAAAATATATTTAAGTGTATAAAAATATTCTATATATTTATAAATTATTAAATAAAAATAAATAAAGTAAATACACAAAATAAAAAATAAAATAATAAAATATATAGATACATGTACCTATATAGGTCATAAAAGGTAACTTGTAAATATATACCTCATAAAAATAAATAAAAATCACCAAAAAATTCTTTATAAAATAAGGAAAAAATTTTAATAAATTCATTTACTATTTTATTTCAAATTTACAAATAATTTTGACCTGCATTTTTCTGGTTGGTCCACGTGGACCAACTAGCGTCGGTCAAGTGTTGACCTCGGTCAACTCCCTGACTGAGGCCTGCCAGCCTTCTGACGCCGTGATTTCGCCCCATTTTTGAGATATTTTGGTGCCTCACCCTTCCATCTTTTGGCCTCGATCCCTTCTTGGGAATTCTTCCCCAATCATCACTGAGCCACGCCATGCATCCAGATCACGCCATATCCTCATCATGCACGCATGCTCTTGCTCCCAAAGTCACACCACCATCTTGTACATAATGGACCCGCCACATTTGAGCTTCGGTTTGAACCCTTCTTGGCTAGCAATCCTCCTTCCTTTGGCGTGCTTCGTGTTGCTGGAGGTGACAGCTCCTCAATCCTACCTTCAGGCGAGTCGAGGAGGCCTTGAAGCGGCTCCACCATCTTCGCCGACCTCCGACGTTGAGGTTTCCCTCCTATGGTCTCCGACCATCGAGGTATACCCTTTCTCCCCCTCCTTCTTGCTTCATATTATTTCTTGTAGGCATAGGAGTAGATTAGACCACGTAGATCCCCATTCCGTAAGCTGAATCACCCAATCACACCCCATCGCCGGAGCGCACCTCCGGCCAAACATCCAAGTCTCCGCTCCACCTTCATCCGACCACCATTCCACCTCCGCGGGGTCCAGGCATTTTGCCCTGGTCCCCTTCACCCCTTTTTGCAGGTTAAAGCACAGTCAATGCACCTGCGGACCATTTTGTGTAGTTCACTGGAGCTACCTGGAGCTCCGAGCTCCACCGCCCTCGCGCCAGCGCCACAACGCTCCTCCAATGAACTTGGGTGCTCCAACACATAGAGTGACCTCCCAGGAGCATCCTGGCCACTTTTGCACGCTTCCAAACCACTGGAGGCCCGAGATCAAGCTCGGGGAAGTTCGTCCAGCCGGCGTTCGTCCCCGTTCTTCCACCTCACTCCTCTATCGTCCAATCAGAGGCCCGCTCCAGTTCTATCCGCAGCCGTTGGATCTTGGCCCGCATCAGCCGTCGATCTCCTTGCCAGATCTGATGTCAGCCGATCATCGCCGAATCGACATCGGTTGTCTCCGAAGCGCCACATGGATAAGTCAAGGACGTCAGCCGTCGGATCTCTAGGCCGTGGGTATTTTGCACCTCTGACCCCTGCCATTTTGCATTTTATTTTATTTTTATCCATAAACTTTCATTCGTAGTTTAAATATTTCTGTAGTATTTGCATTTAGACCCCCGTACTTTTAGTATTTGTATTTAGGTCTTGTCGACGTCACCTCACGTGACCCGTGCATGTGGGGTGGAGGGCATTTTGCAAGGACCCCATGGGGTTTATTTATTTCACTTTAGTCCATAAACTTTTTTAAGTTGTAATATTTTGGTAAAATTTTATGTTAGCCCCTAGAGATTTGTAAAATTGCAAAAATACCCCTACCAGGTCGCATGCCCAGTGCGCTTGAGTTTGGATATTTTACAGAGAACCCCCTCCGGGTTTGTGTATTTTCATTCAGTCTAGAAAATAGTGTTTAATGTTATATATTTTTGGAAAAATTGCAAGTAGGCCCTTGGACTTCTGTGTTTTTACATTTATGCCCTTGTTATTGTTGTATCTTTGCTTGGATGCTTGCACTTATTTCATGCATCTTTTTAACTCGAAAAATTACCAAAAAAATATCATAGGCTCCTGTTGCATTGTAGTTTAATGCCATATTTTTAGTTTGCATTTTTATTGCATTTTCATATTTATTAAAAATCAAAAACAAACATTTTTGTTACTGTTTGCATTAGAAAATACCAAAATAATTAAATCCCCCTAAAAAATTCCCAAAAAATATATTTTGTGTATTTTTGCTTATTTTATTTTCTGACCAAAATTCCCTAAAAATTACAAAAGAAAACCCCCAAAAATAGCAAAATTCTCAAAAACTTCATAAAAATCTATAAATTCATGCAAACTCCAAAAATTGTGTTTTTTGTCTCTGAAATTTCCTTATCTTATTATCTATATATAGAAGTTAATTTGGAAATTTTCACTCTTGTTTGCTATTTTATTTCTATATTTTTATCTCGTATATATATTGTATTCTCTGTTTACTAGTATTTTTTAAATAACAAAACAATTGGAAAAATTATAGAAATATCATAAAAACATTAAAAAATTATAAAAACCTAAAAAGATTTTATTTCCTGAATTTTGATTATTTTTACCTATTTTTCTCTATATATTGTATTCCCTTTTCCTTTATTGTATATATACTTCATTATTGAAAAGAAAATATAAAAAAATATAAAATATAAATGGAAAATAGAAAATCAGAATTAAAAGCCAAAATATAAAATTATAAATTTAAATATATATATATATATATATATAATTAAAAACCTGCCAAAAATAGCACTTGTAGGCATTTGACCACTTTCATATTTTTGAGCACTATTGCCTTGTCTATCCTGCTTGCTCCCTGTGTTGGACACTCTACACATACTTGCACTATACACATATTTTGTAGAGTTATAATCAATTTTAACTCCACATTTGCTTCTCATTGTTTGATTAATATTGTGGGTTAATTGTTGATTGTAGTCCGGATTTCTTAGCGGTCAACGCATCGACTGTGTTCCCACCTTGTGTGGAATACACGACCACTTGATTTTCGGGCTCATCAAATGGCACTGTTGTATAGATCATTCTTTCATGATTGATTTTGAATATTTTGCCTACCTTTTTATATATTTATTTGATTATATTTCTTGACTGGTCTAATCACCTTTTTGTTGGATTTTTGTGCGAGGTACCACCGAGCGAGGGAAGCGCTCTATCCTAGGCACTTGGGCACCCACGTGAAAGCTCACTTAGCACCGAAGAGAACTTGGAGGCTTGAGAAGACCATCACTTCTTGAAGAGTTTTTTTTGTAGTTTAAAATATTTGTAATTTGAAGTGAGAGAGAGACTTAAATTTGTAATAACTTGGACTCTTTAGGACACTCGGGCCTAATTTCCAAGTGTTTGTTCACTTGGGAGCTCACCACGGTTTTATGTTTTTCACGGCTTTCTAGTTTTGATTTTTATTTTGTATCACGAGGATTTAGCCCCTAGACATAGGAATTTTTGTTGACTGTGACGACTTAAGAAGCTAAGGCCCAATCCCTAATATCTTGCCTGCACCTATAGATCGTAATTGGACTTGGCTAAAATCAACTAAAAAGGCTATTGACTTGGACTAGAGACCACGTGCCAAGAGGAGTCGTATACAGTGCGTGCAGGATCCACTGTGGTGGACACCGATCGACTCCCAAGATCGGACTTCGGTTTCTTTTTCTAGTCATAGCTACTTGTGCTTCACGTAATAGAAGTTACTCATCTAGGGACGATTTCATCGTGCATGCATTTAGGTAGTTTTATTTATTGTCATTAATTTATGCAGGATCACTTTTCATGTAGAGTGCTGGCAGAAAGGTACGCATCTCTATCCATGCATGCATCATAGATTTTGACCGTGCATCGGCTTTTCCGCTTTCCTCCCCTAGTTTTGTTGGATTTAAATAACCAGGAAATTGGAAATTTGTTAGACGATGTTTGTTCAGAAAAATACCTAAAAAAAGTGAAAATAATAAAATTGGGACTGTTAATGCAAACTTGACCTTAAAACTCATCCCACCAAAAATTTTTTCTTGGGGAGAGCAACCCCCTCCTTGTTTGATTTATCTACTGCGAGAGAGTGACCCGACACTAGGATAGAGCCACGCCTAAAATTCAGGTTGACTACTGATCGTGGTTAGTCGTTCTCCAGTGGTGAGGATCTCTCCGGTAACCGGTAAAGAGGATCGCGACGTCCTTAGCAGAGTGAATTTGCGGGAACAACCAGGTTACGGTCCGCGATTCATACTGGTTGGGAAAGATCTAACGTGGATCGGGACAGTCGGCTAGGAAAGTAGGGTACCTAACAGCTCGCTCTAACGCTCTGATGGATTGACTGATCACCTAATAAAATTTGACAAGATAACAGACCGAACTTTCACGGTCATCAGCTCAAGAGTTGAGTAGGTGAATTGGGGGTTTGTATTTCACATCTTGTTTGCATTCCAGATCTCACCTGCCTCTCTCTCTAGATCAAGATGATGGGAAGGAGACCCCTTAGGCCACGTCTAGTGGCACCGCTATCAAGCACTCCTCCCTATTCATCTAGGTCAGCTTCGGGGAGTCCAGACCCACTCTCCAAGCTTGAGTTTATGTCCACCCTATTCCCCCTCAACCACCCTTCTTCTATCAGTCCAGTGGTATCAGAATTTAGTGCAGAACAGAGTTCCGAGCATTTGACAGAACGTGAGATGGATTCTTTTGACTTTGCAGAAACCCCAGAAATGGAAGGCGGAGAGGAACACCCAGATGAGCCGAGACCACTTCCATACATATATGATCAAGCGGCCATCAACAATTCACTGTTAGCCTCCCTAGAAACCATGCAGCAACAGATCAGAGACCAGGGACTGTTCATGGGTGAAATCATGAGGGGAAATGTGTGAGGGACGAGAAGAACAAAATGTAGGCGATATGCCAGACGAAGGAGGAGAACCGAACCAGGAGCGGTCGGCCCCAAGGACCATGAGGTAGTTGAAAAACCCTATTGCAACCCTCACGCACCAATGGATCCGACTCCCTCCCATCTATGGAGACTTCGAGCTTCGCCCACATACCATCCACCTACTGCCCAAATTTCACGGGCTGGCCACTGAAGAACCTCACCTCCATTTGCAAGAATTTGAAATGATATGGAGTACAATCCATGACAGGTTTGTGACTGACGATACCATCAAAATGATAGCCTTCCTGTTATCCTTGGTTGACAGAGCCGCGTATTGGCTGAAAGATTTGGGGAGGTACATCGATACTTGGGAGCAACTCCGGACCGAGTACTTGAACAAGTACTATCCACTCGGCCGAACAAATGCAGCGAGAGAAATGATCAGCAATTACACCATGATCCCCAACGAACAATTCCATGAAGCTTGGGATCGCTTTAGAGAGCTCATAGACCGATGTCCACACCATGAGATATCACAGCCTAATCTTGTCCAAAGTTTCTTTTGCGGCTAACATCGGAGCTGCAGGGGCTTGTAAATGCCTCATGTGGGGGATCTTATTTCTCCAAGGATGCATAAGAGGTCTGGGCCATCTATGAACAGATGGCAGAAAATTCTACAGTGATGTCCCAGGGCTGAATCTACTCAAACTCCAAGGTCCTGCCACAAGCCACGTCTTATCACCGCATTGCCAGGAACGATGCTGGGAACCATACTTCGTCAGTAGCAGCAGCACAAGATGAATCATCAGCTACAGACATGGGCATAATCAGTGAAAAACTGGACCGCATCGAGATTTTGGAGAAGAAGCAAGGCCAAGGTCTGGCACAGATAGACCAGTTGGCTAATACCATGAGTGACTTGAAGACTCGCATCTTAAGCATTCAGGAGGCACAATCATCTTCACATCCGCCTCCCAAGTCACTGGTTGAGTCCAGAGGTAGCCGTTCTACCCCACCACCACCCGCATATAGACAAGTTCACCATGTCCAGGAGGTGCCGGTACAATAGTTGCCACACTATTCATAGCAGCCACCATCTCATGACACTCAGATGGTGGTCTATCAGCTGGATCAGCCATTGGTAGTACTACCACCTCCATCCTTTGAGCAGGAGCCATTGACGGAAGTCAACGGGATTTGGTACGACCGGTACCCTCAGTAGCCTGGGATTCGTCGTGATCACCCAGGATTCTGATGGACCACCGGAGATGCCTCATCCCAACAGCAGCCTCCAGCTCAAGGCAGTCATAATAGCCAACACTAGCATCCCCAATACTCCCAACAACAGCAGCAGCATTATCAGCAGAATCCTCGTCCCGCCTATCAAGGACAGTAGTAGAGGCAGCGGCAACAGCCTTACCAGTAGCAGTACTCCTAGTCCCACCAGCAACCTCAGTTCCAGCAAGGAAACATTCCTGGTTCTTCCGCACCTATCTTGGAGAACCCAGCACTTGATGATCTTGCCCGCTTGCTTTCCGAACAGCAGGCATCCTTCCGGCAAAAAACGGATGAGTTCCGACAGGAAATGAGGGACATAATCAATGGGAAAGCCGCCATACTTGCACAGAGAATAACTTGAAAAGAAAGTATGAGCATGTACCGTTTACAGAGGATACTACTCCTAGTGCTTACTTGAATGGCATGCATTCTATATTTGATACTCACTTCGTGTCACTTGGGAGCAGTAGGGAACCAGCCGGCGGCGCCTCATCTGAGGGACAACATCATTTAGAATCTAGAGCCCCAGATGAGGAGAGAAGCGGTGCTGATTCCGCTAACAACAATGATGACGATGATGGTGGTTTTGATGCCACCAAGGATGACGATCCATATGACGGTGCTGAGGCCGTCGAGAAACCAGATGCAGACGATGGTGCTGAGGCCACCATTTTTGATGTAGAACCAGAGCGCGGTGTTGAGGCCACAAAGGAGAATATTTTGGGTGGTGCTGATGCCCCCATTTTGAGTCCATTTGTATTCCAACCTTCTATACTACCATTTTCTGTATCCATGTACACTACAATAAAGAACAAAAATGAATAAAGGAAAGGTTTCTTCATCAGTTCCGAGTCCATGTGTTGAATGATGATGTTTGCATGGATTTCAGTCCTTCACGTGGCCAAAAACCTTCTCCTAGCCCTCTGTTGAGGAGAGCTCATCCATCCCCTTCCCTCAAGCACTCTGCTCGGCAAAGGGGAATAAAACAGAAAATCCCAAAAAGAAGGAACAGTTAGAGTTCAGCCAGCAGATGATAGACAGATTCCAGATACAGCTGACTATACAGGAGGCACTAGATCACATCCCCCTTTTCCAAAAGAACCTGAGAGAAAAGACCACCGTACGCGGGAGGAGGCATAACACTAGAGGAAAAATCCATGTGCTGACCCGTGCCACATGTTGTGCCATTCAAAACAAGCTGCTAGCCAAACGACCTGATGCAGGAGCTCCATATGTCAGATGCCAGATTAGTGAGTAGCCATTCAATCGTACTCTATTAGACAGCGGCTCTTCTATCAACCTCCTTCCGGTAGCCTTACTCGACCGATTCGAGTTCGGCCCGCTCCATCGGAGTCGGGCAGTCCTTCAGTTTGCTTATAGGTCTATCAAGAGGCCGAAGGGGTTGTTGAGAGATGTGGTCGTCACCATTCAGGGCCTGAAATTCCCCGTGGACTTTGTTGTATTGGACATGGAGATCCCTGAATCAGTGACTGATACCCCCATCATACTAGGACGCCCATTCTTGGCCACAGCCAAGGCGGTGACCGACCATGATAGTGGGAAGGTGTACTTTTGCGTAGAGGGTGAGAGTATACAAATAGAGACGATTGACAAAAGCTGAGCGAGAGATTCAGCCTGCTCAGAACTATGCAGTAACACAGTATAGATGACAGATGCAGAGTTAGACGTCTAGCAAGAGTGTGATTTTGTGATGACAGATGATGAAGCAGTTTGGGAAGATCCAGAGGCACGATCCCTCACCTTGTCTGCAGATTCAGAGTACACACCTTTTGTGGCAGACGAGAGTTCGGAGAGCACACCCTTGGCAGAAGACACTATAGAGGCTGACAGTTGTGTGATGAGTGGAGATATTGATGTTTGTTCAGATTCAGATCCCTCGGAGGCAGACTTTGATTGGAAGGACTTTGATACATATTTTCCCTGTCTGTTTCCCGAGCCGACGGAGAGGACGGAGAGCGAGCCAGCACAGATGATAGACACACCAACAGGGTTCCCTTCGTCGAAATTACAGGTACAGCGAGAGTTTTCACATGCAGACATGATTGCTTTCACACAGACATATCAGAAGCCAGATTTTCCAGCTCCCACCAAGCCAGAATTGAAGCCTTTACCGCAGTCGCTCAAGTATAGGTTCCTTACAGGAGAATCAGATATGCACCCAGTCATTATCTCAGCAGATTTGACTGGAGAACAAGAATCTCGTTTGAAGGAGCTTCTTGAATGCAACCGCAAGGCAATAGGATGGAGTGTGGTTGATCTCAAGGGGATAAGTCTGGCCCTGTGCTCCCATCATATCTACCTCGAAGAGGATGCTAAGACATCGCATGAGTTCCAACGACGACTGGACCTGAACCTTCGAGATGTAGTAATGAAGGAGATATCTAAATAGCGGAGCGCCGATTTTATCTACCCCATCATCGACTCCAAGTGGGTTAGTCCTTTACATGTGGTACCCAAGAAGACAGGTGTCACTACAGTTGTGAATGAGTTTGGAGAGGAGATCGCCACCCGGATACCCACTTCTTTGAGGGTCTGTGTGGACTACAGATGATTGAATGAGGCCACCAAGAAGGATCATTTCCCACTGCCATTTATTGATCATATTATCGAGAGGCTAGCTGGGAAGAGTCATTAATGTTTCCTTGATGGGTATTCCGGATACAATCAAGTGGCTATTGCACCCGAAGACCAGGATAAAACGACATTCACCTGTCCATTTGGGACTTATGCTTTCAGACGGATGCCCTTTGGTCTGTGTAACGCTCCAGCGACATTCCAGAGGTGCATGTTGTCCATCTTTTCGGACATGATAGGTGATTGCTTGGAGGTCTTCATGGATGATTTCTCGGTCTACGGTGACGGGTTTGATGCTTGTCTTGGCTGCCTAGACTGAGTACTTCAGCATTGCATAGAGGTAAACCTTGTACTATCTTGCGAGAAGAGTTACTTTATGGTGACTTAGGGGATGGTCCTTGATCACATCATCTCCAACAGGGGCATGGAGGTTGATCCGGCCAAGGTGGATATCATTAGAAAACTCAATCCACCGTCCAATTTGAGACATTTGCGGTCTTTTCGGGGGCATGTTGGTTTCTACCGACGGTTCAGTCGGGACTTCAGTCGAATTGCTCGATCGCTTACAGATTTATTGACTACAGACACTGAGTTCCTCGTAGATGATAAGTGTCTTAAGTCGTTCGAGACTCTCAAGAATTTAGTTGTCGAGGCTCCTGTCCTTCAGCCACCCAATTGGTCTCTTCCCTTTGAGATCATGACGGATGCTTCTGATTATGCCATTGGGGTTGTGCTTGGACAGAGGAGGGATGGATTACCCTATGCCATACACTACGCTAGCCGGACGTTGGATGCAGCTCAGAGGAACTATACAGTGACTGAGAAAGAGATGCTAGCGGTAGTCTTTGCTTTGGATAAGTACATATCTTACATTCTTGGATCTAGAGTGACAATTTTTACAGATCACACTGCCATTGGGTACCTGATGTAGAAGAAGGATGCCAAAGCCAGGTTGACCAGATGGATCCTTCTCCTCCATGAATTTGATATTGAGATTAAGGATAAACCTGGAGTTAAGAATGTTGTGGCAGATCACCTCTCCCGCCTAGAGAACCTTGAGGAATCTGAACCCATAGCACCTATTACTGAGACTTTTCCAGATGAGGCGTCCTTGCTATCACCTCTCTTCCATGATATGCCGACATTGTGAATTACCTTGTTCCAAATCTATTCCACAAGGTTGGACCAGACAGCGGCTTGAGACCTTCCTTGTGAAGGCTAAGTCGTACCATTGGTAGGATCCCGTCCTTTATCATGAAGGAGGGGACAACATATGGAGACGGTGCATTCCTAAAGATGAGCAACATAGCGTCCTCACCTACTGCCACAAGCTTGAGGAAGGAGGACATCATTCTGGGAGACGGACAGCACAGAAGGTTCTCCAATCCGGCCTTTGGTGGCCTAACATTTTCAAGGATTTTAATGAATTCGTGAGAAGGTGTACTGACTGTCAGAAGATGGGTGCTTGCGGACAGAGAGATATGATGCCCATGCAGCCCATTCACTTTTGTGAGGTTTTTGACGCATGGGGGATTGATTTCATGGGCCCATTTCCTAAGAGTCAGGGGTTTGAGTACATTCTGCTCGCTGTGGATTATGTGAGTTGTTGGGTTGAGGCCATCCCCGCCCGAGCCGCAGATGCTAAAACCGTATGTCGTTTCTTGAGGAAAATATTATTTCACGGTTCGGGGTACCTAGAGTCTTGATTTCAGATGGGAGTCTCACTTTATTAACGACAAGGTAAAATCCTTTGCAGACGAGTTCAGTATTGACCATCGTGTTGCCACGACATATCACCCTCAGACTAATGGTCTTGTTAAAGTATCGAATAGGGAGATTAAGACAATTCTATAGAAGGTAGTCCGCCCAGACCGAAAGGATTGGTCACAGCTTTTGGACTCAGTCTTGTGGGCCTATCAGACTTCCTTCAAGACACCATTAGGGACATCTCCCTTTTGTCTCGTCTATGGCAAGCCATGTCATTTACCAGTGGAGATAAAGCATGTCACTTTGGGCAGTTATAGAGCTATTATTGGATCATAAGAGTGTAGGAGAATAGAGGAAAGTAGAGTTAGCAGCCCTGGAGGAACTAAGAGATGCATCCTTCTCAAGTGGCCTACAGTATAAGGAGAAAGTGAAAGTATGGCACGATTGCCGAATCAGCCATAAACAATTTGAGCCAGAACAACAAGTATGGTTATTTGATGCTAGGTTAAAACTATTCCTAGGGAAGCTACAAAGTAAATGGAAAGGACAATATGTGGTCCGGAAGGTGCATGATAATGGTAGCATTGATATATCCGAACCTGCATCATCTTCCACTTTTAGAGTCAATGGTCAGCGCTTGAAACCATATCTAGATCATGACCCGCCGACCATTGATGTTGCCCCGATTCATCTGGTATGAGACATGCTCTTTGACTCACAACTTATGCATCTCGTATATGATTATCACTTCTATCTTCCTCTCTATAGATCTATTTGTCTATATCATTCATTCATCTTCCGTTATGTCTGTCACCCCATCTTCATCCTATGATTTTGTTGTACTTAGGACACGCCTTGTCCTAAGTATAGGGGGGTGCACACACTGAGATGTGATCCATTTGTTTTCTTTTCTTCTTTTCTTTGATCCTCTCCATTGTCTCCTCTTCTTGTCTATACTTAGGGATATCTTACCCTAAGTATAGGGGGAGACAATCGGAGTACGATTTGTTCATTCCC
The DNA here is from genome assembly GCA_037367405.1 of Ottelia alismoides. Classification (NCBI taxonomy): domain Eukaryota; kingdom Viridiplantae; phylum Streptophyta; class Magnoliopsida; order Alismatales; family Hydrocharitaceae; genus Ottelia; species Ottelia alismoides. The sequence goes on along the minus strand of JAZKJV010003433.1, from coordinate 802,026 downwards.
ACCCTTGACCCTCCCTGCGTCGTGTACAGTCTGCTATACTTAGGATTATTTGATACTAAGTATAGGGGGGACGATCAACTTCTCATTCTTTTGTTCATTCGTTTCTCCATTCATTTATTTTTTAGATTTTCCTATACTCAGTACGAGTTATGTCTTCTCTTTTCTCTCCGATCTAAGAGGACATAGCTCAAGCTAAGTATAGGGGGTCGTGTATACTCCGTATATACTTTAGCCATAACTTGTACTTTCGTATTTTTACTAATAAATATGGCTAGTAATTCTTTAAAATTCATCAAAAAAACCTTAATAAAAAGATGTTTATATTCCTCAAATTCTTTTTGTATTTACTGATTAATAAATCAGGTGGAAATATTCTCTGTAAAATGTTTGAAAAATAGTTTGAAAATCTTTGTGAAAAATCTCTTGAAAACTATTTGGAAAATATTTTGTACATGTTTTCAACCTTTGTAAAAATATTTTGGTTTGTAAAGTTTATTTTCTTTGTGTGAAATAAAATTTTTGAAAAATGATTTGCAAATGGTTCGAAAATGGTTGTAAAAATATTTTGAAAAATCTATCTATACTATTTGAAAAACCTTTGCAAAATAATTTTCAAATGTGTGAACACGTTTGTAAAATATTTGTAAAAATTATTTTGGACTATAGTTTTTCAAATTGCTTGTAAAATAATTTTCAAATAAGTTTGAGGAATACATACATCACACCAGAAGTTATTATGTATATACCTATAAATTGATCACTTACCTTTGTAAATTCTTAAAAAATTTGTTTCTTGTATATATAAGATGCATCCCCGTGTAAATATGTGTACCTAGTTTGTGGCCAAAACTTATTGTTTTCAAAAATCCCAAAAACATTTGCAAAAGTAAAATCCAAAAAACATTTGAAAATTCTTTTTGAAAAATACAAAAAAATGCATATGCATCATCTTTTCAAAAATCCAGAAAAAGTTCAAAATCTTTGAAAATTGCATCACAAAAACATTTCCTGCATTCTGCATAGCATTCGCATTTTTTGAATTGAGTTTGAAAGTCGAACAAGTCTAAGTAAAATCCGGAGATTGGAGCTTGGTTGGACCTTAAAATCTACCTAATAACAGGAACCTTATTGGAACGGGGTTTGAGGTACTTCAGGTCTAGTTGACTTAATTCTTTGAGGATCACGAGACTTGGTTCAATGGATTCTTGACTGCCTAAATAGAGTATTTCGGAACACAACCACGACTCTTGTGGATAATGACCTAACTTGGACACCTGCACCTTTCACATGGCTCAACTCAGTTGGAGTGGTGAGGGGATTGGATTTGCTGGCATGAGACGCACACAAGTGGAAACACTTGTCCTCCTCTAGGGAGGGAAGTGCACCCCAACCCGTCCAGTGATGAGGAAGTCTAAAGACAGGAGAGTGTGGGTTGCAATAAAGCTTCAAAAGAGGGATAGTCTACTGGCTCAAGAGGAAAAACTCCTTATGTAAATGCTGTTGTGAATAGTATTCCAAAAAAATGAACAAGCCTGTACAAAAATAAAATGCCTGCAAGTATGTGAATATGTTGTATAGCCAATAAGCAAGCTTGAGTTCCAAAGTCACATCATGTAAGCCTGTAGATGGATGACTTGACTACACTGGTCTTACATCCTAGGATAGGTAGCTACACTGGCTACCGTCCATTCTTCTCTTCACCCCCTCCTCTTGAGTTGGTTGTCACTTGAACTTAGAAGGGAATACCCTGCTCCTCGAGGAAGGAGTTATTGGATTGGGGAATCATTGGGTTGTCATACTGGAGAAGCCAGTCTCTTTGTCATTCTAGTTGGGAGATTCACAATCACTTATACTATACGAGTCAGATTCATAGTCTTAAGGGTTAGCGTATGAGTTGAGATATTTCTGACCTGGCTATTAAGGAGACTTGAGCAGAGTTTTGGGATTCTCAGGGACTGTTGGATTTCAAATCTGGTTCTCATTAAGGTTCTGCCCGCACTAAAATTCCAAAGGTCCGACTTAAGCTCCAAACTTTGATTTTGTGAAAACAAGTTTGATAATTAAATTAAATCCACCTTCTTCTTTTTCTTTTCTTTATTTTTTTTCTACACTTATTGCATAAGTGTTTACTAGGGACTAGCAAAGGCAAAGTATAGGGGGGATGACGAATCCACATTTCATCATCTTTATTCTATCATTTTCACCTCAAAAACCCTGGCAAATGCATGTAAATAGTCTTAATTCTAGCATCTTAGCATTCATGCATATGCATGTAAATAGTGTATAAAATACAGTTTTTAAAGCCAAAATTATAGAATAAATAAACGAAAAGAAAAAGAATAAAATATTGTAAATATTTTATGACCCGAAACCCCGAGACCTAGGCATCTCGATGAATAGGTCGACAAGGAATAAAGTAGGGAGAGATCGGGGTCAAAGTACAATAAATATTTCCTTCATTTTTTATTCATTTTGGGACCTATTTTTGGTTCCACCTTTTATACCTCAAATAAAGAAACTTTGTTCATGAAAGTTATAGATAATAAAATAAAAAAATACAAAATTGATTTCACTCAAAAATATTGTACAGACAAAAAGATATGATCTGAATAAAATTCCAAAATACCAACTTCCCAGACCTGTATCTTGCAAATAAAAACTCGAAATGCATCAAACTCACCTTTAATTATATATAATTTTAACAATCTATTTACTGAAGGTGGTTTCGTATTTGGCGGAGCTACGATTTGAAAGTTGAGTTTTGAACCCCTATTGTATACTTGTACAGATTAAAATATTCATTTTCTTATTTATTCATTATTTTCATAAGTTTATATTTTTATAATTTTGTAGATATTACTTATAATATATTTATATATTAAAATCAGAATAAAAACTCAAAGAAAACATAAAATAAAATACTTGTATAAATAGCCTACTTAGGTATAATACCTCTACTTATACCAATAGAATTACTATTCATATTTTATTAAGTGTACAAAATACATCAGAAAAATCAAATAAAAAAATATTTAAGGGTATAAAAATATTCTAGAAATTTAAATTATTAAATAAAAAAATAAAGTAAATACACAAAATAAAAATAAAATAATAAAATATATAGATACATGTACCTATATAGGTCATAAAAGGTAACTTGTAAATATATACCTCATAAAAATAAAAAAATCACCATAAAATTCTTTGTAAAATAAGGAACATTTTTCATTTTATAACCTAAAATTAATAAATTCATCTACTATTTTATTTCGAATTTACAAATATTTTTGACCTGCATTTTTCTGGTTGGTCCACGCGGACCAACCAACGGCGGTCAAGTGTTGACCTCGGTCAACTCCCTGACCGAGGCCTGCTAGCCTTCTGACGCCATGATTTCGCCCCATTTTCGAGATATTTTGGCGCTTCACCCTTCCATCTTTTGGCCTCGATCCCTTCTTGGGAATTCTTCCCCAATAATCACTGAGCCACACCATGCATCCAGATCACACCATATCCTCATCATGCGCGCGTGCTCTTGCTCCCACAGTCACGCCACCACCTTGTACATAATGGACCTGCCACCTTCGAGCTCCGGTTTGAACCCTTCTTGGCTAGCAATCCTCCTCCCTTTGGCCTGATTCGTGTTGCTGGAGGTGACAGCTCCTCAACCCTACCTTCAGGCGAGTTGAGGAGGCCTTGAAGCGGCTCCACCATCTCTGCCGACCTCCGGCATTGAGGTTTCCCTCCTCTGGTATCCGGCCATCGAGGTATACCCCTTCTCCCCCTCTTTTTTGCTTCATTTTATTTCCTGTAGGCATAGGAGTAGATTAGACCACTTAGATCCCCATTCTGTTTGCTGAATCACCCAATCTCACCCCATCGCCGGAGCGCACCTTCGACCGAACATCCAAGTCTCCGCTCCGCCTTCATCCGACCACCACTGCACCTCCGCGGGGTCCAGGGATTTTGCCCTGGTCCCCTTCACCCCTTTTTGCAGGTCAAAGCACAGTCAAAGCATCTGGGGACCATTTTGCGTAGTTCGTCGGAGCTACCTGGAGCTCCGAGCTCCACCGCCCTCGCGCTAGCGCCACAACGCTCCTCCGATGAACTTGGGTGCTCCAGCACGTAGAGCGACCTCCCAGGAGCATCCCGGCCACTTTTGCACGCTTCCAGACTGCTGGAGGCCTGAGATCGAGCTCGGGGAAGTTCGCCCCATCGGCGTTCGTCCTCGTTCTTCCTCCTCACTCCTCTACCGTCCGATCAGAGGCCCGCTCCAGTTCGATCCGCAGTCATTGGATCTTGGCCCGCATCCGTCGTCGATCTCCTCACCAGATCTGATCTCAGCCGATCATCGCCGAACCAACATCGGTCGTCCCCAAAGCACCACATGGATAAGTGAAGGACGTCAGCCGTCAGATCTCCAGGCCGTGGGTATTTTGCACCTCTGACCCCGACCATTTTGCATTTTATTTTTAGTCCATAAACTTTCATTCGTAGTTTAAATATTTCTGTAGTATTTGCATTTAGACCCCGTACTTTTAGTATTTGCATTTAGGTCCTGTCCGCGTCACCTCACGTGCCCCATGCACGTGGGGTAGTGGGCATTTTGCAAGGACCCCCTAGGGTTTGTTTAGTTCACTTTAGTCTAGAAACTTTTTATGTAAGTTGTAATATTTTGGTAAAATTGCATGTTAGCCCTTGGAGCTTTGTAAAATTGTAAAAATACACCTGCCAGGTCACGTGCCCAGTGCTCGTGAGTTTGGACATTTTGCAATGAACCCCCTCTGGGTTTGGGTCTTTACATTTAGTCCAGAAAATTGTGTTTAATGTTATATGTTTTTGGAAAAATTACAAGTAGGCCCTTGGACTTCTGTGTATTTACAATTATACCCTTGTCAGTATTGTATCTTTGCTTGGATGCTTGCATTTATTTCATGCATCATTTTAACTCGAATAATTACCAAAAAAAACCATATGCTCCTGTTGCATAATAGTTTAACGCCATATTTTTAGTTTGCATTTTTATTGCATTTTCATATTTATTAAAAATCAAAAACAAGCATTTTTGTTATTGTTTGCATTAGAAAATACCAAAAAATATTAAGACCCCCTTAGAAAAATTCCCAACAAAATATATTTTGTGTATTTTAGCTTATTTTATTTTCTGACCAAAAATCCCTAAAAATTACAAAAGAAAATCCCTAAAAATAGCAAAATTCTCAAAATCTTCATAAAAATATAAAAAATTCATAAAAAAACTCCAAAAATTATGTTTTTTGTATCTGAAATTTCCTTATCTTACTATCTATCTATAGAAATTAATTTGGAAATTTTCACTTCTGTTTGCTATTTTATTTCTATATTTTTGTCTCGTATATATATTGTATTCACTATTTACTAGTATTTTTTATTTTAAAAATACCAAAAAATTAGGAAAATTATAGAAAAATCATAAAAACATTAGAAAATTATAAAAAGTCCAAAAAGATTTTATTTCCCGAATTTTGATTATTTTTACCTATTTTTCTCTATATATTTTATTCCCTTTTCCTTTACTGTATATATACTCCATTATTGGAAAAAATATAAAAAAATATAAATATAAAATATAAAAAGAAAATAGAAAATCAGAAATTAAAAACCAAAATATAAAATTATAAATTTCAAAAATATATATAATTAAAAACCCACCAAAATAGTACTTGTAGGCATTTGACCACTTTCATATTTTTGAGCACTATTGCCTTGTCCATCCTGCTAGCTCCCTGTGTTCGACACTCTACACATACTTGCACTATACACATATTTTGTAGAGTTATAATAAATTTTAACTCCACATTTGCTTCTCATTGTTTGATTAATATGTGGGTTAATTGTTGATTATAGTTCGGATTTCTTATTGGTCAACGCATCGACTTTGTTCTCGCCTTGTCTGGAATACATGACCGCTCGATTTTCGGGCTCATCAGCCGGATCAACCCCCATGCTCCTGTTGGAGATGATATGGCCAAGCACCGTCCCTTGAGTCACCGTGAAGTGACTCTTCTCCCATGAAAGCACCAAGTGTACCTCAATGCATCGCTGGAGGATGCGGTCTAGGCAGTCAAGACAAGAATCGAATCCGTCGCCATAGACCGAAAAAGTCGTCCATGAAGACCTCCAAGATCTCCCCCACCATGTCCGAAAAATGGACAACATGCACCTCTGGAATGTCGTCGGAGCGTTGCACAATCCAAAGGGCATCCGTCTAAAAGCATATGTCTCAAAGGGAGAGGTGAAGGTAGTCTTGTCCTGGTCCTCGGGCGCAATTGCCACCTGGTTGCATCCGGAGTACCCGTCCAAGAAATAGTAGTGGCTCTTCCCGGCTAGCCTCTCTATAATCTGATCAATAAAAGGCAGCGGGAAATGATCCTTCTTGGTGGCCTGGTTCACTCGCCTGTAGTCCACACAAACCAGCCAAGAAGTGGGTACCCGGGTAGTGATCTCCTCTCTAGACTCACTGACAACTGTGGTGATGCCCGTCTTCTTTGGCACTACCTGCAATGGACTGACCCACTTGGAGTCGGAGATGGGGTAGATAAAATTGACGCTCCACCATTTCGATAACTCCTTCATGATAACATCTTAAAGGTTCGGGTTCAGCTGTCGTTGGAACTCACGCGATGACTTCGCGTCCTCCTCGAGATAGATATGGTGGGAGCACAGGGCCGGACTTATCCCTTGGAGATCGGCTACGCTCCATCCAATCGTCTTGTGGTTCTTTTTACAAACCCCCATCAGACGGGATTCTTACTCTCCAGTCAAATCCGTTGAGATAATGACTGGGTACATCTCATGCTCACCCGCAAGGAACCTATACTTCAGCGATGATGGTAATAGCTTCAGCTCTGGACAACATGGTGCTAGTGGATCTAGCCTCTGAAAGCTCTGGTGAATGCGGCTAAATCTGCATGGGAGAATGAGAACCTCTCACAATCTGAATCTGGTGAAGGTTGCTCTACTAGTGTCTCTCTGCTCTGAATGGGATCAGCCTCCTCCCTAGTTGTAGGCTCAGTGGAAGTCAGACACGGTATCAAATCATCAAACTCTGCCCAGTCGAAATCTGACTCCGAACGATCTCTATCAGAATCACAATCAAAACTTGCCTCATGATCGGGAACCAGGCCCGTTGCCAGAGATGTATCCTGGACCAGGAATGCGCTCTCCAAGATCTCCTCTACTGGCGTCTCTGCATCAGCAAACTCTAAAGGTGAGAGGATGGCTTGTGCTGCTGGATCTGCCCAAACTGCATCGTCATCTGTGATCATAAAATTGCAGTCCTGGTGCATGTCTCGCCCTGCCTCTGTCATCTGCTTTGAATCTGAAGTCAGCTCGGAGCAAGCTGAATCTCTGGCTCTAGTCTCCTCGATCGTCTCGATTTGTATACTCTCGCCCTCGACGCGAAAGTATACCTTCCCGCTATCATGATCGGACACTGCCTTGGATGTGGCCAAGAACGGGTGTCCTAAAATGATGGGGGTATCGGTCACGTACTCAGGGATCTCCATGTCCAACACAACGAAGTCCACAGGGAATTTCAGACCCTAAATCGTGACGACAACATCCTTCAGCAACCCCTTCGGCCTCTTGACAGATCGATCAGCAAACTGAAGGACCTTCCTGCTCTATTGTAGAGGGCCCAACTCGAAGCGGTCGAGTAGGGCTGCCGGAAGTAGGTTGATCGAAGACCTGTTGTCTGATAGAGTACGATCGAACCTCTGCTCCTGAATATGGCATCTGACATATGGGGCTCCTGCATCTGGCCTCTTGGCTGGCAGACGGTCCCGGATCGCAAAGCATGTGGCACAAGTGAGCACATGGATCTCTGACTGGTGGTTTTGCCTCTTCCTCCAAACTATGGTCCTGTCTCTGAGTGATCTCTGTAAGAGAGGGATGTGCTCCAAGGCCTCCTATAGAGTCAGTTGTATCTGAAATCGATCCATCATGTGATGGTTGAACTCTAACTGATGGGACTTTTTTGGGTTTTCTTTTTTATGCCCCTTATCCAAGCGGAGTGCTTGGGGAAAGAGGACGGCTGGGTCCTTCTCAGATGAAGGACTAGGAGAGGGTATGGAATGCTCATGGACAGCAGAATCCACACAAACATCATCAGGCAACACAGGTGGACCCGAAAACAATAAACCATTTTCCTTTATTCACAGAAATGTCCTAAGGTACTAAAAGACAACAGGACTAACAGAAGTAGAAATGGTGGCCTCAGCACCACCCACGACATCTGGATCCGTGGCATCAGTACCGTGCTCTGACTCAGCAACAAGTATGGTGGCATCAGTACCACCTCCTCCATCTGGTGAAACGACGGCCTCAGTATCATCGGCTGGATCATCATCCTTGGTGGCATCAACACCACCGTCATCATCATGTGTCTGAGCGTCATCAGCACCGCTCTCCTCCTTGCCTGGAGCTCCTGAAGTGGCATGGGGTCATCGCTCAGATGAGGCGTCGCCTGCAGGCATCCTACCACTCCTAAGTGTGACAAAGTCAGCATCAAACATATATGCAGAAACATCACCAAGTAAAGCACTAGGAGTGGTAATCTCATCGAACTCTACCTGCTCAGATTTCCTCTTCAGGTTGTTCGTGTTCGGCTCTATCTGGGCAGGGATGGTTGCATTCCCTATCACAATCTCCCTCATCTCCTGACGAAACTCGTCCATCTGCCGTCGGAAGGTGGCCTGCTGCTCGGTCATGAGGTGGGCTAAGTCATCAAGTGTGGGGTTCTCATAGGTCCGCCCATGAGAACCTGACGAGTGGCCTCGCTGGTAGTGAGGTTGTTGCTGCTGGTGAGGGTGAGAGGGGTACTACGAATGATACTGCTATTGAGGTTGCTCTCGCCTCGAAGGTTGTCCCTATTAATAGGGACGAGGACCATACTGTTGGTGGCGGGATGACTGTTGCTGCTGTACTGCAGGCTGGGGCTGATGGTGAGTCTCTCGTTGCTGGCCGTACTGGCCACCTTGAACTGGAGGTTGTTGCTGGGAACTGGTGCCTCCGGCCGACCAGTAGAATCCTGGATGGTCTCGTCGGATACCGGGCTGGGGTCGATCATACCAAATCCCGTTGACATCCATCAACGGCTCCTTCTCGTAGGTGGGTGGGGGAGTACTGCCAGGGGCTGATCGGGCTAGTAGACCACCATCTGGGTGTCATGGGATGGTGGTGGCTGGTAGAACTGCGATGGCTGCTGGTACAACTCCACCTGGACATGGTGAACCTGTCTAGGCTAATTGAAGTGCTGGGACGAGCAACCACTGCTGCTCGGATCTCCTCGTGACCTGAGACGAGGCTGAGAAGCCGTCTGTGCCTCCTGGAGACACATGATTTGTGTCTTCAGGTCACTCAGCGTCTGTGCCATCTGATCCATCTATGATATGCCCTGGCACTGCTTCTTCTCGATCAGCTCGACCCGGTCCAGCTTCTCGCTGATAATGCCCATGCCTGCGGCTATAGACTCTGCCTATGTGACTGATGCTGACGAAGTGGAAGGACCGGCATCAACCCGTGCTATCATATGAAACTGCACGGCATGCGGCTGGGGGCGTCCCTGAGTGTAGAGTCAGGTCTGGGACATCATTGTATAGTTCTCGGCCATCTCCTCGTAGATGGCCCAGACCTGATCCTCATCCTTGGCGAAGTAGAAACCGCCACAAGGAGCATTCACCAACCCATGCATCTCTGGTGTAAGCCCTTAAAAGAAGCACTGAAGTAAGTTCGGTTTCGAGATGTCATGGTGCGGGCATCTGTCGGTAAGCTCTCTGAACCTCTCCCATATCTCATGGAACTGCTCGTTGGGGAGCATGGAGAAGTTGCTGATCAGGGTTGTCGCTGCATTAGTCCACTCGAGTGAGTAGTACTTATTTAAGTACTCAGTGCGGAGCTGCTCCCAGGTGGTCACAAATCTCCCTAAATGCTTCAGCCAGTTGGCTGCTCTATCTACCAGGGAGAACGGAAAAGCTATCATCCGAATGGTATCCTCGCCCACCTGACGATTGTGGACGGTGCTGCAGATCATCTCGAACTCCTGGAGATGAAGATGTGGCTCCTCAGTCGCAAGCCCATGGAAACGGGGAAGAAGCTGAATAGTCTGAGGGGGAACTTGAAGTCCCCCACAATCGCTGGAAGAACGATCCACCACTGTGTAAGTGTCGATCCGGGGTTGTGTAACTCCCGCATCGGTCTGGCTGTTGCTGCTGGCTGAACCGGCTCCTCAAGATGATCTGGAATCTCAGGTCCATCTCCTGTGGGTCTACACTGCTCGTGGTTGACTCTCATCCTCTCCATCTCCCTGTGCATCTCTACCATGGAAGCTCCCTGATCTCCGTTGTTGCATCGTCTTGAGGGAAGCTATCAAGGTGTTGTTGATCGCACCCTGGTCCAACACATAAGTCTGCTCAGGCATCGGGCCACCAGTGCGATCCTCGTTGCTGTCGGCCATGGTCTCTGCAAAGGCAAAAGACCCAAGCTCAGGTGCCCAAATGTAATCTGTCTGCTGCTCTCTCTGATCGGGCACCTCGGGACTATTAGAAGAAATGTGGTCAGGGGGGAACAGGAAGGAAGCGAACTCGGGTTCGGAGATTGGGTCTCGTCTCTCACGAACCGACCTAGATGAACGGGTCGGAGTGCTCGTAAGCGGTGCAGCCAGAGGCTGCCTAAGGGACCTCTGACCCATCATCGTGATCTCGCAAGTTAGGCGAATGGGATCTGGAAAGCAAACAGGATGGACAAGAAAACCCCAAATTTCACCAACGCTACGCGAGCTGATGACCGTAAGAGTTTGGTCTTTTATCTTGTCATTTTTATTTTTTTGATAATACAGTCTAACAGAGTGATTCAGCGAGCTGTTGGGAATCCAACGCCCCCAGGAGACTATCCCGATCCCAAACTAGATCTTTCCTAGCCAACCGCGGACCATTTATCGGCTACCCGATCGGCTCGCTCTGTTAAGGATATCGTAGCCTGCTTTACCAGAGACCGGAGCGATCCTCACTGGAGAACGACTAGCCCAAAAGCAGTAGTCTGAAAAAGGGTCGGATATGGCTCAACCTAGGGTGCGGGTCACTCTCTCGCCCAATCAAACCATACAATGTGGGGGTTATTGTCCCAATACAAGAGATTTTTTTGGTGAGATGAATTTAAGTCCAATTTGCTTTAGCAGTCCCAATTTTATGGTTTTCACCTTTTTATGTATTTTTCAAGCAAGCAATCGCCTAACGAATTTTTCAGTTCTCTTGATTTTATTAAGTCCAGAAAATGTGGGGAAAGACGAAAAAGCCGATGCACGGTCAAATACGATGATGCATGCAGAGTAAGAGATGCGTACCTGACTCCAGCAGTCTACATACAGGGTGATCCGCGCATAAAAGTAAAGACAGGAATAAAACTACCTATATGATGCATGAGGAAAATGGCCTTAGACGAAGCAATTTCTACACGGAGAGAACGATAGCTAACGGGTCAACGGGAGGGGTCGGAGTCCAATCTTTGATGTCGATCGGTGTCCGCCACAATGGATCCTGCCAGCGCTATACAGCCTCTAGCAGCACATGACCCCTCGAGTGACCAGGTTAGCTTTTTCTTTATTAATTATTAATTAGGTCCAATTAGACAGTCTATAGGAACAGGCAATATAATTAGGCTGGGATCCTAATTAATTGTGTCGCAAGCACAGAAAATCCTACGGTTAAGGCTAAGTCCGCGTAAATCAGATAAGCAGTAATTAAATGCGAAAAATCAAAACTGGCGAAAAACCGTGGTGAGATCCCCCGAGCACACTAGTGCTCGGCGAAATAGACCCCGATAATCACCAAAAGTCTGAAAGTCTGGTTGTCCATGTATTATTACAATAAAAATAGTCTGCTGAAAGGAAACTATTTACAGCTATTCTACGGCTATCTATGACTCCCGCACTCATGTTCACCTCTTCGCGCTCTTCTGCGGCTCTACGAAGAAAGGAGCTACCTCCGAATCCCGTGGTTGCATCGGCTTTTTGAGAAAAGCCGCCTCAGTCCTCGGGCCCTCACAAGAAAACAAACAAAGGTGTATTAGACCATATTATTATAAAAATATGCAAATAAAGATAAAAGAAAATATATGCAAAAAAATAAATAAATAAATAAAATAAACATAAACATAAACAAAAGAAAAGAAAATAAAAAGATAACAAAAGAAGATAAAAAGTCGAGAAAAGCCACGAAAGTAAGGAAAGCTGCGAAACAAGACGCGGAACTAAAAACCGAACAAAAAAAAATAAAAAGACTACTAAGCCGTGCTCCCCGGCAACGGCACCATTCTGATGAGCCGAAAAATCATGAGAGACTAAGGGAGATAAATATCACGGGTCGTTCGACCTCAATCCCTCGAATCGGACTCAAAAAGTTAATAAAGATCGAATAACGGTCTTCGTTATTTATTTAACCTGGTATAGCGACCAGGGTCAAACTCAAGGAGCACGGGTTGATCGGATAGGCCTACGAAGTAGTCAGAAAATAAAATAAAGAAAAATAATGTTTTTGGTGGATTTTATGGATTTTTAATTTTTTTTATATTTTTAATTATGAAGACAATAAAGAAAAAGGCTAAAAAGAGCAACTTCAACTAATTATTCAACACATCCAAACAACTCAGAAAAATATAATAAAAATATTTTTGGGTTTTATGATTTTTTTAGTGTTTTTGGTATTTTTCTCAGAATTTTCTAATTTTTAATGGATTTTATAAAAATGAAATAAAGCAAAAACAGGGAACTAGTGTGCAGCCAGATTTAATAGGCTATTTAAAAATAGATGAATAGCTATAAAAATCTAAAAACAATTTTTATGAAAATTAGAAATAAAAATTAAGCTACAGGAAAAGAAATTACATTTTTTGAATTTTTCAGAATTTTTAATGATTTTTATAAGATTTTTAGAGTTTTTAAATTTTTAGAGGTTTTATAAGTCCAAATAAGGCAAAAATCGAATTGAAGCAAGAAGACAATAAAGAAAATAGTACCTAATTTATTTAGAATTTTTAAATGATTTTTTATATTTTTAGTTGATTTTATAAACCAAACAGTAACAAAAATTGGTGTTTTTGAATTTTTAAAAATAGAAAAACAACTCAAAAATATCCCAAAAAATTAGTGAAATTTTTACACAGTGGCAGGGGCCACATGTCTAAATTCAGCAAATTTGGAGTTAATTTGATATTTTATTCAACTAATCAAGAGGGCACAGTACACAGGGACTTAAGTGCAAAGAAAACTACTTCCAGGGCCAATTGATAACACATATTAAAACTATAGGGCCAAAGTTGCAAAAATCCCAGATGGGCACGAGGCACACACGTGATTCACAAAAATAAGGGCATTTATGTAATTCCTATTAATAAAAATGTAAACAGTAACAGTCCAAAACTATAGGATGAAATATGCAAATGTTCCCCAAATCATGTGTCGAAGCACGTGGACCACATACACAGGGACTAAAATGCAAATAAAACAAGTACAGGGTCCTACATGCAAATTACCCAAAATAAAAACAACTATCTAAAATATTTACAAGACTACACTATAAATGCGAAAAGAAGAGGGGCCTAAGTGATAATACCCCTTTATTAAGATCCAACGGCTGTGAGGAATCCAATCTTGATCTGACGGCTCTGGATGGTGGATACCTCTTCGCGATCAACATTCTGGATCTGATCCTAGGATGGATCTAACGGTGGAGAGCCTCCCTCAGATGGATGGACGAGATCTAATCTGGCACGAAGGGGGCTCGATCGACGGTGAAGGAGGATCTTGGAAGAACAGCTCCACGGCGAGGTTCGCCGGGCTACCGTACGCACTATAGACCTCCTCCGGTGCTGCTGATGTGGGGAAATCGAAGCTCGTGGTCTTCCGCAACTGCTAGGGTACTCCGATGGGGTCGAGAGCCACCGGGGTGCTCCGGCGATGTCGGGGACCTGGGACTCCTGTCCCTGGGTATTTGACCTCCATATGAGGCTCTTAAGCCTGGAAACCTGCACAGGAAGCAAGAGGGGTCGAGGGAAAACTGCCTCGACCCATTAGCGAAGGTAGTGTGTAGGTGAGGCGGAGTGTGGGTCTCCGGCGAGGCGACGGCAGAGGGGACCTAAGTCATGGTTCTAGGGCGAACCAGGATGATCGGAGGGGTGTAGAATGTGTAGAGGGGTCTCGTGAAGGTGATAAGATGGTCGTATGGGGAAATGAGCGGTCGGATGATCGGGAATCGGCCGGCGAAGGCCGGTGGCTCTAAACTTAAAGATCGGAATTAAAACAAAGATAAAAGCTAAAAGGGCTACCTGGTGGTCGAGGTCATCTGTGGGGGAGGTTGGTTTCCTCTTGGGACCCTTGCCTCGATGGAGCGACGCCTCCAGAGGCTCGAGCTCGCTGATGGCGGAGCACGGCGGCGAAGACCACCAGACCCGGGGCAAACACGTCTCCTTCCTCGCTGCAACACCCACTAGGGCTTGCTGTCACTCAAGTCTAGAAGGTGGAGGTCCTGGGAGTTGAAGACGGAGGCCGAAGGTGCGGGAAAATGCGGCGGGAGCTCAGACTATATAGTGGTAGGGTCCGAGAAAATAGGATTTGGGCGCGCGATTCGAGGCTCAGACCCCTAAGGAGAAGATCGGGCGAAGATCGCGGATGTGCCCTCTACAATCGGAGCTAGGGGTTTGGCCAAATGGAGGTTGGGCCAAATCGGGAAAATTCGGAGAAGTCGGGCTATCGAACGGGATCCGCGAAGAAGAGGTCCGCGGGGGAGAGTTGACCAGGGTCAACATCCTCCATGGACCAATGAGAATTCAGCATTTATTAATTATTTGTAAATTAAAAATAAAATAGAAAATGATTTTATTTGAAAATATTTACAAAATGAAAAATGATTATTCAAAGTATTTTTAGTGATTTTTATTTATTTTTCTAAAAAATAAATTATGTTATATACATATATTATATATATATACATGTATAAATACATATGTATTTTCTATTTTTATTTTTATTATTTTTATTTTTGGTACAATTATCCCAATTTTATATTTTATTTATTTACATCATAAATTTGGGATATAAAATAATTTTTATTTGATTTTTATTAATTATTTACAAGGGTGAAATAAATAGTTCTTTTATTCTTATATACATGGTATATGCACACTGAGGAGAGAGAAATTATTTATTTTTGTTTTTATTTCAACTTTCTAATTTTTATTTTGTTTTTATAAATATATACAAAATATGGGAAACACATATATATTTTTATTTTATGAAAATAAAATATATACATAAGAGGGGGATTTTGTACAAGGCTGAGTTACCCTACCTCTCTACTTATTTTATTTTGCGGTCAGGCCCATATTGAGCCCTCCCTTGGGTTCAGGTCACTCAATATTTATTCTAAATATTTCCCTCTTTTTCTTTATTTCTTTATGCTTTTATTTTTGCACAAAAACATGCTAATTATTGCTATTTACACAATGCATGCTTATTGTTAATTTATTCTATTTACAAACATATACATGGTGTTTTGCAAAGGTTTTTAGATAAAATAAAAGAATAAAGAGTGTTGAATGAGGATTCATCAGGTACTTGACGCGTCCTCAATCTAACTCTTTATATATTCATCCAAGCACCAACCTCTATGATTCAATAATTGAATCAACAGCCGTATGATTATTAAGATGGCCATGGCACATAACCCTAATTGTACTAAGGGACCAATTATGCAAATTATTTATTCTTCATTTCATATCATGGATGAAATTTGCAATAACATTTATTGCATAATGGCTCATTGTGAGCTCGCATGTCCAACAGTATGTTCCACCAACGGTTTTCGTCTCGATCACATAGATACTATGGATATCGTCAATACATGTCTAGATATGTGTAATCGGATCACCAAAAGATGTGTTCTCCAAGTTTTCCTCTCTAGAGAGGAAATCTCGGGTCTCTATAGAATCAGGAGAAATATGATCATGTTGTATCTCATATGTGATCCCACATGCTTTTATGTCTGATGGCCCGGAAGCACACTCATCTGCTGTCAGAGTCTCTATCAGTTCGAAGCTCTGCTCTGTGCTGCTGGAAGGGAACATGATATTGTTTGTCCCATAATTAATTACGACCTCAGCTGTATGCAGAAAAGGCTGACCAAGAATGATGGTAGCATTCTGTAATGGTACCGAAGAGTCAGAGTCTAAGACAACAAAATCCACAGTGAATTTTGTGCCTTGTACCATCACGACAACGTCCTTAAGTATACCCTTCGGCCTCTTGACTGATCGATCGGGAAACTAGAGAATCATTCTGACTCACTTCAGAGACCCTAAATAAAGAGTCTCGAGAAGATGGAAGGGTAAAATATTCGCAGATGATCTGTTGTCTAATAATGTGTGCTCGAACTCGTGATCTGAAATCTGACAATTTGATAAATGGTGCTCCCATATCTTTATTTTTCTTCTTGGGATATGTGTGTTGGATGACGCAACAAGTGGCAGTGGTCAACACTTATTTCTCATAACAATGATTACGCCTCTTCTTCCTTCTCAATGTAGTATGTCGCTTCAAACATTTCTGAAGAAGAGGAATGTGGACCAATGCCTTCGAAAGAGTGAGCTTGATCTGAATCCGGTCTAGCATCTCTTTCATGAATTTTGAATCTTAGATTTTTTTAAAAAATTTCCTGATTTTCTCCCTTTTCTAGATTCAGAGCATCTGGAAGGGTATCTGTACATCCTCGGTGTCAGTCTGTACACTCGGAGGATAAGAAGGAGAAGAAAATCTTTTTCTAAAATTGGGACTCACTTGATGAAGCGCAGAAACTCGAGATCCATCAGAAGAGTTAGGCGTCTTGTCTTTATTTCTTTTTCTGGATTTTCTCTTTTTTTCCATTTTTTGTGATTTTTCTCCTTCACTATGAAGAGAATCAGAATCTGACTGTGCACATGCGTTGTTGCCAATTGTATGTTCCTTTAATGACTTATGTGAAGCGAGAATATCTGAAGCTAAACTCTGCTCTGTGACAATGCTGGTGATGAAATCTCTAAAGGTATCCATCTATTCCCTTTGATAGGCAGTTTGCTCATGAATCAAATGGACGAAGTGATCAAATTTGAGACCATCTATTTCAGGACTTTCGAAGTAATGTCCCACATCCATCTTGGGTTGCTGAAGACTCTCAGAATATGTAAATGATTCTGAGGTGAACTGCCCCTGAGATTGTTATTCATAGTATTGGTCGTGATATGCAAACTGGATCGGCTGATAGGTCGGATGAAATATCAAAGGTTCTCTCTCTGTATCTCGAAATACCTTAGGGATAGGTATCCAAGATTCCTGAACTAGGAGACACGTAACCGAATCATACTCCACCTGACAATGCAATAGAATAGTTGTCAGTCTCTGAGGATGAGAACTCTCTATATCTGTCTCAATGACCCTCCTTGATACTGCATCACTGTCTACATCAACTGCCTATTGTGCGATCCCTAAATCAGCAGGAGGTGTATCTCATCCAAATGGTCTGGCATCTCCTTCATGTGTTGTCTTGACATCAGAAATCTCTCCGAAGAGATTCCAAATTGAGTCCTCGTCAAGACTACGGTATGAACCACCACACGAGGCATCGATGAATACATGTCGTTCTGCAGTCATACCCAAATAGAATATTTGAACTAATTCAGCTCTGGAAATTCCGTGATCCGAAAATCTCCTCAGAAGAATCTGAAATCTGAGCCACATATCCTGGAATGGCTCGTGGGGATTGTGTGAAAACACTCTGATAACCGATGCATTAAGTT
Source organism: Ottelia alismoides (assembly GCA_037367405.1). Lineage (NCBI taxonomy): Eukaryota > Viridiplantae > Streptophyta > Magnoliopsida > Alismatales > Hydrocharitaceae > Ottelia > Ottelia alismoides. The sequence goes on along the minus strand of JAZKJV010003433.1, from coordinate 784,167 downwards.
GGTCCAGCTAATGGGGTAAAATCTTTTAAGAAATGATGTTCGAAGAGTACCCCAACTATCTCTCTCCTTTCCCAAATGTCAGAACCATCTCGCAGCTCTGTCCTTGAGTGTCAAGGGAAAGGTCTTCTTCCTAGCGTCCTTAGGTGTAATGTTTGAGTGGAATAGAGTGTCGCAGATCTCAAACTCATAAAGATGCCCGTACGATTCCTCATGCGATTTCCAAAGAACTTTGGTAGCAATGATACGAAGTATGAATCAATCAAGAAGGTTGGTAATTTCAATGTAGAGACTAACTCAGCTCCTGAAGAAGATGCAAGTTGCTCCATCTGTACTCCTAGCTCAGGAACTAGTAGACCCAAACCTCTCATCTGATCTGAAACTGGCTCGCGGGTCTCATACGTCTGCTCATTTGTCACCGTAACTGAAGGCTGACTCGATGGAGAAGAAAAGAAAGGGATATAAGGAGATGGAGAAGATAGGAAAACAAAAGGAGAAGATTCTTTGGGGTCTGATTCACACTCGGAGAAGAACAGAGGACTTGACTTGGGTTCGAGACATGAGACGTCTTGAACTGACCTAGATGAACGGGTAGATGCACCTGGAAGTGATGCCGTAAGAGTCAGCCTAAGAGATCGTCTATCAATCATTGTGACTCAAGAACAAGAAAATAGATTCTAGATAAGACGCAGACAACGAGTGATTGTGATAGATCCAAAGATAGATCTGAAAGGTCAGGACTCACACCACAAAGTCAAATACAAAGCGAACCCAAAATTCACCAATGCAACCCTGGTGATGACCGTAAAAATTCGGTCATTTATCTTTTCAGTTTTAGGGTTATTTAGCAAGCAGGTTTTCACATATTTGCATGGAATTGATATGTGCCTGAGCTTCCCATCAAGACTATCATGAGTCCTTATAGAGAATCACCTCCTCTCAGCCAGTATGGATGTAAGTACGGACCGTTGCCGGCTACCCGTATTACTTGAGGACTGTGCCTTATGTAGTATCCTCTAAACCTTCCACTCTGCTAAGGAAACCCGAATAGTTTATGGCAACCTGAGAGTCCTCACTGAAGAGTATAGTCATTAACTATATGGCCGCAGTAGTCTCTCGAAAAAGCTCGAGCTCTGGCTATACCTTATGTATCGTCCCTCGCTCACATATCTGGAGAGAGTACCTGCGATGCAATTGTGGGGGTTGCTCACCTAAAACAAGTGGAGTCCTTACGTTTATTTTTAAGTCTGATATAATTAGCAGTCCCTTTTTATTTTCAGCTATCACTTTTTTGGGTATTTTCAGAAAAAAAAATCATCTAACATGTTTTTATCTTTTTTTTGGGTATGGTCCAAGGTACAAGCAACTAGGTGTTTCGACCTAAGCAAGCACCTCGCTACAGTTGCGTAGAGAAGGGGAAAATCGAGAAATCCTAACAAGCACCTATACTCGAAAAGCCGTGGAAAACTATCGATAAAAACACAAGCGAAAAAGCCGTGGTGGGTGCCCTGCTCCACCAGGAGTACAACCCTGATGAAACAGACCTCGAGAAGAAAAGGGGGAGAGGTACAAGTCAAGATACCCTGAAGAGGCCCTTTCTTACAAAAACAAAGAAACAGGCAAGTGCCTTAGATTTTTTTATAATTTTTTACAAGGTTTACAAAAGGCTAAAAAAATCGGCGGCTAATTGCTTCTCAACTGTGCGGATCGACCTGTGTTATACAGATAAGAAACAAAAACTGTGAAATTAGAAATTAAAATTGTGTAAAGTGAAACCCTAAACCTAGGTCTACGGCTACCCTAGCATTGCATCTGCAGCAACAGTGACATCTGAAAAAGCATATGACCAGCTTCTTTGTTCCTGCAAAGGAGAAAGAAATTCAATTTCGCGGTCTTTGTATCAACCAGTGAGTTTGTACTCCTAAACTTAAGTGTATAATGGTTAAGCATGGGAGTATCAAATTCAAGGAGGTAAACTGTTGGTAAACTATGGTTAAACTATAGAAATCCTAAGGTAAAAGATTTTATACATTTTTTATTTAATTTAATGAATTTTAGGGATCTTTATTTTGATTTTAATGATTTTTATGTTGTTTTGTGATTATTTCTATATTTTGTGATTTTTTATTATTTTATAAAATGATTTGAATTTTTTATTTAATTTTATTTTGTTATTTTATGTTTTAAATTCATTTTACTATTTTTAAGAATTTTAAGGAGTTTTTAGAATTTTTATAGATTTTCTATTATTTTTAATGTGAAAACTGAATTTTTTATGGAAAATAGATTGTTATTTTCGGTTTTTATGATAGCAAAAAGTAGCAAAATATTTTTTTTTAATTTAAAAGTAGGTGAAATTATCTTTAAAATGATATGCCATGCGTTTTTAGGGGATTTTTATTTATTTAGTTATGATTTTTACAAGTTTTATTGACTTTTTATTTTTTTATTGATATTAATATTTGATTTTTATTTTTTTGGTTTATTATGTAAAATATGGTAGAATAAACTACTGTTTTTTGTGGGATTTTTAAGAGAGTTTTTATATTTTTTTTTTGTTTTTAAAGATTTGTTATGTTTTTTTTGTTTTAAAGAGTTTATTATTAATAAAAAATGTTTTTTTACTTTTCAAAAATTATTTTTACTGTATATAGTATAGTTAATTGTAGTAATACATATTTTTATTATATTTTGTATTTGATATTTTATTTAATGAGTATAAGGTATATGTTGTATGTATATACTGTACAAGGGTATGTGCACAAATTACAGAAATGCCAGGGTACTCTACGCAAAAACTCCAGATTTTATGTGGCTAGGCATGTGTGCACTATAGTAGCGGGACTTGTTTGTCGATTCAAAAATCTTAGAGGGTGTCCCTACAATTTGCCAGAAAATATCAAGGCCCACGCGCAGCTCACGTGCGCTGCTCAATGATTGAGCGGTGGGCGGTAAAGTGTCAACACATGGCGTGTTCTCGAACCGTGCGATTAGATAATATCGAACGGTTGGGGATTCGCTTAAATTAAACGACTGCACGTCTTTTGTATCTCCCGGAAGTGATGGTGCTTACCTCCATATTTTGAAGTCGCGGCGGAAGGTTGTGCTGCTCCATACGACATTAGATGATCTCCAAGTGACGGATCTCGATCAGAGGGCAGATGACGATCAGCTTCAAGTGATTCGGTTGAGTTGATGGAGAACGAAGGACCTTCTGCTTCATTCGAGTAGCGATCGTGATAATGGACTTAGTTTTGCGGTGAAGGCTTGTCGTGAAGATCTGATTTACAAGTACTCCAGCAAGATAGCTATGGTGCGAGATCAAACGATAGCGATGAACGATCAGATCCAACGGAGCTCACTGATCTTGAATTGATCAGGCTCCAGATCTGAAATGCTTCGATTCCCCGATGTTAGATCTGACAGGTTAATATTCTTCGAGCTTCTCCGATCGGTTGTAGTTCTTAGCAGCGATCAAATCGTAGGTGTTGAAGCTTCAAGGTGTGGTTATTGTCTGATCTGTTGTCTTGATCGATGATGACGATTGTATTCTATTTTTGATTAGATCATGTGTCTGCAATTACACCATGCGACTCGAGAAAGATATCTCGGTCCTAAACGAGTAGGAGATTAGATGAACAGGGGTACTGTCGATAGTGGAGGAATGGAGCCCGAATCTTCGGCCACCGTGTGTGGCCGGAGGTGAACAGATTATGTCGGTTAGAATAGAAATGGATAGATCTGAAGGTGAAATGGTAACCGACGAGGTGTTTGTGGTTGCCAATCTAGTTGGAATCAAAACAGAGAAGAAGAGAAATCGATAGGAAGGAGAGAAGAGAAATTGAGAGGCGAAGGAACTGGAATGAAAACGGAGGGATTGTGATACATTTTGGTAAAAATGAGCAGCGTTGGATTTGCAATTGGATTGAACTTGGAATAGGAGAACAAGGGTAGAACTGGGTGATTAAGTAGAGAAATTGAAGGGAATTCGGAGATTATAAAGGGAAAATCCGAAAGGAAAAAAACAGAGAGAAGATGAACTGGCATGGAAAATGGATGGAGGAATGTCGTGCATGTGGGTGAAGCTCGAGGAGGAGCTCACTGGGTTTTAGCCTCGACGTGCGGCATCGCGGAGGCTCGTCGCAACGTGGCTCAAAGCACTCGCCAGAGGTGATCTCGCCTCTCTCCTACTCTCGACCTTCCTCGACGGGAAGTGGAGTTGTCACCTTCCTCTCACCGGAACTCGAAGGTGGAGACTAAAAAAATGCTGGATTCTCCTCTGGACAGGGGTCAATGGGCTATTTATAGAGAAGGACAGGCTGGTTACCGGCGGTGGTTACGACACCGCGAGGACATTGGACCACCGGCCTAAGGGCCAGCGATTGGAGAAAGATGGAGGAGAAGAGAAGGAGGCGGCAGACGTTAGGGAAGAGGAGGAAGAAGGCATACAGGAAGAAGGTGGGAGAATTGGGAAAGGTGGAGAGAGAAGGAGAAGAGATGAGAGAGGAAAGAAAATAAAATAAATAAAATTTAAAATAATTAATTAGAGTAAACAATTAATAATAATAATAAATAGATAATTAATTACTTAATAATTACATGAATTAATAAATATATAATTAAATAAATGATTAAGAGCTTAATTAAGTGATTAATTAAGTAAATAAAATAATAAATTAATTAAGTATATAATTAAATAATTAATTAAATTAATAAATAATCATTAATTAATAATATATAAATTAAGTAAAGTAATTAAATAAATTAAATGAAAAATAGATAAATTATTATTTACTTAAATTTGATAATAAAATAATAATATAAAATACGGTACATTGTACAATATACTAATACGGTCTCTGAAACTGTGTTTTGCATATTAACTCCGATTTTAGTGAAACTAGTGTCATTTTGTAGATAATTAAATAATATGAATATTAAAACTGAGTTTGCCCAATTTGGACTTCATACAGCCGAGTTATGAGGTCTGGAAGATTTAGGTAGCGGCTTTGAGGCTTCGGGGTTTATTGGTATTTTAACTTAGTTTTATTTTTATATTTTTTCTATACATTTTTAGAAGATTTTAGGAGAAGAAATTAAGTCAATCGGATTAATAATTAACTAATTAAAAATCAGGGAAGATTCTACATATAGTACGTATAGACAACGGGTCCCAAACGCCAAAACTCACCGGTTTTATTTGAATATTTTTTAGATATTTTCAATAAATAGTAATAAGTATAAAACGGATTTTAAAAGTGAGCTTGGCCCATTTGGAGTTTTCCATAAATAGTTATGAATCTAGAAAGTTAGCTTTTGTGACTTTTACGATTCATTGTGGTTAATTATTTTTTGTGACAGATATTTTTCTGATATTTTTATAAAATAACATATATTTTTCTGAACAACTTTTGCAAAAAGAAGTGTTTTGATTTGAGATGATATAAGTGATGAATAAAATATGTGAAATATTAACAAAATGATATATGGATAAATTATATTTTTGATCTTTGTTTTCTTGATATTTTTGTAGGTTAGGATCCTTATCTCCCCCTACTTATTTAGTTTATCGACCCAATCAATATTGACGTGCTCTCGGGGTTAGGATCAGTCTGTACATATTTCATATTTACAGTCTTCTTTTCTTCTATTTTTCTTTTTTATCTTTATTCCTTTATTTTAGATAAAATAAACGTTAAATATATAATATTAATAATTATATTTAGAATGATAATTAGTTGGAATTAGTGATTGTTTACATGTATTTTACCAAGGATTTTAACCAAAATGAAAGAATAAAGGCGATGAATCACGGATTCATCAAAGAGTATGGCATGTTTTAGGATATTTTCAGCATGCAATCTCTCCCCCACAGAAAATGAACATATTCCTTGTCAATCAAGTCATCGAAAGAATATAAGTTGCATAAAAGTTTTTGGCATTATAACAAGCCAAAGGTCCCAATAGACTCCCAAAAACCATTGGCTCCCGAAGACGCAACACCAAAGATAACTAACTCCTCCTAGATCTTTCCGGATGATGAACGCAAAAAGAGTAGATGGTAGATGTCCTTTACCTCCTCATGACAATGCTAAGAAGAATAATCTAAATCCCAAAACAATATAGCCTTCCGAGCATTTTTCATCACGCACCCTATCTCCCAAAAGTGAAATGAAGACCTTCACCCTGATGAGGCACGGAAGCGGTATCGTCTCCAAACTGATACCAGTTGATGGGAACATGACTCACCAGTATCATCTCCTCTCGGTTACTCGTTGTTGGAGATACGAACCACCATACAATTACAGAAGCGGATGTACAATCAATCACCACCACAGAAGCACGTGAAGAAAGAACAAGTAGATATAACGGTGATCGATCACCTCTCGCGACCATCAGAGAAGAAAGATCACTAAAAGTTGAACAAGTACAACTCTCACTGTTCCCTCTAAAATAACGACCAATCGAGTCGTCTAAAAACAGACAATTGTCATTGTGTTGATCGGTTGAAATTTATAGAAAAATTATTTTATTATTTATACTCATAAAATAGATGTGCATTGTGTTTAGTACGAGAGTGTCGAACCTAGAGACTTAAACGGTTTAAACTAAGATAAAATAATAATAAATCTAAGGTATAGTGGTTTCCTGATTTTTATTTATTTTTAGGGAATTTTCTAGATTTTTTATGTATTGTATATTATTTTGTACTTTCAATATTCTATGTAGTATATATTTTATATTTTTATATTTGATTTTTAATTTTAAGTTTTTATGTGTTTTAAGTATTTTATGATTATGTAAATTTTACAAAATGTTTTGTAATTATTATTTGATTTCTATAGTTGAAAATATTTTTTTAAAATAGGGTTTCATTTTTAAAAAAAAATAGTAGAAAATAAGAAATATTTTTATTTTATTTGTATTATAAATTAGAGGAAAATACCTTCAATTAAAGTTGTTATACATATTTATATGATTTTTCTTGAATTAGTTGTGATTTTTCAAAGTTTTTATGTGTTTTGTATTCTTTATTAGTTTTAATATTCAATTTTTATTTTGTTTTTGGTTTAATATGTAAAATATAGTAAAAGATACTGTAGATAATTTTTTTGCAGATTTTCAAAAGTGGTGTTTATATTTTTTATGTATTTTATGAACTTATTATATTTTTTAGTATTTTTAGGAGTTATTTAATGGTAGGAAATATTTTTATTTTTCAGAATATGATTTAATATTGTATATAGAGTACAATACTAAGTATTAATACATATTTTTATTTTATTTTTATATTTTGTACTTTATGTAATATGTATTATAATATGTATGTGGTTTATATACTGTATAGGAGTATGGATGTAATTATATTGTAAAGGTTGGGGCATCTAGAAATATGCAGAAGTTGGAGGGCATATTTGCGTAAAAACACCAGTGAGCACGTGCTAGCTCAGATGATCTCATCTTACTAAGGACATGTATGTGAATATCGGAGACTTCGAGGGTTTCCAGTGTAAATTTCCCCAAAAAAATCCGACGCACATGAAAAGCACGTGTGCAACTTAAGCGGTGGGGCGGTGGGTGATGAATCACATCACTCTTAAAGTTGAAAATAGTGCCTTATCCCTAAGTAATTAGGAGCATATTGCCACCAAAATTGCATAATTATCATACATGCATACATTGATAACATTTGCATTTTAGCATTCATATTGCATTAAATAAGAAGCCCATTCACTTGTAAAAATCACCTATCTGTATATATTTTACACTAACTCTAATTCCCATAAATTCACTCTGTATTGTACATATTACTAACTAATAATACAAGAAAAATACCAAAACAAATACTAACATGTAAATTGACCAATAAAATCCCAAACCAAGTTAGGGAACATGGACCTTAGAATGCACATGTCTCTCTCATACAGCCTTCGATCTAGGTTTACTCACTTTTAAATTAATACACATTCAGAGACCTTCAAAATGAGACCAATTTCATTTAAATCGGAGCTCGTATGCAAAACTTAGGTTTTGGGACCCCATTGTACACTATATGTATGTATATTTGTACCCTTGTATTTTATTACTTTATTTGACCTCGTCTCTATTTTTGGTCAACATGAAACTTGTAGATCTCATCGAGATCTACAACTTTCATGTTTTGAGTTTTTTTCAAATTAGGCCATCTACTCCCTCTTATCTCACATTCTTTTTCAACCAACCAGATTGGGCCACATGGCGCCCTCTGGTTGTGCCACGCGGCCCACTCCATTGCCCGCCACGTGCCTCGTCTCCTGGCCATTAGATCGCCTTCGTCTCCTTCAGATCTTGGACTTCCATTCCGCAACCTCTCTTAGCCGCTCAGCCACACTCTCCTTAAGCCACGTATCACGCTCATGGCCGTTGGATCTTAGCCCCGATGATTAGATCGCATCCGTTCAATCCCATCCATTTCATGACATCCGATCAAAATCCAGATGAAATCACGGCCCTCCTTTAGCGCCCAAACCATAGCTCGCCATGGGGCTCTATCATCACCATCCAGCTCTTCTCCAGATACCTCCATTTGGGTTGGTTCCTTCCCGCATCTTATCTCAACCCTCCTATCAAAATCATGTCTCCACGCAACCGTCCGCTAGCACCTCCACCATATCTTGTCATGTGGCATCAACCAATGCCCTTCAACCACATTGTCCCGATCAAATCCTAACCCTTCCCTAGCACCCACCGCTCCACCGTTGGATCGCGCGATCCAACGGTGGAGACATCGTCTCCTACCTCCCGAGGAAGCCTCGCCCACGTCGCCCACCTCACGACGGCTCCGCTCCCTTTCTATTTTTTAGCTCCACTCCAGCCACCTTCTTCGCCCCATATTACCTCCATGACATAGCCCCGACCTCCACCTTCCTCGCCGGCCTCCATGATCTCCATGACACTCGCCCACGTCGCTCTACAAGCTCCACGAACATCACCTCCCCATCACCTGCACCTCCACCTTCTCCCTTTTAAATATTCTGCCTCTAGCCACTTTCCAGCCTATCTGCCATTACACGAGAGTTCCTAGAGCTCGAGTCTTCCTATCTGTTATAGAGATTAGATTGGGATCCGAGCGATGACAGAGAATCATCTCCAGTGAGATCCACGGCATAGCACACCGTGCCACAGCCTCTTCGACGAGCTGCATGAGCTCGGGCCAACTGCCAACCCTCGAGTGATGACCAGGATCTCTTCCTCGAGCTTCCGACCCCAGGTAGCATCCTCCATTATCCTCCGATTGCCTTTCTTCTTTCCTCTTGATTTTCTCTGAGTTTATTCCCCTTCTCCGATCCTCTCCACACCTCTCCGACCATCCATCGAGCTCTGCCTTGGAGCTCTCATCTTCCCGCCATCATCAGATCGCATCCACGATGCTTCAAACCATCTCAGGTCACAGCTCTACCGGTCATGGCGGAGAAGCTCAACATCCGATCACCACTTCACACTTCAGGCCTCACCGCACTTGCACGCACCCCACGAGCACTGCACTCGATTTCTAGCATAAACTAACCCTGCAGGACACATAATCTTCATTGGTCGGACTTCACGCCGTAGCCACTTCGAGATACATCTTCACCGGCCTCCAGACCTCCCCAGCTGCTTCTAGAGCCTCCGATGTCCTCCCGACACTTCCACAATCGATCCTCACTATCCAAAATCCATCGGCGAGATTCCACGACCACGGGCGAGGGTGGCGGAGCCAGAGCCAACTCGTCGGAGCCCTGCCAAGTCTGCCGTAGGAGGCGGCGAATCAGAGAAGATGACGAACAGCTACCATTGGATCACCTAGATCCAACGGTCCTCTTCACACCACGTCGACCGCATCAAGCCACCATCGGATCATATGTGTAAATTGTGTATAAAATACAGCTTTTAAAGCCAAAATAAAAGAATAAAGAAAAGAAAAGAAAAAGAATAAAATATTGTAAATATATTATGACCCGAAACCCTGAGACCTAGGCATTTAGATGAATAGGTCGACAAGGAATAAAGTAGGGGGAGATAAGGGCCAGATACAATAAAAATCCCTTTCATTTAATTCATTCTTTATTCATTTTTGGGACCTATTTTTGGTTCCACCTTTTATACTCCAAATAAAGAAACTTTTTACATAAAAGTTATAGATAATTAAATAAATAAAAATACAAAATTGATTTCACACAAAAATAATGTACAGATAAAAAGTTATGATCTGAATAAGTTTCCAGAATCCCAACTTCCCAAACATATATCTCTCAAATAAAAACTTGAAATGTATCAAAATAACATTTAATTGTATATAATTTTCAATAAGCTATTTAATGAATGTGGTTTCATATTTTTTTGAGTTACGGTATGAAAGTTAGGTTTTGGAACCCTATTGTATGCATGTACAGATTAAAATATTCATTTTATTTATTATTCATTATTTTTATATTTTTATATTTTTATATTTTTTTAAACATTATTTATAATATGTGTACATATTAAAAGTAGAATAAAAACATCTTGAAAACATAAAATTAAAATACTTGTATAAAATACATAAATATAATACCAATAAATACACCTATATAATTAATCATTCTATTTTATTAAGTATATAAATACATCACAAAAATAAAATAAAAATATATTTAAGTGTATAAAAATAAGTTATAAATATATAAAATCATAAATAAAATTAATAAAACTAAAGATATAAAAAATTATTAAAATATATAGATATATATACCTATATAGGCCATAAAAGGTAACTTATAATATTACACCTCAAAAAAATAAATAAAAAACATAATAAAATACTTTATAAAATAATAAATATTTTTTATTTAATAACCTAAAATTAATAAATTCGTTTGATATTTTAAAATGAATTTACAAAAGATTTTTTCCAGGATTTTTCCTGATTGGTCCACGTGGACCAACCAGGAGGGCCGGAGACTTGACCGCGGGTCAACTTTCTGACCCGCCTCCTGCTAGTTGTCAGAACCTCAGTTTTGACCCAATTTCTTGATTTTTTTGAGGGTTTTTCTATCACCATCTTGTGTAACTTTCTTCTTGACTTTTGTTCCTCGAGTGTTGGTCTTACACGCCCAAGCTTCTCCTTGGGTTGTGGACCAGTGATCCTCCCGATCTCCCTCGATCTTTGGAGCGCCAGAGCCATTTCGTCAACCCCTTCTTATATGCCTCTGACTTTCGATTCAAATTTTGAACCCCTTTGGAACATTTTTCTCTTCGCATATTGTGCTCCAGAGCAAGAGGGAGGTGACAGCTCCTTTTCCCGACCTTCAGGTGGATCGATGAGGCGGCCAGAGGGTGCATCCACCCACGTCCGGTGAAACCACCTCAAGGTATCCCCCTCCTGGCTTCCCGGCCAGTCGAGCTTGTTTTGTCATTCTTTTTGCTTTATTAGTTTAGCCTTAGTACCCAGAACCCTTAGTTTCCCTTAAATTATCTTATAGTCGTGTAAATCACGTCCGCCCGTAGTTCGTCGGAGATCGTTCCGGCGAGCCTCATCTCCACCTACACGCTCTTCGCCGCTCCGCTAATCGGGCTGCGGCAGTTTGCCCTTGCCCCGGAGTCTCTTTTTGCAGGTTTAGGAACGATAAAGGAGTCTGGGGGCTCGTTTTGGATTCTCGCCGGGATACCTGGAGCCTTTGAGCTCCGCTGCCCCCTCGCGAGAGCTCCGATCGTCGCCGAAGGGTTGTGGAGCTCTTAGTCAACAGAAGATCCTCCCAGGAGCATCTTCGGCCATTTTGGAGATTCCACGAAGGTCGGAGGAGGAAGATTTGGACGGGGGAAGCTCGCCTCGCCATGAGTTCTTCCTTGTTCTTCGTTTTTGCCTTTCTGTTGTCCGATCAAAGGTCGCCGCCCAGGTGTACAGGAGCCGTCCGATCTTGTCCAGCAGTAGCCGTTCGATCAAGGGCCAGGATCTAATCCTGGCCACTCATCTGCGAAGGAGTATCAGCCGTAGGATCTCCGACACGTGGCAAGTGAAGGAAGACCAGCCGTCGGATCTCGCCCGCTTGGGTATTTTGCATTTATTACCCAGACCCTTTTAATATTTAAATATTGAACCTTAAACTTTCCTTTGCCGTTATTTTATTTTTGTAAAAATTGCAGAACTTCCCCCAACCTTTTATATATTGCGTTTAGGTCCCCAGCCACATCACCTCACGTGACTCGCGCACGTGGGGTGGGGGCATTTTCTGGGGGGGGGGCTCGGAGTAGTTGTATTTCTATTAAGTCCAGAAGATTTTTAATTAAGTTATTGACTTTTTGGATAATTTGCATTTTAGCCCCCCATCTATTTATTATTTACCAAAAGGTCCTCGCCAGCCACGTGCGAGTCACGTGGTCATTGGCATTTTTTGTAGGGAAGCCCCTGGAGGTTCGTTTATTTCATTTTGGTCCTGAACATTTTTAATTATTTATATAATTCTGGAAATATTGCATTTAGGCCCCTGGACTTCTGCGTATTTACAGAAATACCCCTGCTAGTAGAGTAATTTCTTTTTGTTTCCTTTATTCATTTCATGCATCTATAAATTCCTAAAAAATCCCAAAAAATTAGCATACATTCTTGTTGCATTGCTCTATCACGGCATATTTTATTTTGTATTTTTTTGCATTTTAATATTTATAAAAATTCAAAACATGCATTTTCTTAATGTTTGCATTAAGAAATACATAAAAATTATAAAAACTCTTTGAAAAATTCCAAAAAAAATATTTTTTGTTTGTTTTTGTGTGTTTTAATTTCATACCAAAAAATACTAAAAAATATAAAAGAAAACTCCTAAAAATTACAAAACCCCTAAAATCTTCATAAAAATCTTAAAAATTTCCAAAAAAAACTACAAATCCATTTTCTGTCTTTGAATTTTCTTTACTTAATAATATTTATTTTAAAATTATTTTGGGGAATTTTTGACTCTATTTGATATTTTTCATCCCCATTTTAATCTAGGCTTTTTATTTTGTTCACTGTTTTCAGCATTTTTGACATTAAAAATACCCAAAAATTAGCAAAAATCTAGAAAAATCACAAAACATTAGAAAAATATAAAAGCCTAAAAATATTTTATTTCTTATATTTTGACTATTTTTACTTATTTTTATAAATACATTATCTCTCTTTTCTTATTTTGTATAAATACTTTAAAATTCCAAAGAAAAAATATAAAATATAAAAAGAAAAAAATCAGAAAATTAAATCAAAATATAAAATTATAAAATCAAAAATTAAATAAAAAAATTATAAATTTAAAACCCACAAAAAATAGCATTACTAGACAAATACATCACATTCACTCTTGTACATTGAATTCACTCGATCTGTCCTGCTTGTTCCCTGTGTTCGACCTCTACATACTTGCTTCTATACACATCTTTTATGTAGAGTTATAATAAATTTTAACTCCACACTTTGATTGCTTGATATTATTTGTGGGTTAATTGTTGACTTAACCCGAGTTTATTGAGGGTCGCCACAACGACTGTGTCTCTGCCCTGTGTGAGATACATTTAGACCCCCGATATCTCTGGGTCAATCAGTCACTCTCGGAGACTTCACCTTTGAGCTTGTATAACTATTTGAAATTCACCTAACTCTAAAAACTAAAAAGGTAAATGACCGGTCTTTTAAGGTCTTCATTGTGTCGAGTTGGTGAATTGGAGTTTGCTTGGTGTTAGAATATGGACTTTGGATCCGAGTGTGTTTATATTTCCTTTGAGTTATCAGTCCTCGAGCATTTTCTTCTTTTCTTCTTTTCATTTGAGTCCTTTTTCTTTTTCATATGCATTGTGACCATGGGATGTTCATATCTTCATTCAGATCTGACGGATTCTTTTCACCCATATAACTATCATCTCTGCATCCCTGGTCCGACTCAAGATGCCTTCTTCTTGAGCTATAATTTTGCCTTGTGCAGTTGAAGTCCTTTTCGGAATTTTGTTTTTTATGTCCCACCCAACCTCTTCGTTCCCTCCCATTTTGCCTTCTCCTACTCTTAGACATGTTATGTTGAATGATGAGGCATGTTTTTACGATACTGATGATATTATTAAGACTAGCATATTTGAGGCTGGAATGAGTGTGCTTTCTTCCGTGGATGATAGATCATATCTGTATGCAGTTATTTGTGAGGTTTCTGCTTTAGCACACTAGGTTGAGGATGTGATCATTGAGGATACTCAGATTATGGATGATGATATTGATGTTGAGTGTTTCCATTTCCCCATACCAACCCTTGAGTCAATTCTGCACATCTTGTTTTAGGAGCTTATTGTACCACCTTTGTGGCACTACAACAAATAGAGCCAGAACCTGCATTGTGTCACCATCCTGTTAGCCAATATATTTCCCTCTCCCCTAACTTCCATATCCCCATAGAGTACATAGCTAATTTTGACCAACACCTTGAGCCATTCCAGTGGATGTTGTCTGGTGAGGACCAACATTTTCATATGCCCCACCTTGTTAGCCCATACCATCAACCTTACATCCTCCGAATTAATGAGTGTGATGATTTATTCGAGGATGAGTGGTTAGATGCCTGCATGACCTTCCTTTTCATTGACAGTGGGCATTACTCCCCGAGGGTTATCTATGGGAGGATGCAACACTTTCTAGGTATCTGATCTCCCTCTCTAAATGTGCATCTTATTTCTCTGATGTCGAGATTGAGTTATCATGTTTATCTAATATTTCTGAGATCTATGAGTCTTCTCTCCTCGACGACTATCGCGAGGATGAGCTTTGTTTTGAGGCATTCGATGATTTTCTAATTTGTCGACCGTATGTTCGTTGGATGCCTGGTTGCTTAGAGAATATCCTGACTTGGTTTTTCATATCTTTCTGAGACTATGATTAGCATGGAGGATTCTATCATTGATCCATTCTTCGCCACATTTGATTTTATCGACATTGAGTGCTCACTCTATTCTTACAAGATGATAATTTCTTTTACACCATGAGATCTTAGCTTAGTTTTCGATTCTCTTCTCCTAGTGGCATACACCCACTTGATTGCATATACGGGTGTTCTTTTTCATTCTCACTATGAGAAGATGACAGGACTATGGAATTTGATTGACAGATGTCCTCTTGAACCTTGATATAGCATTGTCCTAACACTTATGTCTGGCTGGGGCGCTTGTTGAGAGGCACCTCAACACTTCTTACCTCTTGTATATACATGTTTAGTCTTTTATTTCTTTATTCTCCCATATTTTATCTTGCACGCCAGATCTATCATCGAATCTTTGTGTCTATACTAAGGACGTACTTTGTCCTAAGTATAAGACGGGTACCCATCGTGTTGTTCTTTCTCGTTCTTTTTCAGTACCCATGTTGTTGCATATACTTAGGTATATCTTACCCTAAGTATTGGGGGTGGGTGTTGTGTTCATTATACACTTTATTTTATTCTTTGTCCCCTCGCATGTCTCCTCTCCTGTTGATTTTCTATGCTATAATTAGGGATCTTCCACCCTAAGTATAGGGGGAGACATGCAGAGCCATTGAGTTGTTCATTCTACTCCTCGATCCTCCCCACCTTGTCTATAGTCTTCTACACTTAGGATTAATTTATCCTAAGTATAGTGGGATGATCGACTTCTCATTCTTTTCATTTGAGTTATTCTTTAGACTTTTCTATACTCAGTGCGAGTTATTCCTTAAGTTTTGCTCTTTGGAAAATAGGAGGACATAGTTCGCTCTAAGTATAGGGGTTGTATATACGTTGTATATACTTTAGACATAACTCATATTTTTGTATTTTTGAATAATGTTGCTAAAATACTCTATGAGTAAGGGTATACAATAAACCAAATATAAAGAATATCATATCAATAGGTATAAATTTAAAAAAAAATCTTTGTGAATATAATTAATAAACCAATTTAAAACTAGTTTGCAAAATGATTTGAAAATGTTTATAAAATGACTTGAAAAATCTTTCGGAAAACCATTTGGAACACTTTTGCAAAATATTTTCAAAACCTTTGTAAAAATCTTTTGTAATCTTTTGTAAAGATTTGTTTGTTTGGAAAAAATTTGTGAAAACTCGGTTTGTAAATGATTTGAAAAAAGGTTGTAAAAATATTTTAAAAAATCTAATTATACTATTTGAAAAATCTTTGCAAAATGATTTTCAAATTTTGTAAAGGTTTGCAAAAGTTGTTTATTAAAATTAATTGCAAATAAAGTTTTCAAAATATTTGTAAAAATATTTTCAAATTATTTTGAGAACCTTATATATAATTATAGCAAATAAAATTTTATAACCCTTATAGTTAAACCCGTGTCTATAAAACTTGTGAATAAAAACTAACTTAACTTGTATAAATACCCTGTGTAGATACTCCAACTCATTCTTGCAAATATTAATACACTCTTGTGTAAATATTTGTGCATACTTCTTTCACTAAAACTTATTAAAAATCTCTAAAAATCTAAAGAATTTGAAAACCCATAAATTTTGTAAATATTTTCAAAGCTAGCTTAAAAATTTGCAAAACTTTTTTAAAAATCCATAAAAAGTTCAAATAGAAAATTATTTCGCAAAAAGATTTTCTTTTCATTGCATTGCATTTGCATTTTTTGGATTAATAATGATAATTGAAGTAATCTAAATAAATTCTGAAGATTGGAGCTTAGTTGGACCTTAATCCACTTAAACACAGAAACCTTATAGGAACTGGAATTGAGGCGCTTCAAGTCTGCTAGACTTAATTCTTTGAGACCATAAGGCTAAGTTAATATGTCGTCTTGAATGCCAAAGTAGAATATTTCAAAATACATGCATGATTATTATCAACAGTGACCTAACTTGTACACATGCACCTTACATTTTTCTCAACTCAGCTGAAGTGGTAGAGGGCTGGATTTGCCGCCATGAGACACAAGTGAATGGAAACATACGAATTCACAATTTGTGCCCATTGTGTCCCAACTTGATCCAATAGCGACAAGGTCCAAGTACAGGATGTCGTGGGTTGCAATAACGCTTCTGAAGAGGGATAGTCTACTAGCTCAAGAGGAAAAAATCCTTATGTAAATGATATTGTAAATAGTATTCGTGAAAAAAAGAAAATAAAAAAATGTAAAATCAATAACTCCAAAAAATAGACGAGCATAATTCAAAGAAAAATCAATTCCTACTGGAGCACGAATATGTATTCAATAAGAAAGCTTGTGCTTCAAAGTCAAAGTATCCATGTGAGCTTGCGGCTGGATGACTTGGTTACACCGGTCAAGCATCCTAGGATAGGTAGCAACACTGGCTACGGTCCATTCTCTTCTCCACCAGATGAATCTCCATTTAATCATCTTTATTCTTTCAATTTGCCCTCTAAACCCTAGCTAAATGCATGTATATATCATTATTTTGCATAAATTTACATTCATTATTTATTATATAAATACTAAATAAAATACATTTTTTAACGGAAAAATAAAATAATAAAGAAAAGGAAAGAAACTAAAATGCCAAAGGTATTTTACGACCCTAAACCCTGAGACCTTGGCATCATAATGATTGGGTCAACTAAGAATAAAGTAGGGAGAGATAAGGGTCAAATATAAAATAAAAACCCTAATTTTTATTCTCTAATAATTCATTTTTGGGACCCAATTTATTCTTTATCATTTATTCATCAACTCAATAAACTATGTACATGAAAGTTGTAGATAAAAATACATAGAAAATACAAAATTGATTTCACATTAAAATAATATATAGTATATATTTTACACTCAGAATAATAAGAGAAAAGCCAAACTTCCCATACCCATATTTTCTCCATATGAACTCAAAATAACCAAAATCACCTATAATTGTATATACCTTTTATTACCTATTTAATGAAGGTGGTTT
Organism: Ottelia alismoides; assembly: GCA_037367405.1. Lineage (NCBI taxonomy): Eukaryota > Viridiplantae > Streptophyta > Magnoliopsida > Alismatales > Hydrocharitaceae > Ottelia > Ottelia alismoides. The sequence continues at coordinate 766,270 of JAZKJV010003433.1, read as the reverse complement.
CACTTGATTAGGAGTTAAGATGAAAAAGTTAGATTTTGGACCCCTATTGTAGAGTTTGCCTTAATAAAATATTCATCTAATTTATTCTTTATATTTCTCATTATTCTATATTTTTATAATTTTGTAAATATTATTTGTACTATATGTACGTATTTAGAATAAAATAAGACCATAAAGAAAATAATAAATCAAAATAACATGATAAAATACATAAATGAATTACATATACTTGTCCATATATAATAAGTATACATATTTATTTAAGTATACAAAATACATCTACAATAAAAATATATTCCAGTATATTAATATAAGTTATAAATATATAAAGTATGTATATAAAATAATAAAATATAAATACAAAATAAAAATAAAATATGCATAATATATGTAAATATACTTATAAATGAACCCTTAAAAAGTAACCTATAATAAATAAACTCGTAAAAATAAATAAATAACACAACAAAAATCTACATAAATAAAAAATGTTTTCATGTTTTGAATTAAAATTAATAAAATCATCTAATATTTTATTTTGAATTATTTTTCTGCCTTGTCTTTTTGTTGGTGATGTGGCCCAATCAGGGCATGCCCCCTATGACTTGGGGTTAACTTTCAAACCCCAGACTAGGCTTTTCATACGTAGTTGCAACCCCTTCTTCTCGATTTTTCCCTCTGATACATAGCTTGAGGAGATGTATATCCTTCATGACATATCTCCAATGTTCATCTAGGATTCACTCCGAATCGAATCCCTCCTCCATCCCTTCCTCCTCCGCATGAAATCCTCCCTCGAACTTCGCTTGTTCATCTCTATACATAACCTCCTTCCTCACCTTCCTCCAATCTTTTGTTCCATTTCGCTCCACTTTCTTCCCCTCATTTGTGTCCCTGGGCTTGAGCAGGGTAACAACTAGCTCACCCTACCTTTTGAAGCGAGGAGGAGGAATGTTGCGGTGGTTCCCACCATCTCCGACGGTGGGCTATCATCGAGGTTCATCTCGCGACCACCAGCTACTTGAGGTTAGTTTCCTAGCTTGCTTTGTAGATATAGTTATTTCCTTTCCATTTCGCATTTTAGTTTACGCTTTAATTACTCGCATTAGCTTAGGATTAAGTTTTAGCTTTGCCAGAGCCCTATAGCTTCGACCACCTCTGTCTCACCGTCATACATTATTTCTGACCACCACAACCATCTCACAACATAGCCCCTTTACTTCTAAATCTTTCCTCACTTGCCAGCCACCCTGATCACCCCTCAATCTGGAGATCAAGGTCCATCAACCACCACCTCGTCGGACCTCTCTGCTCGCATCCATCTTGCGTCCATTCCACGCCTAATCGTGTTGAGGCAATTTTCCCCGACCCATGGTTTTCTTTGTGCAGGTCATGTGCTTAAAGGAGCCTCCTCTGGAGGCTGATTTGAGGAGGAAGAGGAGCTTCCCCAAGTGTCCCATTTGTCATGCCTTCGCTAGGACCCTATCAGTGGGCTCTGGACCACCATGGACCACCTGGAGATGTTGGTTCCTCCCAGGGACCTCTAGGACCCTTCTGCTGGTCAAAATGACGAAAGTGGAAGGAGATAAAGCTAATTAAAACTAGTCATAGCTAAGTTCTTTGCTAGTTCCTACAGACCATCTCCGCATCATTTGCTCAAGAGCGGATTGCCCAAACTGGCAGCTACCGTCCGATCAGGCTTCGCCAAAACCATCAGATCTCCATGTGGGATTTAATCTTAGCCACAGCTGACGAACTGTCATCGCATGTTATACACGCGTCATGTGTCCAAGTGAGGTGCCTGCAGCCGCCCAATCCACGCCTTTAGGGGGTAGTTTGCATTTCCTACCCTCGTTTTATCGCATTTTCTTTCAGTCCTGTAATTTATTTAAGTAGTTTAAAAATTTCTGTAAATTTTGCAAGGGGCCCCTAGTACTTTTTGAATATTACGTTTGAGTCCTTACCAGCTCAACACATGTGTTGTCCCACGTGATCTGGGAATTTTGCATTTAACCCCTCACATGTTTTTGTATTTAGATTTTAATACTAAAACTATAAATCTTAGTTGAAAACTTTTGGGTATTTTGCATTGCAACCCCTGATTTATATTTTAATTACAAACATACCCTTACTAGTTCAACTATTTTTGTATTTGTTTTCCATTTTCAAAAAAAACATCAGTGACCTCCAAAAATTATGAGAAAAATAATGTTAGGTGTCTTCTTACATACACTTTCACTTTATAATTTTAGTTTTTGCATTTTAGGAATTTCCTTTTTTCTAAAAATCAAAAAGATCACATTTTACCCTTGTTAAACATTTTTTGAAAAATACTAGAAAATATATTTTGTTTAATATAGCATTTTTTCAACTCCAGACCAAAAATCCCTAAGATAGAAAAAATGAATAAAAATTAAGAAATTTCAAAATCCTTTAAAAATATAAAAAATCACCAAAATTCCAAAAATATAAATTTTTGTTCTGTAATTGTATATACATTATTATCTATATATTGAACTTAATTATTAGAAATTTTAAGGCTTTTTACTATTTTTAAATATCACATCAATTCATCATATTTATTTAATGTCTGTTTTGGGATATTTTTTACTTTAAATATATATTAGCAAAAATATGTAAAAAGCATAAAAATAATAGAAATTGTAAAAAAATACAAAAGCATTTTATTCTGTAATTTTTAATTATTTTTAACTATATCTATATTTTTATTAATCTATATTATATATGAGTACTTATATCTTTATTTTATCTTTTAAAAATTCAAAAAGGAATTAAAAATCAGAAAATATAAAAAATATGTATATAAGTAAAAAAACAATTAAAAATATAAAACTAAAATCCATAAAAAAATTATATAATTAAAAATTTACATAAAAATAAAATAAATAGACAAGAGAATGACAATTTTTGCATTCACTTGTTGTCTATCATGTTTGCTCATGTGTTCGACACTCTACATACTTACACCTATACACACATTTTGTAGAGTTATAATAAATTTTAACTCCACATTTACTTGATTTTCATTGCTTATTCATTTGTGGGTTGATTGTTGTTTGAGTTGATTTTCGTGAACGATCATTACAGCAACGCTAATTGTGTTTGATTAGATGACCCTCGCAAAAATCGGCTCGAAAAATGGCATCATTGCTAGGGAATAACGCTGCATAGATTGTATTTGTTTATTTCTTCTTGATTACTTTCTCCTTATTTATTTGTCATTTTATTTGATATTGTTTGTGAAATGTCTAACCCTCTTTCTGGTTTGAATTTGTTGTGAGGGACCACATACCGAGCGAGGATCTCTTAGGAGATTCTACGCACAAGCCGACAGGAGAGAGAGCGACAAAGGAAGACTTGGAGTAATTTTAAATATAGTGCCTTTTGTCTTTAATTCTATTTTATCTTATAATTTAAGTGAGAGAGATACATTTAATTGTAATAACTTAGACTCTCTAGATACTACAACATCGCGAGGTCCATTGCCCGAGTGATTGTTCACTTGGGGACCTCATCGGATTTTTCATGTTTTCCGATTTTCTTTTATTTTGATTCATGAGTTTTGAGTTTTTTATTTTATTTTGTGTGATTAAGTCTTATAATAAAATTGCTTGATCGATAAAATAGGTCTAAAGCCCTAATTGACTTGAATGTACCTATAGATTTATGCTTGGACTTGGTCAAATTTAAATCACTTCTATCTTAGACTTGGAACCGCATGCCGCAAGAGGACTCCATACAATGTTTGCAGGACCCAATATGGTGGGAACCGAAGAGCCTCCAAGACCGGATCATTAGGTTTCTCTCTAGGTGCTTTGCATTTTGTGCTTCACGATAATAGCAATTTCTATTCTAGGATGATTTCATCAGTTGCATTGCATATAGTGTAGGTTTCAATTCTACTGAGCAACCTACACGAAGAGAGCTGGAGGCAAGGTCAGCATTTCTATTTTAGCATACATCATTAATTATTGCTTGCATTGCTTTTCCGACTCTCTTCCTCTGATTTTGACAACATAGGATACTAAAGGAATTGATCCCTTGTTAGTATTCATGCATTTTTATTAAAAATTAAAAAAAGTGATAACCAATAAAATTAGGACTGCTAATTTTACTCAACCCTAAAATCAAAAAGAAAAATCCTTATTTTGGGAAGAGTAACCCCATATTGTATTCTGTATTTTTTACATCTAGACACTAAGGATTAGTGCCCCAATCCCAGGCCTACCTTCATGCTTGTACAACTTTTTGAAAAATCAACTAACTCTAAGATTGGACAAGATAAGAAGATCGAACTTCCACGGTCATCATTTTGTTGAGTAGGTGAATTGAGGAGTTTTGTTTTTTATATTTGTGTTTTTTGTGTGGAAACTAGATTTTCTCTACGCATTTAAGCATTTTTATTGCATATCTTGATTTGACTATCGTGCTCTCCCAATCCCTGCCTTTTGGAGATGGCTAACTGGAGTGATTTTTATTTGGATTTTGCATATCCCTCATACCCTATGGCCGGTCCACATCCATTTTACCAGGAGGACTTTGCTCCTGATTTTTCTTTTTGTATATATCTACCTCATCTACAGTATCATGCCTCAGACTATTTCCCACCACCACTATCACATTGCCAACCATCTCACCCACTGGAGACTAAGATGTTGGAGTCTCCTCTCATGGACATCGCTATTGAGTACATGACCTGGTTAGTAGAGCAAATAAATTCGAGGATAGATGACCTCACTAGCCTAAATAAGAGCCACATTGTCGCTTCACCGTCTGATTTTATGGATTCATTTGAGGATGCCTATAAGATCTTGCAATCACCCACAACACAAAAAAATGAAAAAAATCCTAAAAATACAAAAGAAGCCGGGAGACACCTAGTAGAGTCAGCTTGTGAGGAGAGGGCACCCATGTTAGATCCTATGCCCACATACACATTCAACACAGTTCCCACCTCTAACCCCAAGGATGATATTGTAAAAGACTTCTCTTAGTCATCCTTGTGTAGATGATGATTTCAATCTCCTCCCTTGTCTAGAGGAGCTCCAAAATCTTAAAAAAAATATTGACTGAACCATAAGGGGTGGCAGCTATTCATGAGATTATTGAGGCCCCACTTCTCCAGGCCATGAACTAACTATCTGCGCCCACACCCAAAAAGATAAAGCAATGATGTAGAGCCGAGCGACACATTCTTACCATGGACACTGCCCACACCATCACTCACTGTCCACCCACTAGGAAAGGGGAAACTAGCACACTCCTTGTTAGATGTGATATTTATGACTATTCTTGTGATTACACTCTCCTTGACGGTAGTGCTTCGATTGATTTAATACCATTCTCACCGGTACAATCTCTTCACATAGGGCCTCTCAAGAAACTAGGAAGATTTGTCAATACATTAATGGATCAATAAAGAGGCCGAGGGGTATTCTAGAAAATGTTGTCATTCATATTCATGTCATGAGCTTCACTGTTGATTTTATTGTATTGTCCATGGAGATCTCCATCTAGGTGGGGCGCACTCCAATCATCCTGGGATGGACCTTCCCCGCCTCTGCGAGAGCCGTTATTGATTACGGATCTAGAGAGATACACTTCCGTTCATACAATGAGAGCATTTAAATTAAAAAGGTCACAAAAACCACCAACGACCAGAGATCCACACCTGATGAGAGTGTGTTTGTGCCAGCCGACCCCAAGGACTATGACCCATATGCTGATATCAGAGAGGTTTGCTTTATGATGGATGATTTTGAGACCCGAGGATTCCCCTTTGGTGAGGAAGACTCGTAAAGCATAGACCTCATAGTTCCCCCTTTCGATGAGTGGCGATGTATTAATGACTGATGAATACCCATTCATCACTCTTTATTCTTTTATTTTAGCTACAAAACCTATGCAAAACACCATGTAGATATGTGTAAGTAGAATAAATTACCATCATGCATGCATTGTGTAAATAATAATAATTAGCATGTTTTTGTGCATAAATAAAAGAATAAAGAAATAAAAGAAAAAGAGGGAAATATTTAGAATAAATATTGAGTGACCTAATCCCAAGGGAGGGCTCAGCATGGGCCTGACCGCAAAAGAATCCAAGTAGAGGGAGATAGGGTCAACCACACTTGTATATATACCTATGTATATAAATAAATTTATTTTCCTCAAAATAAAAATAAAATGTGTTTTTGTTAATACATATTTATAAAAATAAAATAAAAATCAGAAAAATAAAAATAAAAATAAAAATAATAAAAATCATTTTCTACCTTGTACATATATCATGTAAATATGTATATAAACATATTTATTTGACTAATGTAAATAAATAATAAAAATAAAATAAAAATACCTTTTTATTCCAAATTTTATGTTATAAATAAATAAAATATAAAATTGGAATAATTATATAAAAATAAATAATTAAAAATAAAAATAAAAAATCCTTTTATGTATATACCTATATATATTAATAATATACTGTAAATACATAAATTATTTTTCAAAAAAATAAATAAAAATCACTAAAAATTAATTTGAAAAACAAGAAACATTTTTCATGTTTAAACTTTTTTGTATAAGGAGATTATCTATTTTATTTTGAATTTCTAAAATAGTTTCCAATGGTGGCCTGTGATTGGTCTACAGGGGATTGTTGACCCCCGGTCAACTCTCCCCCCAGGACCACCAGACCCGGATCCGTTGCTTTCGACACGACTTCGCTGAATTTTCCCAGCATGATCCGATCACCATCCACCTAAACCCCGGGTCCTAATTACACTCTATACATCCGAGACCCTCGCCCGATCATCCTTCTAGGGATCCGAGCTCCGACCATCTCGCCCGATCTCCATCTAGCCGGACCCTTCCCAGTATATAGGTCTCCTCCGCCGCACCTTTTCACGGATCTTTGGCCTCCGCCTTTCATCCAAGGACCTCCATTCTCTTCCCCAGAGTGACAGCTGCCCAAGGAGAGAGTCGCAGTGAGGAGGGAGCGGCCCCAACCACTGATCCGGTGAGCTCATCACCGTGCGTCGCCGCGAGGTGCGCCAAGCCTCTGACCCCGACGATTCCTTGAGGCAAAGACCCCCAGAGCTTCTCCAGCTCATCCACAGTCGATTTCCTCAATCAGGTAATCACGATACCCTCTAGCTTAGCTTAATTTCCACTTACGCCCATTTGTGCCGCCAGCCTTCGCCGGCCGATTCCCATCGCTCCGATCATCCATTTGCCCATCCGACCCGACTACCATCTCCGTTAGACTTCTAGCCACATTCTGCACCCATCCGATCATCCTGACTCGTCTTGGAGCAGGAAGCCTGATCCTCCTCCTCCGCCGCTCGCCGGAGGACTACGCCGCGACCCATCTGACCACCCATTCCACCCCTAACCAGGTCAAGGCACTTTGCCCTCGACCCAGGAGTCGTGTTGTGCCTTTGTGCAGGTAAAAGGGGCCCATGTGAGGGCCCAACGGTTCGAGCACAACCGCCTTGCTCCTCCGTCGTCGTCGGAGCTCTCCGGAGCTTCTCGGCCTCATCGGAGGTGCCCACCAGCTGCGGACCATCATGACGGAGCATTTACACATCCCAGCAGCCTTAGAGGATCACTCCACTGTGCACATTGATCCGGCAAAGTTCGCCGGAGGTTTGTTCTTGGAGGTGCACCCGTTGCCGTCCGATCAGCCCCCGGCTCCAGTTGCGATCGTGACCGTCCCTCTGCGAGACACGCCCACCGTCCGATCTCTTTAGGGTTCGATCTAGACCATCGATCCAGCGAGGAGGCGTGCGCGTACCACAGCCATCCGATCCTCCACGTGGCGCGTCTTCAGCCGTCGATCTTAGATAACGGAGTAATATCACTTAGGCCCCTCTGTTTATTGCATTTAATGTTTAGTCCTGTAAATATTTAGTATAGTTGTTTTTTATTTTGGAATATTTGCAATTAGACCCTAGGTTTTCTTTATTTGCAATTGAGTCCCTGTGTATGTGAGCCACGTGCTTCGACACGTGAGGATTTGGACATTTTACAGTTTTAATCATGTGGTTCCTTGGTGTTATTGATTGATCTTTTATAAATAGGAATTACAGTTATACCCCTCCATGTCTGAGCCATGTGTTACGCACGTGTTTTGTGGGATTCTTGCATTCCAGGCCCTGCATATTTTATCTGTGTTATTGTTTAGTCCTGGAACTACTTTTCTTTGCATTTAGGTCCCTGACTGCTGGGTGCCTTGTTTTTATTGAATAAAATAGCAAATTAAATCCAAATTAGGTGAAATTTGGATACGTGGCTCCTGCCACTGTGTAAAAATTTCCCTAAAATTTTGGGACATTTTTAGGCTTTTTGATATTTTTAAAAATTCAAAATTAGTGATTTTGGCACTGCCTGAATTTAAAATCAAACAAAAATACAAAAACTATTTTAAAAATTCTAAAAAAATTAATGATAGTTAGTTTTAGTGTATTTTAGCTTCTGTTAGATTTTTGTGCTATTTGGATTTATAAAAACCAAAAAAATAAAAACAATAAAAATCTTATAAAAATTCTAAAAAAATTATAAAAAATCAAAAAAAATACAAACTCTTTTCCTGTAGCTTAGTCTTTAATAGTTTTCATAAAAATTGCCTCCAAACTTTTATAGATCAATTTTACATTTTTAATTGATCTTTCAAGTCTGACTCCACATTGAGTATTATTTTTCTTCTTTCTTGATTTTTAAAAAATCGTATAAAAATTAGAAAATTCTGAAAAATTCACCAAAAACACTAAAAAACACAAAAAAACCCAAAAATAAATTTATTTGAATTTTTGGAGTATTTTTGGATGTTTAAATAAATTATTGTGTTTTCTTGTTTTTACATTTTCTTATTTTTCCTCATTATTAAAAATATATAAAATAATCAAAAGAATTAAAAATCCACCAAAAATATTTTCTCTTTATTTTTATTGATTCTGACTACTTCATAGGTCGCAAGGCCAACTCGTGCTCCCTGAGTCCGACCCTGGTCTCTATACCAGGTTAATAAAATTAGCGAGGACCGCTTCTTTGTTTTGATTGATTTATCTCTCTGTTTGGTGGTCTTTTATTTTTCTTGTTGACCAGATCTCTCTATTCGGGTCGCAACGACACCGAATACCTTTACCTTGGCCCAATAGTGAGAGTCTTGATTAATTTCGGTAATCAATGAGATCCGTGGTATTTACACTATAGACACCTTAGTACGTAGGGCAGAGAAGAGACTGCACATGCTGAATTTGACCTTAATATTTCATAGATGAGTTCTGGTCTTTCTGTTTTGACCTAGCTGAGATTTCCTAGGCCGAACCTGACCACACTACTTCCACCGACCAGTTTGTGCCTTTACCCTATGAGATTATTGAGGATCAGCATTAGGTCGATCTTGATTGGTTTGTGTTAGCTGAGGACCCTGATATCGAGCTACATCTTATTAGATTTATTCCTCAGCGATCATGCAAGAAGGTCCGCTTTCTACCTTCCTGATCTTTGTATATCCAGCTCTTTGTATATCTGCTTTCATTTTATTTCCTTCCATCTGTCATTTTTGCTCATCCACCTCATTCTGTGTGTGCTTGCCTTTCTTAGGATGTACTTTATTCTAAATATAGGAGAGGCGGATGAGTTGATTGTTCTTTCTTCATTCTGTTGTTGCCTATATTTAGGGCTCTTTTACCCTAAGTATAGGAGGAGTGATGCGTACATTCACCCAACATATTTTTCCTTTTTATCGATTTCTTTTTATTGATCCCCTCCATTGTCTCCTCTCTTGTTGATTTTCGGTCTATACTTAGGGATGTATTATCCTAAGTATAAGGGAGAGACAGACCGAGTTGTGATTTGTTTATTCCAACCCTCGACCATCCCTGAATGTAGATACAACTTGCTCTACTTAGGATTATTTCATCCTAAGTATAGGGGCATGGTCGACTTCTTATTCATTTATTTATTCATCCCTTCATTCTTTATTCTGTCGTTGTAGTATAGGTTTTTCTATACTCCGTATGAGTTATGTCTTCTCTTTTTCTCTCTAATCTATGAGGACATAGCTCAATCTAAGTATAGGGGGTCGTATATACTTTGTATATACTTTAGTCGTAACTCGTACTTTCATATTTTCAATAAGTATGGCTAAAATACAATTAATTAAGTGTAAAGAACATACTTATGTAAAATTCATTAAAATTCCTTGTATATATTTATTAATAAATCATGTAAAATGTTTGAAAATGGATTGAAAATCTCTTTGAAAAATCTTTTAAAAATTGTTTGAAAACTACTTTGTAAAATGTTTTCAACCTTTGTAAAAATGTTTTGATTTATAAAAATTTCTTTTCTTTGCTTGAAATAAAATGTTTTGAAAATCTATTTGCAAATGGTTTGAAAATTTGTTGCAAAAATATTTTAAAAAAATCCATATATATTGTTTGAAAAATCTTTGCAAAATAATTTTAAAATTTTGTAAATGTTTGTAGAAATTATTTGTCAAATTTAGTTTTAAAAAATCCCTAAAATTTTGCAAAATTAAAAATTCCAAAAAAAATTGCAAAATCTTTTTAAAAATTGCATAAAAATTTTGCAAAACTTCTTTAAAAAATATAAAAAGATCGAGATTAGACTATTGCATCACAAAAATATTTTTCTTGCATTGTGTATAGCATTTGTATTTTTCAGATTGATATTGATAATTGAACAAGTCTAAATAAAATCTGAAGATTGGAGCTTGGTTGGACCTTAATCTACTTAATCACAAGAACCTTATAGGAACTGGAATTGAGGCACTTCAGATCTGCTACACTTAACTCTTTGAGACCACGAGACTTGGTTGAATGTCATCTTGACTATCTAAGTAGAGTATTTCGAAACACATGCATGACTCTTGTTGATAATGACCTAGCTTGCACACCTGCACCTTACACTTTGCTCACCTCAGTTGAAGTTGTAGAGGGCTAGATTTGTCGGCATGAGACACAAGCCAATGGAAACATTAGAAGTCACGCATTTGTGGCCATTGTACCCCAACTCAATCTAGTAGCTATGAGGTCTAAAGATAGAAGTTGTGGGTTGCAATAAAGCTTCAAAAGAGGGATAGTCTAATGGCTCAAGAGAAAAAGTCAATATGTAAATAATGTTGTATATGGTATTCAAAAAGTCCAAGATGGGAAAAACTCAAAGAAAAATCAATTCCCGCCGGAGCATGTGTCAAGCTTGAGCTTCAAAGTCAAATGTATGTGAGCCTGCAATCGGTGACTTGGCTACATTGGTCAAGCATCCTAGGATAGGTAGCTACACCGACTACCATCCATTCTTCTCTCCACCTCATCTTCTTGAGCCGGTTGTACTTGAACTTAGAAGGGAATACCCCGCTTCTTGAGGAAAGAGTTGTTGGATTTGGGAATTAGGGTCACCATGTTGGAGAAGTCTGACTTTTACCGCCTCAGTCGAGTGTCCAAGATAGATTCATAGTCATATGGGTTTGCATATGAGTTGACTTATTCTGACATGGCTACTGAGGAGTCTTGAGCAGAGTTTTATGGATCTCAAAGGTTGTTGTACTTCAAGTTTGTTTCCCAATAAGGTTCTGACCAAACCTAAATATCCAAAGGTCCGACTTAAGCTCCAAACTTTGATTTTATGAAGGAAAATTTGAATGTTAAAATCAATCCAAGTTCTTTCTTTTTCTTTTCTTTCTTTTTATTTTCTGCGCTTATAGGCATAAGTGTCAACTAGGGACTGGCAAAGGCAAGTATAGGGGGACGGTGAATCTCCATTACCCTAGCTAAATGCATGTATATATCATTATTTTGTATAAAGTAAAATTCATTATTTATTGTATAAATACTGTGTAAAATACTTGTTTAAAGCCAAAATAAAAAAATAAAGAAAAGAAAAAGAAATAAAAATCCAAAGATATTTTGTGACCCTAAACCTTGAGAACTAGGCATCATGATGACTGATCGACATGAAATAAAGTAGGGGAGATAAAGGTTAAATATAAAATAAAAATCCTAATTTTTATTCTCCAATAATTCATTTTTGGGACCCATTTTATTCTTTTTCATATATTCATCATTTCAGTTTACTTTGTACATGAAATTTGTAGATAAAAATACATAAAAAATATAAAATTGATTTCACATTAAAATACTATATAATATACATTTGACATTCAGAATAAAAAGTCAAAATACAAACTTCCCAGACCCATATATTCTCCATGAACTCAAAATGTACCAGAGTCTTTAATTGTATATAACTTTTTATTAACTATTTAATGAAGGTGTTTCACTTGATTTGAAGTTAACATGCAAAAGTTAGGTTTTGGACCCCTATTGTATAGTTTACCTGAATAAAATACTCATTTTATTTATTCTTTATATTTCTTATTATTTTATATTTTTTATAATTTGGCGAATATTATTTTAGTATATATACATATTTAGAATAAAATAAAATCATAAAGAAAGTAATAAAATAAAACAACATGCTAAAATACATAAATGAATTATCACCTAACTCTAAAATCACCTAACTCTAAAATTGTACAAGATAAGAAGATCGAACTTCCACGGTCATCATTATGTTGAGTAGATGAATTGAGGGGTTTTGTTTGTTTATATTTGTGTTTTTTTTGTGGAAACTCGATCTTCTCTACGCATTTGTGCATTTTTTATTGCATATCTTGATCTGACTGACGTGCTCTCCCTATCCATACCTTTTGTTTCAGAGATGGTTAACTGGAGTGACTTTTGTCTGGTTTTTGTGGATCCCTCGTACCCTCCAGCTGGTCCACATCTATTTTACCAGGAGGACTTTGCTCCTGATTTTTTTATATACATATTTTCCTCAATTTAATCCCACTCTTGTAGGGGTTGCGTTAGGTAGTCGACGGCCAGCGTAAAAAATAGTCAACTCATTCAACATGGATTTGAGCAAGAATCCATGTAGCCGACCCTACTTATCGTGGTAGAAGGCTTAGCACTTTTTTATATTTCCCTCAATTTGTCTACTTTTCATTGAGTCGACTGAGGCCTAAGACCATGATCTCTTGGTGAGGATCAGGAATCAAGTACTATAAATAATTTTTAGAATTATGTATTCATAATAAGGTGATCTTTAAAGATGTTTGGTCAGATTGGAGTTGTATAAAAATAGATACATACTTGAAAATTGTTAGATTTTGTATATTAGGGTTTATGTTTCTTTCTCGAGTTGATTTTTTATATTTGTGTTTATTTTTATGCAAACAATAAAAAATAATTAGGAAAAATTAACCATAAATACTTATGGATATTTGTAGGTACGTGTATGTTATAAACTTGCATATTAAGATGCCTTTGAGCATTGTGTTAATCTTTTTGTTGTATTCGTTATCTCTACTACGTTTTATTGAGTCAACCAAAGCTTGGGATCTTGGTCTCTGAGGGGTCAGGATCATTAATAGTGTTCACAGGTGTATTTATTATGTTTTCTTGTCAATTTATATCTATATACATATGTACAATCTTCCTTTTGTCTGTTTTTTTTTCTTTCTTTTTCCATGTTTATTTATTTTTAATTGTTAATAAGTGTTTCTTGTTCCAAATAGTATACTCACAAGAATGAGGTGTTGATGGATATTTGCATGTTGTTTTCTTAAAGTTTAGTATGCAAAACTAAGGTGGGTGCAACATGGATTCATCATACCTCCCCATCTTATCCTTTCCTATCACAGACCATTATGGGAGGCCCTTTTGTCTCTTCTTCCCACTTATAAACCTTAGAGTCTCTCTCGTCGATGATCAAGATTATGTTCTGTGGCAACAACTAAGTGAGAGAGACCCACAAACACAAGTGTTGCATCAACGAACTCTTCTTCCGCTTCTCTTTTTCCGATAAGAAGCTCTCCAACTGCAAACTTGATGTTGAAAAAAGGATCGAGCTGTCCTGGAAAACGAAGAAGATTGTGATCGAGTACGCAAGGAGGTGATGACGGAGAAGAAGGTGGTCGTCGGATGGAGGTGTTGGTGGAATAACGGGAAAATAAGTTGTGACATTTAATTTGTGACCAATAGTGAGTTCTCAAAATGATCGGTGGATTACTGAGCAAAAAAGGAAATCTAATAGAAATTGCTGATGAACTGGTGGCACTTGATTGATGAGTAAAAATAGAAAATAATAACTGGATTTCAAAATTAACTCATGATATCAAAATGATTTAATTAGAATTGTTATTATATATAGTTATATCACAAACAATGGCTTATATATCAACGGTAATCCATAGTTCCAATTTTGATGACAAAAGCAATGCATAACTATTGACACAAACCATCGGTAGTGATTTAGAGCAATGCATATGTTATTCGTCATAGTTCAAATAAAAAGTAATTTGCAATGGATAATATTTGTTACTGTGTATTCAATCATGGATAATATGAATAAAGATTTTAAAAATATGCACCACTGTAATCTCATTGTCTTCTTTGCTCCTCTTTTCTCTGTGTTCTATCTTTGCAAAGTAAAGGGCTCTCCACATTTTTGTTGTAGTAATATACGAATATATTAAAAAAACATATCCTCGTGAGAATTTTCTATAGTAAATCAGACCGCACGTTCGGAGAAATTAGGTTTGATGGGATTTCTAAAATGAATAGGTCAGGACGTGTTCATAGTAACCGGGGTGGGCCAGGTTGGAATAACCTGTTTCAAAGAGCTCGTAAGATGGGTGACTCTTTTGTGAATATTTTAGTGTTTTGACTGTTAAGAGAGTATAAATCCATTCTTACAGAATCTCAAATTTCTGTCCGATAAAAAATGTCGTTCTGGACTAAGGAATACCAGTCATGGAAAAAATAATGTATTTAAAAACGATATTGTTGCATTTTCAATCCGTGAGTATTATGTTTAGAATTCGCAGTTTCAACATCTTTAAGCATAAAGCTGGGAAGTACAAAGCCAACGAGACCATACCATTTGGAAGGCAACAGCCACAAAACTTTGAAGACATAAAGCAGTGTCACGTCAAGTCTCTGTCGCACAGCATTAAGATAAAACCCTAAAATGTTAGCAGAATTGTTTAAGGTTGAACAATTAGCAAGTCATCACAAATATCCAAGCAAAATTTGCAAGACAGTTCCAACATGAAGCATGATGCACAATCCAATTATCACATTGTTATCTTCTACATTATCAAATTTTGTCGTGATAACACTGCATCTATCAGCATTCATCTAGACTCAAATTTAAATCCAGATCTTCACCTAAGCATTTTCACATATAAGAACGGTGAGAGGAGGTGAAGGACAATGCTGAGACATATATGGTATTTCAACAGAGGCTGTAATCCCAAGGCATGGAGTTGTAACCATCGTGATCGGTCAGCATCAAAGACATGATGCCCTAGACATGAGCCTTGAGCACCACCCAGCATAAGATCAACTGAAGGACGGGCCCGCAGCATTTGTCCTTTTGGCAGCAGCTGTCGGAGACACGCATATGATCCGGCAGCAAGGCATCCAACTTTCATACAAAGCATTTAGGAATTACGCCTGCAAAGAGATCTGCAGCAGCCCCACAAAACGACCAGAACAAGATTCTCAATCTCATCATCGTGGGCATGATCACTTTCACTGATACATCTGATGTTGCTCATATATCCTGAAACAAAAGATGGAGCAATGCAGTACCCTAGGAAAATTAGCCATGACTGTAGTTTGTATCCACTGCTGCTCCTGCAAGAACTGATAGAAACCGTACAAAGATCTATGATTTCAGGAGAGCACAAAGATCTATAATATGAGCATTGGAGGGGGAGAATCCATTAACTGGGAACAGGACATGTTGGAGAATATGAACAAACACAGAGGTAAAACGCCTTGAGAATCTAGATGTGGGGAGGAAAGACTCGCTTTGGGGATTCAGGTCAGACGGCAGACGTTCCTGACCAATTCTTTCGTTCATTAACTTCCAGCCTTGAAGAAAGTTATGAGAGCAGACTACTGCATTTTTCGCACAGGAATAAAAAAGTCATGAACAGACTAAACATGTACAGGCTTTCAAGAATAAAGCAACTGAAAGCACTCTAATTTGAACAACTTGCTGAAGCAAAGGACAACCTGGGAACAGAGAAAAGAGTAATAAGAGGCAAAGAAAAATTGAAATCATTATGCCTTACTCATTTATACATTGCAAGATCGATGTCACATTGTCGGACATTTGTACTGGTTGATTGACTGCCTCTTTCCACAGTCAATCGGAAGCAAATTCTACAGACATTCTAAAAGAACCTTAAGGGGGACATTTACGTTCTATCCCCTAATACAACAGCAGCATTAAGCAGCCCCACTGAAAAGATTCCAATTGTAGATTTTGAAGCTTGTGATAGCAAGTTCAAAAACCTCGGCTATTGGTCGACATCCATGTTCTACAGCAGGGACAGCTGGACCAGCTCCTACTGCCCTGGCACTTTCACTCAAAGGACTGCAAGAGCAAATAATAACTGTTATTCACAGTGGCATGCCATGACAAAATTTCATGTGCCATACCAGAATGAGCTTTGCATATCATGAACGCTACTAAAGAAAAAGATTCGGAGCATGACTAAAAGAAAAGGATTCGGTCTGAACCCAGGTCCTTAGTCCATATAATTCTTCAAATAGATAAACCTATCATTAAAAGACCCCACAGAAGGGGATAGCGCTAAGCAGAACGAATTGGGTTTTCCATTAGTTGTGAAATGAGAA
Organism: Ottelia alismoides; assembly: GCA_037367405.1. NCBI lineage: Eukaryota > Viridiplantae > Streptophyta > Magnoliopsida > Alismatales > Hydrocharitaceae > Ottelia > Ottelia alismoides. The sequence goes on along the minus strand of JAZKJV010003433.1, from coordinate 749,504 downwards.
CCATTAGCCCCACACGAGCTTAGCGAATAAGTAAGATTTTGATAATGATCAAGAAATATCCATCTTTCTACTAAACATGATCTATTGAACTCATAATCCATTAGATACTTTTGATGAATGTCAACTACGTGTTGTAAGTAAATTGATCCTGGATGTTCAATCATTAAATAACCATAGGCATTCTTTGATAAAAGATCATTGCGAGTCAGACTAAATAGAATTTGATCCATTCTTTCTGTAGAACTGCATAAAAGGGGTGGAGATAATGAATAAAAAAGTTATTGGGTAAACAGGAAAATAACAATTAAAGCAAATGGCATTATGATGAGCACTAACTTCATAGAAGATTTGTGATAGATTCACGAAACAGTTGCATCAGGTAATATTTTTTCCCCGAAATCATATAAATTTCCAACTTTACTAAGCAAAACCAACAAGCAAGCAGACCCCTGACCTGGGCAGCAAACGCAATGTAAGCTTCAGCAATCTGCTTTCCCAATTTGAAATGTTGTAAATGATTTACACTACCTTATCATATGCACCACTAAATAAGGCTTATGGCCTATTTAACTTTGACTTCAGTACAATTTGAGCACCAGCACCATAGAAAATCAATGAGTTATCCATCACAAAATTCATTGGGCATCAATCTGTAAAGAATTTATATTTAAAAGACAATGTAAGTAAAACTGCAATGCACCCAGAACAGATGGGTTTTTGAGATATTATCCTATTGTTATTTCAAACTATGCACAAATCAATTTACTGGTATTAAATCTAAATTTTGTGCGCATCAGTGGTGTCTTGAGGAATAATTAAATTGCTGCAATGGTTACAAATCTATTGAAATGGAATGCATAATTTCAAGGAGTTATTAAATTGCTCCAATGGTTAAAAATCTATTGAAATGAAATGCATAAATTCTTGAGGAACATTTAAGTTGCTAAAAAAGTTTACATGTGACAATGGGCATAAATTACAAATCAGTACACGATAAAACCAGATACAAGTATTCTGTATTCTGACCATATCCCTCTTATGAAAAAACTCATGAATCCAACAAAAGAAAGATATTCAAAGAGTGGTTCATATCATGTATAGCTATATCAATCTAAACATTGATAAAAACTAATCAGACTCATTGGTTTTCCAAGCATTTGTATATCTGTAAATAGATGAAGTAACATGTGGTCTCTGAAAACCACTTTAAAGTGAAATGCACCATTTTCCATCACTTTTTTACTGGCATTGACGAAATTTTGGCAGAAATTTCTCGGGACACTTTCTTGAGTTAGACAGTCAACAAGAAAATTGTCAATGAGATGTCCTTTAAAGTGACAATTGTGTATACAACATGGTGTCAACAATACCTGGTATAGCTATCATGCCCATATCACAGACCCAGACACGCAACACTGTAAGCCATGAGATAAATGATATTCCAATATCTCTCTCAAATATTTTTGTAAGGGAGATATCCCAAGCTGATTCCATGACAAAGTGAATAGATACAATAGTACACAAATTTCAGCCATCTAATGTAGGTAAACTGGATGAAAGGCGTAGTCAACTCAGCGGCAAAATTTTTTAGTTACTTCAGCTGGCAGAGGCAAAGGCAAGGTGTTCTCCTAGGGGTTTGGGTGTGAAATATTGGTGCAGACCCCTCCAAAATGCATGTCCAAAATCTGCAGCAGCTACCATTCACCGTAGAATCCTTTTTACTTGATAGGAAGGTGACCTGAACACTTGGAAATGAAGAGAGACCTCTGCAGTGAAAAAGGCATATGGGCATGACATTGCATGACAAGAATCTAGTTATTAATTGTGGGCTAACTTGTGGTCTAATGACCCACTAAAGGTAAACAATGTCGGTTGGTTACTAACAAGATGGCATCTAGTTAAAAAGAGATTCAAGGTTTCCTGACAGCACATGACATGCACGTTTAATGAAAAGGACATGGACCCTTATTCTTTGGTTGCAATTTTGAAAAGTAGATATAAGAGGTCTCCACAAAACCATTCCTACGTTCATCATTCTAGGAGTTCTAGGATTAGTTCCATCAATCAGGATGATGGGTGCCATTCAGAGCTTCAACCCTGCTGGTTTTATGGTTAATTTGGAACGAGAGATAGGGTTGTATTTAGTGTCAACAGGCCGTCGCTGTAACGTGGTGTTAGGAGGCATCAGGTTTTGTGTAATTTTGGTCTAAAGATTTGTCATCACTTCGAATGTAAATCTTACTTTTTGTAATGCATTTCGGATGAACACCGATCTTTGTTATTCAGTGCTTTCAAATAAAAGTGATGAAATTAATTCAAAAAAGTATACTAGCATGGCCTAAATCAATTAAAAACTAATGATTGAGCATAATATTATGATATACCAAAAGATGGCAAAGGAGGTTTGTTGTCATCCACCATTTTTTAACAAAAAATGAGAAGGTTTTTATTACTCAAAGATCCTCAACAAGAACCCCACTAACCAAAAAAATCAAATTACCTCAGACCAAGAATTATGCTCCAGATAGCATCTAGCACAATTAAACAAATTACAGTTTTGTTTGTGTTCATGTGGTTGGCAACACTGGCATTATGAACAAATTACAGTTTTCTTTGTGTTCGTGTGGTTGGTAACACTGGCATTAACTCTGTCTGAGGATGGGTGTATTATAAGAAATGGGGGTTTGTTCCTTTTTCATATTCTCAAGAGATGCATGAGCTTAGATGAATCTCTCCAAGATCATATTAGTCTATTACTACTTGGTATCTTATTAAGTCCCATATTGATTAGAATTGGGAATTATAACCTTGATTCTTAATATCCTTAGTCTATGCAAGCTTATCCGCAGCTCTGAGTCGACCAATTCGTTTTACAACCCCTTAAGTTTGCTTGTAATCCCACCTCAGAAGTTTTAAATTATAGTGGGTTTTAAGAATACATGCCTTATGATCAATAACAGGCAGCATGAGTTTTTGAGTTTTTCTGTCTAAACTAATACATAACTCTAATGCCTTATTTGGGTGTGGAGGTGTGATGCCTTCATTGGTATACCAAGGGTTCTCTGTTGCTACAGTATCTGGGACTACATCTAGTTGGAAATTTGAAAGGAAATCAGATTGAATAGCTGTAAACGAGAAAATTGAGGAGACCAAAGATTGGTCATTGCACCTTATTGGGTTCCTCAAGTGCTACTGAAACCAATACTCTACCTAACTAATTTCTGTGTCAGTGTTTACGATTTCTTCTGGGACCACCAAGTGTATAGATACCCTACAATGTTGATTTTGATGTGGCTTAAAAGGATATACTATATGCTAGTAGTGCCATTGCCTGGGGTGACTGGTGGGCATGTTGAGATTTTGCAGAGATCCACGTTATATGATATAAGCACAATGAATGATGCACTCTTGTCTAAGTGGCTAGTAACGCTAATAGGTCTGAGTGAGGCTTCTGTAGGTTCTTTTTAGTTGCTATAGTAGGAGTCAGCTGCATCGACGGGGTACATTTTTCTCAGAGATCGTCGCTTATTTGGGTGGTAAAGTTGATGTTTCAACAAGTTAGAGACCATTTCACAACTAGAGTGGGTGGTGGAATGGACTTCTACTTATGGGCATGACGGTTTGTTAGTTAAATGCGTTTGGAGAAAGGTTCCCTTTTTTGGTGATAATGTCCTATGGCCCTTGGGCCTCTCAAGCCGCTAGCACCTAGGGGAGGAAGATGGAGGCCCTGGTTATCTTCTTTCCTTTAACTCTTCTCCGGTTAGAGGTTCCGGAAACTTTGAACAGATGATGGAAATCTTAATCCTGAGGGTCTCTGCCTTGGTTATTTCTCCAGTGGATTGTTGGGTCTGGAGTAGCAGAGAGCATTCACGGTCACTTTAGCTCATAGGACATTATCCCCCCTGATTTTTCCAGGTGATCAGCTATTTTCTTACAGCAGATTGTAGTGGACAGGAAACCCTGGGAAGGTTTAGTTCTTTGCAGTGTTACTTTGGTGTGGTTGGTGATAAAACTTTACAGAACTTAAACTGATGCCGGATTGGGTACTACTTGACACCATTGTGGCTTTGGACATGAGGATTTGTATCAGCTTTTCTTGGAGTGTTTTGCTTAAAAGGGTCTGGACTGATATTGGTTTACTGTCTTGACAGTTTGTTTTTTAATGCTTTAAAAAAATAAGTTTTGGGGTGATGAGTCTCTGGAAAAACTGCTTGTAGGAGGAACCCTTATGAACTAGGACTCTACAACAACAACAAGGCCTTTTCTCACATTAAGTAGGGTCGGCTATATGGATTCTTTGCCTCCATTCAGATTTGATCTCTTCGGATAATCTCATTCCAACACTTTTTAGGCCTTCATTACCCTCTCTTAACCGGCTCAACATCCTAAAGCTTAAATCTTCTAATTGGTGCAACAACCGACCTTTGCAAATGGTCAAACCATTTAAGCGATTTTCTCTCATCTTATCCTCTATCGGAGCTACAGTAACTTTCCTTTTGATCGCATCATTCTGAATCCGATCTTTTCTTATATGACCACACATCCACCTTAGCATTTTCATCTCTGTTACTATCATTCTTTGCACATGTCTATGGTTCATAGGCCAACATTCAGATCCATAAAGCATAGCAAGTCTCGCGGCTGCTTTGTAATATTTTCCTTTGATTTTCAGAAGAATTTTCTTATCACAGAGAAATTGGGCATAGATAAATCTAATACTAAATTGGATGAAATCAGTACTCATGTTATGTATGCATCATGCTAAATGCTACAACTCACAACAATGCTCAAGTGTAAAAGTTATCAATGATGATGCATGTTGCAATATTTTAAATCCAACTTCTTTATCCCAAGATTTATTACACTCCAATTTTACTTTTACTTGTATATGTTGGAATATTTAAGAAGACATTCCCAAGCACATAAAGTCACATAACTACCTACAATGGATCTAAAATAAACATTTGCCTCTAATTCATCTGAGATGCTGTCAAAATATTTCAATTTCCCATCTCATGTTGCTATTTGACCACAAGATGCTAAAATATGCACGCTACAACGAGCGCACTAACACGCATAATAATTAATTATCTTCAACTTCTTCATATACTATATCTCACTCATTAAGTGAATGTCAATTGTAGCTATATAAAGGCAAACAGATGGTTCTGTACCATACCAATTTTTACACTTCAACAATGTTTTTTCCTTTTTTTGGAGAAAACCCAAGGTTATTTCACGATACCAGTGAACATCTTCAATGTTTTAGAATAAAAATATAGAAGCATTTTTGTTGGAAAGGAAATTTAAAGCATACACGCAACTCATCAAATCTAAGTCCATACAGAGACCTTACACCATCTTATAAAATGTCGTTTTGGCAACATATATAGAGAACTCGCAAAAGGTCAATGAGCATGTTCTTCCAACCTTAGGTCTAAAGGTTAAGTCCTCATCTCGGTTCAAAAAACAGAAATGTCATTCCAACGAAATCAAGTCGTTGTCAAAGCTTCCAATGTGAAAGGACACTCAGAATGGTAAATCATATCCTTCATCCAATTCAAAACAAGAGCAAATTACAGTTTACGTTTTCCACCAATTAATAAACAGACCTAGGTAGAGAGGGCTCCTTCGCAGAACACTAGGGGGAAAACCTTCAAAGGTGGTATAGCTTGAAGAAGGCAATGGAAAATTAATTCTTTAAAAACCATACCATGCTCATGTTTTACGAAAGACGGCCTCAATCTTTGCTATCAGTTATAGAAATGAATTGGATCAACGTCATCAAAAGAATGAATTTTCTGGATTGCAAGCATTCCAAGGTCCTTTATTCATGCTTATAGCCAAAACTTTGTCAATTAAAATTAAGGAATGATTCAAATAAATATCTCGGACAGGGTCGGCGTTTCCTCGACTTCTTACCCTTTTCTCCTCAAAAAAAACCAGGAAAAGACCTAAGGAGGGCCAGAAGGATATATTTCAGGTTGGTCAAAGCAAGAGAAAGAAAGACCAAAGACCTTTCTCAAGTGAGATGCATTAAGGATGAGGAAGGTCATGAGCTTGTTACTCAGAAGGATATAGAGACTAGATGGAAGCAGTATTTCCATAAGCTTTTTCATTGGGAAAGGAAATAGAGATATCACTTTTGGAAATCAATCTAGTAGTGAAAGTTATTTGAATCGTGCAAGCTGTAGACGAATACAAAGGAAGGAAGTAGAGGAGGTTTTGAATGTTATGATAGCTGGGAAAGGTGTAAGACCTGATGACATCTATAGAAGTGTGGAGAGTTTTAGGTGAGCGCGGTTTGGCTTGCTTTACAATTTTTTCAATGAAGCACTTAAATGGTACCCACTTAAATGGTCCGGTGGTAGTGCAGTATGCCTATCACCCAAAAGACCAGGGTTCAAATCCTTCCTTGTGGGGCTGCGTTAGGTAGTCGACAGCCATCATAAAAATAGTCGAATCTTTAACATGGATTTTAGCAAAAATCCATGTAGCCGACCCTACTTATAGTGGGAGAAGGATTCGCCATTTTTTTGGTGAAGCAAGAAAATGCATGAAGATTAGAGGAGAAGCATCATGATGCCTATTTATCAAAACAAAGGAGACATTCAAAATTGTTCAAATTACAGAGGTATCAAGCCGATGAGTCACACTATGAAAATTTGGGAACGCGTGATAGAAAGAAGGTTGAGGCAAGTTTCCAAAGTAAAAGAAAATCAATTCAGATTCATGCCAAGTTGCTCAACTATTGAAGTCATCCACTTGCTGAGGAGAATAATGGAGATTTATAGAGCTAAAAGGAAGAACCTTCATATGTTTTTTTATCGATTTGGAGAAGGCTTATGATACTGTTCCACGAGAAATATTGTGAAGAGTTTTGAAGAAGAGACAAGTGCATGTCATATACATTAACCTCATAAAAGATATATATGATAGGGCTTCATCTTGTTTAAGTACACAGTCTGGGAAGGCTGACTATTTTGACATCAACATTGATCTGCATTAAGGTTCAGCTTTGAGTCCATTCATTTTTACTTTGACTATGGACGAGTTGACAAGTCACATTCAGGATGAGATACTTTGGTGTATGCCATTTAATGATGATATTGTGTTGATTGATGAGACTAGAGATGAAGTATATGAGAAGCTTGAGATCTGGAGACATGCTTTGAAGACTAAAGGATTTCGTATAAGTAGGGCTAAGACAGAATATATGGAGTGCACCTTTGATGGAAGCAATGGTGAAGGAATCGAGGAGAAGATTGGTGACAATAACATTCAGAAGAGAGATTCTTTTAGATAGTTGGGAACTATTTTGCAACATGATGGAGAAATTGATGGAGATGCTACTAATAGAATAAATGTAGGTTGGCTAAAGTGGAGATAAGCCTTCTCTGCAGGATACGAATATAGTGATATATCGGCGATATAACCATTGATATATCGGTATCAACATGGGACCGATATCGATATTGATATGGCGATATATACTTCATTGTTGGTCCTTCCTTCACAAAACTGTGTCAATGTGGGCACTATATCGCCGATATATCGTCGAAATATAGCATCGACACCATAACGATAATGTTAGAAATATGAAATGCGGAAGCGTAATCAGAGAAAAAGGATAAAGAACATGAAGGAACACTGGGATTTTAACGTGAAACCCTACTCCTTAAGGAGTGGGATGAAACCACAGGAAACGTCTCAACGGGTTCTTATATTTATTGCACTTTCTCATTTGATACAGGAGGTTTGGGGCTTCTTATATAGCCTCCACAGACTCTCCAAGAAGTGTTTTAAATTTCGCGAAATTTCACTGAAATTTCGATTTCGACACTCCACTGAAAACAAAATCGAAATCTCGATATGGACCCTACATAAATCTAGGCAAATTTTGGCCGAAATTGGTGAAATTTTGAAAATTATTTCATTTTCATAATCTCAAAATAAAATCAAAATCGAGATTTAAAATCTTGCCTCTAAATCCCAACACTAGTAGATGTAGGACTAAATCAAAATCGAGATTTAAAACCTTGCTTCCAATTACTTATCCACATAAGTGACGCATATACTCCAACACACCCTCTCAAGTTGGAGCATGCAATGCTCAGTTCGGACAAACATAAAGAAATCTCAAACTCACTACAAGAGACTACGGACAATATTAACTCAACGCAAATACAATTGTCCGTTGATGTCGAGAACGTTGCTTTTCATGTCGTACAGATGAGGAACAAATGGACTGGAGTGTGAGTCGAACTGGGTCTCCTTATCAGAGAACATGTGCTCTGAACTGCGTCTGTCAGAGTCACTGAAAGTCTGAAACTGAAAGAGTCTCCTCGTCAAAGTACTCTGGCTCGCCACATGTAGAAGACTGAATCATGTTGACAATTGCTCCATCTCTGATGGGTCGAACTGAAAAAGCAGTGGGGACATCCTCGTCAGAGTCCACGGTGGCTAGAGAATGGAGTCTGAAAAGTCTCCTCATCGGAGAACTGGGTCTCTCCCATACTAGCTCAGAGAATGAGATCTCTACTCTGGAGTCCCTATGAAATCACATGAAAACCCTATCCCACAATGGCATAGAGAATGGGATCTCTACTCTGGAGTCTGTATGGATCACATGAAAACTCTGAGATAAAAAAAAGATGGAGACCACACAAATGGTGGCAAACATATGTACAACAAACTGAAGACTTGGAATCTGAACGTCGAGTCTGAACATATAAACTGTAGATTTTGAATTTTGGTTGGCCTGGAACTTTCATGTAAATCAGACATGTAACTATACACAATACTCCCCCTTTCTCCCATACTTGTCGAAAAACAATGATATCGACAAAGTTGGGAGAAGACAAGAAATATGGGAAGAAACAAAAAATCAATAAACCGTAGCAATTTTTTTCCAGCTTCTCAAAAAAAATTCCAAATCATTTTTTCCACGGCTATTTCTCTCTCTTTTAATAGTCGTCTCTCCCTTTTTTTCAAAAATAAGCCATTCATTTTTTTCTTAACTTTTCTTTTTTGTAATTTTTTTCCGCGTACGGCTTTTCTTTTGTACGCGCCTTTTCTCAAAAATCTTTTTTTTGCAAATGAGGCCAGTCTATTTTTTTCGCTGGCCTCTCTTCATTTTTTGTTTTTCAAAAAAAAAATTCACACTTGGGCCAAAATATTGGCCCTCCCCTTTTTTGATGAAATAGAAGGTCCACCATTATATTAGGGTTCCCTTCGTTGGGAACCCCAATCACGAAAGTAGAGAGCCCCCGACAGGATTGTTGGCTTTCAGGTGGCGCATGAGTGATGGATATTCGCTGTTGTTGAATCTAGGGGAAGAGGGGGAGGTGTCTCCTGGAGAGTCTTACGTCGCAAATGAGGAGCCATATGGAATCGAAGTAGTGCTGTCGTGACGAGTCGATGCCTCTGCCTCCTCCTCCGCTTGGAGGTTCGTGGAGGTCGCCACCGCCTTGTTTCCGCATCGGTGGGGCTCCACCATTGGGAGTCAATCTGTGGGGCTTAGATAGAGAGAAGATCTGGTACCTCCTTTCGCCGCCGCCTAGGATTCATCGCCGAATAAGAAGGTGGTTGTGCTACCTTGTGAGATGCTCCACCGAAAGGGGCAATGGTGCCTAATCCGGGGAGGCAGTGCTACTACTCTTGTTGCAGCCTTGATACCCCCCCCCCTCATGAGGTGATTTGTTCTCCACTACCCCAAACCGAAACCCTAAGACGCGGCATGAAAATATCTAGATCTAGGGTTTCATGAGTAAACTTTAGTTGTTGCCATAGTGCAGAATTGGGATTTAGAAACCCTCTAATCTCGGGAACTTGATGACGATCTTCAAACACTTCAATGATGATGTTCGAAATATGCAAAAATTAGGGTTTCATAAGAAACCCTAGAATGTACTTGAACTTGAACAATATGAACAGGTCTTGGAACATAATCAAATGATATAATCAAATCTCGAACAAATTACAAAAATAAATCCACAAAAATTGAACCCGCTCTAATATCATATGAAATATGAAATGTGGAAACATAATCAAAGAAAAAGGATAAAGAACATGAAGGAACACCGGGATTTTTACATGGAACCCTACTTCCTAAGGAGTGGGATGAAATCAACAGAGAACGCCTCAAAGGGTTGATGTGCCTTTGTACTTTCTCAACTGATACAGGAGATCTGGGACTTCTTATATAGCCTCTACAGGCCCTCCAAGTCCCACCACTGGTAGATGTGGGACTAAACACTGCATCTACATAAGTGGTGCATATACTCCAGCAGATACGGTGTCGATATCGACATTTCCTACATTGGTTCTCTGTGATAAGAAAACTCCTTTCAAATCAAAAGAAAGTTTTACAAAGCAGCTGTGAGACCTGCTATGCTCTATTGATCTGAATGTTTGCCTATGAACCATAGACATGTGCAGAGAATGGCAGTAGTAGAAATGAAAATGCTAAGGTAGATGTGTGGACACATGCATAAAGATCGGATTCGGAATGATGCAATCAGAAGGAAAGTTGGTGTAGCTTCGATCGAGTATAAAATGTCAGAAAACCGCTTAAGAAGGATTGGACATTTGCAAAGGAGATCAGTTGATGCACCAGTTAGGAGATGCGAGTTTTAGGATGTTGAGTCGGCTAAAAGAGAACGAAAAAGGCCCAAAAAGTATTGGAATGAGGATACGAAGGGATCTTAGTTTTTTGGATCTAAGCCTAAGAATGACCCAATATAGATCTCAATGGAGTTAAAGAGTCCATGTAGCTGACCCTACTTGGTGAATCCTTCTCCTACTATAATTAGGGTCAGCTACATGGAATCTTGCTCAAATCCATGTTGAAAGATTCGACTATTTTTTAAGTTGGTTGTCGACTACCTAACGCAACCCCTACAAGGGGGGATTTGAACCCTGGTCTTTTGAGTGGTAGGCACACTGCACTACCACTAGACCATTTAAGTAGCTAACCCTACTATATGGGAAAATGCTTTGTTGTTGTATCTAGGAAAAGACCTGGCATCTCCTGTTATTTCCTCACGAAATCAAAATTATTGAAGTTTTGTATTTGTTATTTCATGAAGCCGCACTTTCTAGAGCAGGCTTTGGGTCAAAGTCTTTTTTCTAAATAACAATTCATGTGTTTAATGCATACCTCTATATCAAGAATCACTTGTAAGTTGTAACAAAGTTAAAAACCTTGAACGATGAGTGCTAGTCTACTAGATCTGAGATTGAATCTCAACAAAAACATCTTTCTTTTAACTTTTGAGTTTTATATCCAAATTCAAATGTTTGAAAAAAAATAACAATGTGAATCAAACAGTTCTTTACGGATAGAAAAATCACTACTAACACGTGTGCGTGCACCTGTACACCGCACATGCACACCCATACACAGCATATATATATATATATATATATGAATTTGGTAAATAAATCAAACAAAAATTGTGGATGTCCCGTCCGACATTTGATCTAAGGTTCCATTGCATGGAGTCCCCATCTAAAAAGAATAACCAACTCTGCTTCACGGGTCATTGTACTTAATGCTGAACTTTTTGGGAGGCCTCCCAAGATGGGACCCACCTCATTGCAAGTATATATTAAAAACTAGAAGTAACAATTACACCTTTTAGACTCATACAATCCAACTCACCACATCCCAACTCAGTACACCCCAACTCAATATATCCCAATTCAATACATCAAGCTCGCCACAACACACCCCACGCCCTAACGTGCTCAACCACATTTTCAATGTAGAATCTCTGCCCCTTGAAGTTGACATCATTTCTGGCGCACCAAATAGATCAAATCACTACAAAAGACAAAAGAATGTGTGTTTTCTTCATGCCCATTATCACAGACAAATCTGATATCCCTCCAGAAAATGGTCGCACCACGACTCTCCAGCTACGCCGCTCTGATTCTGACCCAGACCTCCGCCGAAAGCGGGCATGCGAAGAACAAGTGATCCACGTCCTCCTCTAGTGCACATATATCACACCCAATCTCCTCTGCCCCAGCAGGAGTCCGTGACGAGCCTCCGTGAGAACCTTCTCCAAACGAAACAGCCACAAGAAAACCTTAATGTGGTTCGGTACCCTACTCCTCCATATCCAACATGTGTCAATCACCAGCTCCTCATGCATCACCTCCCCCTCATTCATTACAAAACGGTATGTTATTTACTGAGAATTTCCCATCTCCCCACACGAAATGATCTCTCCCCGAAAAAGGTGCATCGCACCTCAAAAGCTCCGACTGCGGCGCAAGGAACCCCTCCACCCTCTGATCAGATAAACCAACGAGAACAGAGGGGTCCACGCCCCACCCTCCCAAACCTGCCTCACTGCCACCCCTCTGTCCCCCAACCAACTACATCAGATGTGGGTATCGCTCACTCAAAGCTCCATCTCTCGTCCAGTCATCTAACCAAAAAACGGAATCTCGCACCATCCCCAAGCACCAGTCGCAGAGTTCTAGCAATATGCAGAACCACCTCTGTGACCCCCTTCCACAATGACGACGGCAGGCAACCAAGCGCAACCACCAATGACATATCAACGCATATATTTTCCTCACCAAACGGCAAGCCAAATTGTCTGAACTGCCCCAAATACAAACCACCCACTTCACCATAAAAACCATGTTCGTCCCCATCATCTCTAACACCCCGAGCCCGCCTTTTTTCCTTGACGCAGTCACCTTATCCCATCCCACCAAATGAACGCCCTTCTTCCCCTGCCGAGCATCAACCCAAAAGAACCTTCTCATTAAGACATCGATCTTTTTTTCGTACCTCCATGGGCAACGCACGCGTAGAGAAGAACACCGAAATCGCGGAGAGAACATGCTTCAACAACATCAGCTTCCCACGCCTAGACAATGTTGCTTTCCATCCCGCCAACCTTACCTCCATCCGCTCCAACAAAATCCTCTAATCCCTGAACTTTGGCTTAACCACCACCAGAGGAAGCCCCAAGTACATAATGGGCAACGAGGCAGTTGGGCATCTCAGAATCCCCCCATCCTGGTGCTACTCCCCATCGGATAGACCAAAGGAAACCACCACAGACTTCTCCATGTTCACCATGAGCCCGGAAACATCCCCAAAAGTGTCCATAATAAATGACGCTCGTCGAATTTTTTCCAGATCGTCCTCCATGAAAAGCATCGTATCATCAACATATTCTAACAGCTGGATGAAAATCTCCTCGCAAAAACCAGCACACCAATTTCCCTCAACCGCCAGCCTCATTATGACAGCTAGAGCAACGGCCACCAACACGAACAAGAGCAAGGCTAGCGGGAGCACCTGTCGAATACCCCTCTATGGCTGGACAAAACCTCCTCCCTCCAGTCTACCATTAACAAGCACCACCAGGGAAGACGTAGTAATGCATCTTTTAATCCATGCAATCCACAACCCCGGAAAGCCCCTATTCTCCAACGGCGCCCATAGAAACCGCGAATCCACGCAATCATAAGCCTTCGCAAAACCAATCGTCCAAAGCACCCCTTTGGTCATGCATCTCTTGCATTCACTGAGAATCTCAGACACCATAACCAACCCATCTACCATAGCCCTCCCCCAACTGAAAGCCGACTGCTCCAATGAGATAATCCCGCAAAGCACCATCTGCAACCAATTCGCAATGTTCTTCGAAGCCACCAAATAGATAGCATTGGACAATGCAATAGGCTTGTAATCCTCCACCCTAGTCGGCGTGCTCTTTTTGGGCAGCAGAAAGATGAGTGCCTTGTTCAGCCTTTCAAAACCCATTTTTCCAGTTCTAAACTCCTCCAACACCTCCATGACATCCTTCTTCACCAATTCCCAAAACTCTTTGTAGAATGCCACTGGGAAACCATCTGATCCCAACGAACCATCAACATTCAACTGGAACAGCGTTTGACTGGCCTCCTCCTCCGAGAACTCTGCAACCAACATCTCAGAATCCCCCTCATAATTTGTGAAACATCCCTCCCCTGCCAACCCAAACCCATGCGAGACCTTCGCCTGGCAAAATCCTGAAAGTGTAAACGCAAAGTCAAATCCACTTCTTGGTCCCCCTCCACCACCACCACCCCCCAACAGTCACCGAATGAATCATGTTTCTGCACATTCTCCCGCTACCAGTGGCGTGGAAAAAATTCTTGTTTGCATCACCCTCCCTCAACCATCTTTGCCTGGATCTCTGCCTCCAACTGACCTCCTCCTTTTTTTTTTTTGAAACTCAAAAGAAGGGGGAGACACTCGTTGGTGTTCGCCCCAGTATTATATATAACTAAAGGTATAGAAAGAGATACTTACAGGGTTAAGGGGGGAAGAAGGTGGGAAGAGGGAAGCCAAGTTAACAACATACAAACACAACAACCGGGCCCCGTAGCCCAACTATATACACCAATCTGAAATTAAACCAACGGCCGCGGATGTCACATTCTCCTTGTAGAAACGCGTCCCCGAGAAGATAGTCTCATTGCGAGCCCTCCAGATAGACCAAAGGCGCGCAATGGGACCCAGCAGATCAGAACGGGGTCGCATTCTGTTGACCCAAAGGATGTCGCAAAAGACCTCAGTATTGGCCGCACGAGCCCAGGCCACATCGTCCCAAATCCGAGTCACCGACAAACACTGAAAGAAGAGGTGGTCGGCCGACTCAACCGACCCCCCGCAGAGCTGGCATTGGACGTTGGGGGTGGGAAGGAAAGAGGCGCACCGGTCGCGAGTCATCAGCCGCCGATGGCGAAAGACCCAAAAGAAGAAGGTGATCCGAGCGGGCAAGCGCAGCCCCCATACGAAGGCGCAATTACGAACCAAGGGAGCAGCCAAGGGAGGGGGAGGAGGAAGCAGAGCACAGAAGGCCTTGCGAGAGGAGAAGGGACCGTCCTTCCAAGCCCAATGGTCCCTCCCACCAGTAGGGGAAACGGAAGAGGAAAGCGCCTCCAGCAGGGAGGCAAGGTCGTTGGCGCGTTGGATCGAGAGAATGCCCGAGAAAGAAGGGCACCAGCCGTCGATGATCCAGTAGTCGGCAACAGAGGCCAACCGATTATCCGCCAGAGCGAAAAGCCGCGGGAAACGATGCTGAAGGGCGCCACCCCCCGACCAGTCGTCCTGCCAGAACTTGAAGACGGAACCCGACCCCAGCACCGGAGAGAACAAAGAGCAGTTCCTTTGATAAGCCTCAAAGACGTAACGCCAAAAGAGAGAGGAGTGCACAGGGCAGTTCCCGCGCATGAAGGTGTTCCAGGCCTCGCCCAAGATCGCACGTAGCACGTTGACAAAAAAGGAATCATCCTTGCCCCAAATCTTATGCACCCATTTCAGGAGAAGAGCCTCATTGACGCGAGCCAAGTGACGGACGCCAAGACCGCCTAACCTCTTAGGCCGGGTCACCAGATCCCAAGCAATCAAGTGTATCCCGCGGCCACTGCCGTCCGCGCGTCCCCACAAAAAACGACGCATGCATTTTTCCAAACGAACGCGAACACCCACCGGCATCTTCCGAACCGAGAGGAAGTAGATGGGGATAGCAGAGAGAACCGAATTAAGAAGGACAAGACGTCCGCCCCGGGACAGCATAGAAGCCTTCCAACCCGCCAAGCGCAACTCCATCCGATCCAGAATAGTCCTCCAGTCATTAGAGCGGTTCCGGCCAATCGAAAGAGGGACACCAAGGTATGGGAGAGGAAGCTCCCCAATGTGAGATCCAAGTATACGGCTGCACTCAATTTCCTCCGCCGCCGACAAGCCAAAGGGCACCATACTGCATTTATCAACATTATTCGTCATTCCCGAAAGCTCACAGAAAATAGAGAGAGTCTGCGCCATCCCAGCCACCGCGTCGGGGCCCCCCTCAATGAAGCAAATAGTGTCGTCCGCGTACTGAATAATAGGCACGCATAAACCTCCCTTCATAAAGCCCGATGTTAGGCCGGCATCAATGACGTCGTGCACCATCCGAGACAAGACATCCAAGGCAAGAACGAAGAGCAAAGGCAATGACCTCCTCCTTTTTGTCTTCTAAAAGAATCTCCTCCAAGCTTCCACCCCTCAACAAGAACTCCCCAGCCGTCAGAACCCTCTCATCCTCCAATCGGTCTAATCTGCAAATCTTAGCCTAGGCCGCCATCCGTCGGCTCCTCATCAGCGCGTGGTTTGTCCTATTGAACCCCATCAAGTGACCCCCGAGTGCCACCAACTTGGCCGTCAATCTGACTGTAGCAGATCCTGACGGATTGCAGCTCTCCCAAAAGGTCGCCACCAAATCACGAAAATCGTCCGCCAAAAGCCTAGCATGCTCGAAGCGAAAGAAAGATCGAGGTTGCACCGCCTCCCCAGACGACCAGAATAGCGAAGTATGATCTGAGTGCGCCCTGGGTAGAGCACGAACTTCCGCCAACGGGAAATCCTCTAGTGCCACTGTAGACATCAAGAACCTATCAAGGCGAGACCGTGACCGTACGTTATGCCAAGTGCAAAGACATCCCACTGCATTGAACGCCTGATGGCTAAGCTCCATCACCGCCCCCAACATCTCAGTCGAGCCAACATCCCTACCTCCATGCCCCCCAGGCCGATCCTAGGGAGCATAGTGACGTTGAAATCCCGCCAATAACCCAAGCCACGTCGAGAGCCACCGCCCAAGCGTCGTGTAGTTCCTCCACAAGCCGAGATATCCCCGCGACATTTGGTTGGCCATAAACGTTCATCACCAGAATCTTCTTCTCATATGCCTTTCGCCCGAACAAAGCCATGATAGAGAACCGGTCTCGCAAAACCTCCTCATCCAATGAAACCTTATCGTCATACCAACCCACCATCAGCCTCGCAGAAGCCCCCTTCAGATTCCACCACCTTACACTCCCTCATTCTGCTGCCCCCTACCTCCCTCCACACTTCATCAACCCCTTGAGAAATCTTCGTCTCCCGCAGGATGCCAGGAGCACAATGTTCGCTCCATGTTCCAATATCAGATGCCGAACCGCCATCCTTATTTCAAGCCTCCCCAGACCCCCTAATGTTCCAAGATAAGATATTCATCTAACAACCTTGGAATCCCTAGAAGGTGCCCCAAGGCCGAGACAGGTCAGCAACATCGCTTCCGGCATCCCTGCCGACGTCGCATCCGCTGCCAAGCTTGTACCCTCGCATCATTGGCACCGCCTTCCCCCATCATCCCCAAACTCTTGTAAATCTCCAGTCGATGCTGCCTTCTACGATCTCTCATCCCCCGTCGAGAGTAGCTCCAACCAAAACGACCCAAACCCCGCCGCCCCGCCTGCATCATCCCACCCACGAAGCCAAGCTCGTCCCCCGCAGAGGTGTCTTCCTGGCTCGTAGATGTCTTGATCATGCAATCCGCGACAGCCAAACTCCCACCTCCCTAATCAGCAGGCAAGTCCCTGCCTCCCACGGTACTATCGCCTGGCACCAGAGCGGTACTCCTTTCAGCATGACGCGCCTCCTCAATCCCCCTTTCGCCCAGCTCAATCGACAGCTCTCGATCATCCTACTGCCCAGCACCAATCGACCCCTTCCATGGATGCAACACCATGCAAATCAGCTTCGTCCACACCGAGCCGGAAGCGCCCTCGCTTTGACAAGCCGGAAGGTCAAGCGACAGCAAATTTGAAGAGCGATCTGTAAGCTGCACCGTCCCCACCACATCAGATGCCACCAGTTCGTGAGACGACGTCTCTTGAGGCTGCAACAGAACCTCCCTCGTCACAAGTTGTGCTGCCTCCCCACAACCAAGCTGGGAGGCCTCCAACTGCTCCGGCATGCACACTACTTGCCTACCAGCATCCATGTGAAGGATTTCCTAGCCCCATCGGAGGCAAAGGGATGACTCCCCACATCCTTAAATCCCTCGGAAGCCACCACTATCGTCGGGATCACCGTCCGATCTGCGAAAGTGTGAAGGTTTGAAGACGAAGCCAGCACCCGATCTTCAATCGAATAGAGATCCGAGACCAAAGATGCCCCCCCACATGCCCCCCCCTCGCTCGGGTCGTCTTTCGAATCACCCATCGAGTTCGAGCAACTCGCATCCATCCCAACAACCGACTGATGAAGATCCGACCGATAAAGGCACTCGAAGCCACGTCAGTGAAGAAGTAGGGCCCCCTACATCACGCATCGGGAACTGCAAACGGTGCCTTGGGACCTCGCACACTTTCCAGCCTTTTTTCCCCAATTGGATTCCCACATTCAAACCGCATGAAAGCGTCGGCCGATCTTCCCCAAGCTGACGATTTCGGCTACCACCCACCTCTGTCTGGTCGTACCCCTGCATCTTCCATCGTCGTGTCCGCCTCGCAGTCTGGAATTGACATACACCTCCAAGCATCCTCGTGTCTGTCCAAAATGGGATAGGAGGGCAAAACTCCACCCCTTCAGCCAACACCTCCGAAGGTTGACCTCGTTGCAGATCGCCGGAGAGCACACACGTGATCTGCACCACCAACCCTACTGTCGCATGAACCGCCTCCAGGCTTCAATCCAATAGAGGCAAACCTCGAATACAAATACGAACCCAACGCCGTCCAGCCTCGTTAACATCGTCTCTAGGCAACGGCACACGCCAGTGCACCCGGTTAGTCGACCTTCTCGGGAATCCCATCAACAAGCTCGCCTCCACTGCTGAAAGGCCCCGCGTGTTGATCAAGATGTCTCCAACGAATCTCACGCCAATCGCCTCCCCCACATCTTCCATGTCATCGGCCAACTCGAACCCCCCTCTTCTGCAAATCCCCACCAGAAACTGGATCTTCTCCACCTTGGGTTCGGCTGGTTCCTTCCCTCCACCCTACCCCTGCGTGCAGCGGAAGCTCCGATGCTTGTTGCTACTGCGCGCGAAGCAACAGACCGGGTCGTGATATTCGGCCGCCCAATGACCACACCCACTACACCTCAAGCACATGCCCTTCGCTAAGTCAGTTGCCCCCTTCCTCAACCATGCTCCATCCTCGGCGATGGCCTACACCGATGGTCGTGCCCCTCGACCTGCGTCCACCCATCCGCCATCAAAAGGGCACTTAGTCCTCTCTTAATGTTGAACATTAAATTAAAGAAGTCGTCCGTAAGACTTTAGTGTGAAGACACCTCCGAAAAAAGCAGTTTTTCCTAGATAAGAAACAGAAATTTTTTTATGGGAAATATCCAGAGAAAAAACTCACCTTCGAGGGGAAACTTTTCTTTCGCATTATTTCATGGTCTTTTCCGCACCTTGGCTGGGAAATCTGACATAGGTGAGCCACATCATAGATGGGGTCAGAGCGAGCACCGCAAATATATATTACCAAGGTTCATGAAAGCGGTATGCTTATGCGTTCGGGCATGCCACTGAATACTGAATAAGTGGTATGCGGGAGCATATGCGAGGTATATATGGTTCTACGTAGTTTTTTTAATTTAAAAAAAAAATAAATATCTATGAATAACATCGCTACTGAATTTATATAGTAAAGTGGAGTTAAAGATTTAAGAAAAACGGTTCATGTTAGACGGTTGAGTTTATGATTTTAATTGCCTAACATTTAATCACAAAAAAATATTTAGACATAAAAAACTTCAAATATTAGATGATTCGTAATAACAAAACCTCATTACACATACATGCACTACATCAGCAAAACCTCAATCAACACATCTTAAAATATTTGATGATACATTATACATACTCATGATACATGAGATAAACATAAAACATTGCATATATATAACGGTATAATGCATTGCAATTGTATATAAATGCATGACATATTCTTACAATTGAATGGAGGAAGAGGCAGATCTACGGAATTAAGCACCTGAATGAGAGGATTGGAAAGTTTGAGATGTTGGAGCAGTATGCGGGGCATATGCAAAATATGAGGCATATGCAGGCCATATATGCGAGGAGGGCGCATACCGCACCGATTCATGAAATCGGTTCGGTATGCAGGCTGCACGGGCATATGCGGCTTGTGAGGCCGATTTCATGAATATTGTATATTACGGCTAAATTCGCTCAACGCAAATTTCTCAACTAATATATATAAATCATGTATGCCTGCTCTTGTCATCCATAGCTTTCGGTAGGGAAAGGAAAGGCACGTAGGTTGTAAGAATTCCCTTCATCTTTTCTCTCCAAAGAAATGAATCCAACAAATAACTAGGATCTTTGCAAGCAAAAACAGATAACTACATAACTACAATCAACATAAACCCAAGACCATGAAAAAGTCTGGAAAGTGTTTGGAATGTGTTTTAGCAAGAAACAGTCTTAGACTTTTGTTACTAAAAATGCCTCACAATCCTAACCATCTATCAAGAGCTAGGTCAACCACCATCAAGACTTTAAATATTTAGAGGGACATTTCAGCACATTAATAGGAGAGTAACAATGAAAATGAGACACTATGAGTACCTGACTACTACTATAACAACAACAACAAAGCCTTTTCCCACAATTAAGTAGGGTTAATTACATGGATTCTTTGGATCCATTCAGATCTATCTTGGGTCAATCTCGGGCTTATATCCAAAAAAACTAAGATCCATTCGTATAGTTTCATTCCAACACTTCTTGGGTCGACCTCGCCCTCTCTTAGCCATCTCAACATCCCAAAACACGCATCTCCTAACCGGTGCATCAGTTGACCTCCTTTGCAAGTGGTCAAACCACCTTAAGCGATTTTCTCGCGTCTTATCCCCGACCGGAGCTACATCAACTTTCCTTCTGATTGCATCATTCTGAATCCGATCTTTACATGTGTGTGTGTGTCCACACATCCAACTTAGCCTTTTCATTTCTTCTATTGTTATTCTCTGCACATGTCTATGGTTCATAGGCCAACACTCAGATCCATAAAGCATAGCAAGTCTTACGGCTGCTTTGTAGAACTTTCCTTTGATTATTAAAGAAATTTTCTTATCTCAGAGAACAGCAGAGGCTCCATCATGTTTAGATCCCAGGTATCTAAAAGAATCTCTGCCAAATGTTATTGTCACCAATCTTCATCTTGATTCCTTCATCATTGCTTCCATCAAAAGTGCACTCCATATATTCAGTGTTATCCCTACTTATACGAAATCCATTAGTCTCCAATGCATATCTCCAGACCTCAAGCTTCTCATTTACTCCATTTCCAGTAGCATCAATCAACACACCAAGGTATCTCATCTTGAATGTGACTTGTCAACTCGTCCATAATCAAAGAAAAAAGAAATAGACCCAAAGTTGAACCTTGATGTAAACTAATTTTGATGTCAAAATAGACAGTTTTCCCAGACTAGATCCTTACACAAGATAAAACCATATCATACATATCCTTTATGAGATTACTGTATAGTAAAGGTACTTGTCTCTTCTCCAAAACTCTCAACAATATCTCACGTGGGACAGAATCATAAGCATTCTCCAAATCAATAAAAATCATATGGAGGTTCGTCCTTTTAGCTCTATAAATCTCCATTGTACTCCTCAGCAAATGGATGTCTTCAATAGTTGAGTGACCTGGCATGAATCCGAATTGATTTTCTTTTACTTTGGGAACTTGCATCAACCTTCTTTCGATCACACGTTCCCAAATTTTCATAGTATGACCCATCAGCTTGATACCTCTATAATTTGAACAATTTTGAATGTCCCCTTTGTTCTTATAAAGAGGCATCACAATACGACTCCATCTTCAAGCATTTTCTTGCTTTGCCAAATAAAATTAAATAAATTTGTAAGCCAAGTCAAACCACGCTCACCAAAAACTCTCCGTACTTCTATAGGAATGCCATCCGATGATACACCTTTCCCGGGTATCATAACCTTCAAAGCTTTATCTACTCCCATTCTTTGTATTCGCATGTAGCTTGCACGATTCAAGTAACTTTCACTACTAGCTAGATCACCCAAAGTGATCTCTCTATTTCGTTCCCAAATGAAAAGCTTATGGAAACACTACTTCCATCTAGTCTCTATATCCTTCTGATTAACAAGCACGTGACCTTCCTAATCCTTAATGCATCTCACTTGAGAAAGATCTTTAGCATTTCTTTCTCTTGCTTTGGCCAACCTGAATATATCCTTCTGACCCTCCTTAGAGTCGAGTACGTGACTATATTAATAAAATAAAATTAATATGTTGTATGCATTTGGATTCTGGGCAGGAGCAAACAAGCATGTGAACAACCTTTGACTTTCTTCGTCCTCTGTAAAATGGTTATTTAAATTTCAAATTGATATTATCATATTAACAACTACCAATCCGATCAGTGTTATCATATTTCTTCAAGAAGAAAAGATAGCCATCTTTAATGGTAGTCCTCTCGAACATTATCAAAAGAAACTAATCCATTCCAATGCACAATTAGGTCACAACCCCACTCAAACGAACAAATTATCTCCAAAATTCGGCAGCTATTTACACAGAGATAAAATTAGTGTGACCCCAGAAATATGAAACACAACTAAATCACAACACGTTAATAATACTATTTCTTTGCCCCTTCGCTTTTGAGATGTAGATGCCAAAAAGCACAAGTCTCTTGACCAGGATGTTGTTTTGATGTCATCTTAGTTGCTGAACAGCCAAGCTTCATGATTCACCTTAATTTAGTGTCAAAAATCGGCACAATCTGTAAATATCCTTACTAGTTTGATATCATATTCCTCTTTTTATACCGAGAACTTCCTCTTTTTATACTGAGAACTAAAATCAACATATGATTTGAAGAAAAATCAAAATCGCCATCTAGTGTCAATAACTTGGAGTGAGGAAGACATGATCAGATGATGACTGAGGCAAAACAGAAATCATCTTAGGCATTTTAGCCATCATATAATGGACCAACCGTCCATGTCCATCTCCAGGGACATCACCTTGGTCGAGGGAAGGATGACTCCTATTGTGTGCATGGCTTGTACAGTCCTAGAAAGAAAAATCCTCTAGTTTTGAAGCTTTGAAGCTTGCTACTTCGTGATGACCCAGGATTCTGAATGATTGCAACATGAGACAAAATGGACTTCTGGGTGGAATACTTCATAACAAAACAAACTCTTCTCAAATATGCACTCCAGCATGCATGACTTTCAATAAAGAAGAAGGCCCATAGCCCCCCTAAAGTGTCACAGAAATGATGGAAATGAACT
This sequence comes from Ottelia alismoides, assembly GCA_037367405.1. Lineage (NCBI taxonomy): Eukaryota > Viridiplantae > Streptophyta > Magnoliopsida > Alismatales > Hydrocharitaceae > Ottelia > Ottelia alismoides. Next base: position 726,360 of record JAZKJV010003433.1, on the reverse strand, counting down.
TTATTAGTGGATGCCATCATGTAAGAACATGACAAATGAACCGGATGAATAGACTTTCTTTCCAGATGGCTGTTTCAGTTTTACTAGTGTGAATGATCAATTTATAACTGGCATGAAAAGAATGCGGAATGTCATTTGATGACTTATAGCCAGGACATCGCAGAATCTTTTTCCAAGATAATGAACACAACTATCATTCTTAAAAAATCATTTTTTAAAAGAAAGCATTGAAAATCAACACAACACCAGCTGCATGTGTGCAACTCATTCATCTCACATTCAAGAGAGGAATCTAACCAACCACAGCATATACGAAAACCGTGTTTCAATTGTTTAAAATTTGAATGAAAACATGCTTACAATATCTATAAAATTCTTAGCACAACACTTCTTAATCAACAGTGAGACAATGCAAACTATAACCTTCTCAAGAAGCCAGCTCTTACATTTAAAAAATTCTAGTTGGTGATGTTAAATCCTTGATCAACTCATCCAATTCCTTAAAAGACATGAAAGCATGTCAGCAGCATCACAGAATCTTGTGATTATATCTTTAAGTTCACAACCTCCTCTAAAAGCAAAAAAAGGAGCTGCCTCAGGAATCATGCACAGAATTATCCAAAGTCCCAACGTAGACCATAATCACAGTGAAGCATTTCGCAGAGGCATCAGGCTTCATCCTTTTTCATCACCTACAAGCCCTTCCTACTAAAGTGGGCATCAAGCCTGCAACCTATGGACCAGATCTCTTTTATGGGTGCATCCCACCAAACTTCTTGAGGACCACTATCGATAAAACACGACCAGAAAATAGCAGGCTCCTAAGCAAGGTAGGAAATATTGATATCGATATTATATCGGTCCGTCCGGAAAAGGATATATCGGGAATATATCGGGATATATCGACAATATTGGTGGAAATGTCATAAATGGCTCGAAAAAGCCATTTTTTGCCGTTTTTTTCAGAAATTAAGATCATCCAAGATATTAAAACAATAAATAACCTGCAAATAAATACTTATATCACACATATCGATCATTTATACCACATATATCGCACATTTTGGTCATATCGAACATATCGTTGTTAATGTTGATTGTTGACTTATAGATATTAGAAATGGAGCTCATCCAAGTACTTATAACATTAAATAACTTACAAATATACACTTACATCACACATACCGAACATCTATGACCCTTATATCGCACATATCGGTCATATCAAACATATCGTTGTTGATGTTGATTGGTGGTGATTAATAAACATTGGAATTGGAAATTTGGTAAATTTAGTTGTGATTCCAACTTGATCAGCATTAGACTTCTTTTCATCTCCATAGTCAAAGAGGACGAAGTTCACCAATTTAAGAACCGTCATATGCACCTCCCTGTCGCATCATACCCTACCAGACGTGGGGTCATGGGGTCACAAGTGCGCTCCCCCTACGAGGGTAGTGCCCTAAACCCTAAACAAAACTGTTGGAGTATTTGGAGCATGCGTCACTTATGTAATAGGTGGGTAAATGGATCCCTCCAGGGTCCATTTACCCCACCACTGAGTTTAGTCCCATACCGCCTAGTGGTGGGACTTGGAGGTCCTGTGGAAGCTATATAAGGAGCCCCAGGCCTCCTGTAACAGATGAGAAAGTCAATAGACAAACACGCCCTGGTTGAGGGCTTCTCCCGTGGTTTCATCCCGCTCCTCACGGAGTAGGGTTCCACGTAAAATCCCGCTTGTTATTTTCTTGTTATTTATCTTTTCCATGTTTACGCTTCCGCTTCCGATTTTCTAACATGGTATCAGAGCGGGTCGATTCTCGGATAGTTTTTATGTTAATTTTTTTGTTCGAGATTCGATTTTGGTTCTTTTAGCTCTTGAAGATTATTATGCTAGTGATTTGTTCAAGAGTAGAGATTCATTCTGCTAGGGATTTCCTGAAAACCCTAAATCTGCACGAATGCATGTCGATTTCCGATCGTTCTGAAGATCATCAGCAATTTTTTGGGGTTCTGTTCGAGTTCCAGCTCTCTATGTGCTTCTGGAGGTATCCATTGCGCCATCTCGGGCCTTGCCCCCTTGGCGATGGCCTCGCGCAGTCATCCAGCAGTCCCCATCCTTATCATCAGAGGCGGCGGCGCACCGCCCTCCAGCGACTGAGCCCCGATCATCCCAATCCAGGCCACATCGAACACTCTCAGGCGGCGTGATTGCAAAACTCCATCGATGGTGGTGGCCTTCTTCTCCTAGATCATCACTTCCAGGCGATGTGCGCAGGCCCTCACAGCAGCATCTCCCTTCGTTGATCCATGGCGAAGTGGCGGCGACGACACCGCAATCCTGTGTAGGCGGCGCGCTCCTGATCTCCTCCCAGCCAGGCGCAAGCGGCGCCATTCTGCTCTTCAGATCGTCCTTCGCACAGAAGGAGCTCCTTGCGCGAGCTCCTTCTCACGCCTCGCATCCCGGCAGCGTTGAAAAAGCCCTCCCCGCATCAGGCCTCGCGCTAGCGGCCGCCCGACGGAGCCCAGCCCCGATGTTCAACAGAAAGATGCCTGGCCGAAGTCCTTCGCACGAGTCATCCAGTGGCGGCGGCGGCGGGTTCCAAGGTTGGGAACCCTAGGAATGCTCAGTGCGATTCTCCTCTGGTGGCGCCCCTCCAGTTCCAATATCTTCGAGGCGGCAACTTTTTTACATAGTGGGGTTCCCACGATGGGAACCCTAAGGTCTGTGGTAAAGGGCTCTAAGTGGGGCCGAGAGATCAACATTAAAAAAAAGAAGGGGTGGCAAGGGCCGGACCATTTAGGCTCATAAGTAAATAAAAAAAAATGGCCCGAAGAGAAAAGAAAAGGTGAGGGGACTGTTTCATTTTGGGCCCAATGTTGGGTCATGTATCTTTAAAAAAAAAATGTGTGTGCTTGCTTAAAAAAAAAAGGCGCGTACATCTCAAAAGCCGTACGCATAGTTTAAAAAAAATGTGTTGATGAAAAGCCGAAAAAAAAAAAGAGTCAACGGCTTAAAAAAATGCTTCAAAAAAATGATGATGAGACGGCTTATAAAAAATATATATATATATATATATATTATGAAAAGCCGCAAGGAATCTTTTGAAATCTTTTGAGAATATTCATGTTTTCCTCATATTTATGTATTATTTTATCTTCTCCCAACGTGGTCATATAATGTCATTCCGACCAGTATGGGAGAAAGGGGGAGTATATGTAGAGTCACAGGTCTTGTTCTAAGATTCAGATATCAGTTTTTCCAGACCGGTCAGATGTTCAGACTCTACAAATTTCAAATTCAGACTCGACGATGACGCATGCCAATCATTTGTCATTCTTGTTGGTCGGCCAGAGCTTTCATGTGAGCCATAGGGACTCCATAGCAGAGAACTATTCCCTATGCCATTAAGGGCAAGGGTTTTCATGTGGTATCATAGGGACTCCACAGTAGAGTACCATTCTCTGAGCCAGATAGACACTCCAGCCCCGTTCGTCCTCCTCACATGCACGCCATGAGAAGCAACGTCCTCGACTGCAGCAGCTGTGCGCGTTGGGTTGATATTGTCTGTAGTGTCATGTATTGTGAGTTGAGTTTCTTCCTGTTTGTCCAAGCTGAGCATTGCATGCTCCAGCTTGAGGGGGAGTGTTGGAGTATTTGGAGCATGCGTCACTTATGTAATAGGTGGATAAATGGATCCCTCCAGGGTCCATTTACCCCACCACTGAGTTTAGTCCCATACCGCCTAGTGGTGGGACTTGGAGGTCCTGTGGAAGCTATATAAGGAGCCCCAGGCCTCCCTGTAACAGATGAGAAAGTCAATAGACAAACACGCCCTGGTTGAGGGCTTCTCCCGTGGTTTCATCCCGCTCCTCACGGAGTAGGGTTCCACGTAAAATCCCGCTTGTTATTTTCTTGTTATTTATCTTTTCCATGTTTACGCTTCCGCTTCCGATTTTCTAACAAAAACATATAGATGTGTTTTAATACTACGAGTAGCAAAAAAAGTAGTGAAATCAAGCTTACAAAGGCAGTATCATTGAAATATATATATATATATATCGATGAAAAATTGATCAATATCCGAGAAATTATGTACAAAAACCAATCACTTTTTAGCGATAAGGCTTGATATGGTGATATATCGCATATATCTCGCGGGACATTGGTTGATATCCTGGAAAAGATATCTATATGAATATCGGTACCCACATCTCGTCGATACCGATATATCGGCAATATATCACGACATTACCAATTATGCTCCTAAGGAGGCTTAGGCTTTCCATCTTCTGCATTAAGCTTTACTCTCCAATACTTGTTTATGTAACTTGCCTCATGGAAATAGCATCCTATGTTATCGTGTGTTTTATCTACAGCATAAACATGTTGGTATGCTTTTCTTCAACAAGTTACCTGCAAAACAAACCTAAATTAAAATCTAATCAAAAGGGTGCAAAGGTAATTATGTGTCTCGTTTGCTTACAGAGGTACCTTACATACACACCCTTGCAAATTTGCATTTATATCAGCAGCATCACAGAAACCTGTATCTATATCTTTAAGCTACCAACCTCCTCCAAAGCCAAAAAAAAGGAGCTACCCCAGGAATCATGCACATAGTTATTCAAGGTCCCTACTTAGACCATAATCACAGCGAAGCATTTAGCAGGAGCTTCATCGTTTTTTATCACCTACAAGCCCTTCCTAGTAAAGAGGAATCAACTCGGTCACCTTGTCGATTAGACCTCTTTTTATGGGTGAATCCCACAAAACTTCTCAAGGAACACTGTCGCAAAAACATGACCAGAAAATATCAACCTTTCTAAGGAGGCTTAGGATATCCAACTTCTGTGCTGAACTTTACTCAACAGTACTGTGTTATGTAACTTGCCTCATGGAAACAGCATCCTATGAGATCCTAGGTTTAATTAACATCATGAACATGTTGCTTTGCTTTTCTGCAACTAGTAACCTACAAAAAGAAAATCTAACTTAAAAACTATTGAAAATGGTGCAAAGGTAATTATGTGTCTCGTTTGCTTACGAAAGTACCTTGCATACACACCCTTCCAGACTCCAATCAGGATTACAAAAACAACATTTATTATATCAGCAAGAACATTGTACGATTTCAGAACCACAAAGCATGTTGTACACTAGCCAAAGAAATAGAATTGATGACTTCTTCGACTATGCTACAATAAATGTTCGATTAATCAAAAATAGACAGCACTAGCAATATAGGAAATGGTTGATGCAGTTGTGGTTTGCTTGATTGTCAGGACCTCCAATAATGGGGAGTGACGTCCCCAATCTGAAACGGATATCTCACGATATAACTTATATATCGGGGGTGCAGCCCTTGTTTTGTTTTGTTTTTTGAGCTAGGTTTTATTGCAAAGAGTCACTTGAAATCTAGCAATATATGACCACATACAAAATGTGGATCTCAAACTTCTTAAAAGAGTAAGAACACTCACCAAAGAAGCACCACAAACAAACCTTTTCCAAAAAAACAGCAAATAGTGAAATAATAGGAAACGCCCGCAAAGTTTTACGAGATCTGGGGAATTTGCCTATTTTGCTGAGAGACTTCGAAACATATCAGAGAAATCCTGGAAGAGAAACCATTGGGAGTTTCGAAATAGAAGAGATGGACCAAATTTTCGGTGAAATTTTACTGAAATTCAAAGAATTGCTTCTTTAAATCGATAAATATTTATCCTCCTAAAAATGTCATTATTTAACAATCATATAAAATCTGACTTCGTAGCAATATATAGAACTCAGCCATGCATCATAGAAGGTGTAACCCAATTAAAAACACAGCTAACCTCAAAGCAGAAACCTCAGCCAGTGAAAAAATTGGAAAAGGTGAAGTATCAAATTATGAAAACCAAACATAAGCACGCAACTTTTAAACACAGTGTGTGAGGATCAACACTCTACTCCACATCCATGACGAGGAAAGATTTGAACAATACAGGTAATACAGATGTATCCACATTCACTCGAGTACAGTATCCATTTTCTAAACCTGAACCCTTATCTATTTCTAAATGAATGAAGATGTTGTACAGATACCTTTTTTATATTGTAGATAGAATTTTGATATCTACAAATATTCGTATCTATATATCCTTTTTAAAATATGATCCAGATGTAAGTACATTAATAATCATATATAACCAATGCATTTTCTATACCAATATTAGTATCTAATGTATATATACACACACAAATATATTTAAACTCACATACAATCATTATCCTGCCATATCCATTATCTGCTTTTTAGTGTATGGTAACACAGTCTTCATATACATTCATATACTTATTCATATTAACAAATGGATAAGAATAGTAACATCTATGACCATATCTGACCATGTGAATGCTTATTCAGTTTCATGACAATAACAAGAGCTTACGTGTTTGAGTGTATATGGATGAACCCTGACAAATATAGAATCCTTTCAAACATTCACACTCGTATAGAACCCAAGACCCATGAAGCAGTTCCAACAATTAGAAATCACATAAGGGCATGAGTATAAACGTTAAACGTTTATTTAATCTAATGCATCCATTGATTTGCATGCATCTCGAAGTTTAAAACATCAAAAGAAAACAGAAAATACATGCATTTCGATTTTTAACCAAGAGATGCATGTATTTTTTTAGCGCATATAAATCAAGAGATGTCTTAATAAGTGTTGTCTTAAACTCCTGAATTTATGAGGTAAAAAAAGTTGTCTTAAACCAAGGGATGCCTTGATTGAGTTGTGTACTCCTGATATAAAATAGGGAACATCTCCATGTAAACATAGAGGTGATGAATGAATGAAAATGTTGACTCCTTGTAACTGTTACCCCCATTTCCCTTAGACTCTTTTTCTCCTCATCCCTTCCTTCCCACTCTCAACATCTTCCACCTTTCACCCTGTGAAGATAATTGTATTTTCATATTTCATATCTGTCTCTTTCTTAGTATCTTTTTCTGATTTCTACTTTATGTAATTTACCCATAGGCCTCTCTACTATATAAGAGAGCCTAGGGTTCTTAGAAATGATAAGCGCTCTTATTTTCTCCAACATGGTATCAGAGCGGCGGTCCTAGACCGGAGCTCTCGATTCCCAAGAAACCCTAACCCCACCTCCAGAGCAAGGCCACCGCGCACGTCTCACGCGCACAGCGCACTCGCACCGCACACACAGCGCGCTCGCCTCGCACGCACCGCACGCTCGTCCCGCGTGCACTGCGTGTTCGTCTCGCGCGCCTCGCGTGCTGTCTCGCGCTCGCACGCCGCCCCAGCTTCGTCAGTTGGTTGATGGGCTGGTGTGCATGAGTCTACACGTGCACCCAAACCCATATATGTTTGTGTAGACACACAAACTTTGATTTCTCACACCCGTAGCAGTCTTCTTTCGGCAATATGTCTGAGAGCAAGGTTGATGTACCCGTCACTGGCGCATTCAAAGGTCCAGCGTCTATTGTAAAAATGGACGGGATAAATTATGAGCTCTGGGCTATGCAGTTCATGAGCCTGATGAAGTCGAATGGTAAGAAACATATTCTTACCGAAGAGGAGCCGGTGGAGAAGACTGGGGTGCATGCCTCATGGGAGGCAGATGATGCGTATGCCAAAGTCTGTCCATCTGGGACGTTGACGATAGAATCGCCAACGATGTACTACATCAGCCCACGGCTAAGGCTATGTGGGATATTCTAGCGGCGACATATTCGCAGGCACGGAACGAGACCAAGATACTTCAACTGCAACATGATATTTTTACAGTCAAGCAGAATGGGCGCCCTCTTCACTCACTGTACACATCCCTATGAGGGATGTTTGAGAAGCTCCATAGCTTCATGCCGTTGACGGCCACTCCAGAACAGCAGAAGACATACAGCAATGCTACCATGGTAGGTGTATTCCTGGCTGCCCTTGATCCAGAGTACGATGCTGCCCGGTCTCATATTCTAGCTGACGATACTATTCCTCCAATTGAGGAAGCTTTTCGTCGACTGAGTCGAATTACTGTCCCAAGCTTGACTGCCAGCCAGACACCTTCAGCGATGGCAGCCTCCAGGGGTAGAGGTGGCTCCTCTACCTTTCGTGGCCGTGGCCCCTGGGGTCGTGGGGGTAGGATTCGTCAACCATGCAGTTATTGTCGTCGACCTGGTCACTCCGAGGACACATGCTACTCGAAGCATGGCTTTCCTGCATCAGCTCGGGTAGCAGAACAAGTTGAGTCTCCTGCACCTTCCTCATTGGACCAGCGATTCGATGATCTTGTTGCCAGACTGAGGAATATCATGCCTCCTAATACAACTCCTGAAGGTCAGTCAGATGTGGTCGTCTCTGCCTCTGCCAGTTCACCTGTCACGGCCAGTACTTCAGGTAGTTCTCATGCTCTCACCTCTTGTGATGGACCTATTATTACAAACCGGATTATGGATTCTGGAGCGACACATCATCTCTGTGGGGACAAAGAACAGCTCACTTCATATAGATCGGTCTCTTCAGGACGAACTGTGGTGATAGCCAATGGGATACATTCCCCGATCACAGGACAGGGGGAGATTAACTTGACACCTTCCTTGAGATTGCAGAATGTGTTATATGCTCCCGATTTCTCTATGAATTTACTGTCCATTAGCCAGATTACAAAGGATTTAAACTGTCGAGCTATTTTTGACTCATCATCTCTTGTTTTTCAGGACATACCCTCGGGCAACGTGATTGGCTATGGCTGTGAGCAGAATGGTCTCTATCGTCTGATCCATACTCCTTATGTCAGTGCATCCCTCCATTCTACAAGATCAGACTCTCCATATATCTGACATCTCTGTTTTGGTCACCTCCCTCTTCAGAAGATGTGTCGTGTTGTGCCTCAGATTTCTCCGAAGTCGTCCTTCCAATGTGAAGCGTGTCAGTTGGGAAAGCATCATCGGTCTACTTTCCCGAGTCGTCAGAGTCGGAGCAGTGGCTCCTTGTTCGAGTTAGTCCATATTGATATTTGGGGTCCAAGTCGTGTTCCTGACCACCAGGGACACAGATTCTATCTGGTTACAGTAGATGATTTTTCTCGCTTGTCTTGGGTGTTTTTATTGAAGAATAAATCTGAAGCAGGAGATGTGATTCAAATGTTTATCCATGAAGTTAAAAATGTTTTCTCTTCTTCTGTGAAAATTGTGCGTTCTGACAATGCATTGGAGTTTTGTACTAGAGCTCTGTCCTTGTTCTTCTCATCTCGTGGTATAATTCATCAAACTTCATGTGCTTACACGTCACCACAAAATGGTGTTGCAGAGCGGAAACATCGACATCTATTGGATATCACTATAACTCTACTTATTCAGAGTCATGCTCCACGCTCGTTCTGGGGTGATGTAGTTCTCACGGCTTGCTACTTAGTAAATCGCATGCCCTCGTCTGTCTTGGGTGAGAAATCTCCTCTCTCTATAGCCTTTCCTGAGAAGGAGTTGTTCTCACTTCCACCCCGTGTCTTTGGTTGTGTTGGTTTTGTCCATCAGTTGGGGCCAGGTCTTGATAAGCTCTCTCCCGGGGCTATCAAATGTGTGTTTGTAGGACACTCCAGGACACAAAAGGGGTATCGTTGCTTCGATCTGCTGCGTCGAAAATATTTTGTTAGCGTCGATGTCACATTCTTTGAATCTGTGATGTTTTTCTCTCTTACAGGTGACAGAATGACTACTTTCCATTATGACACTGAGGTAGTCATGCCACCACCTCCTATGAGTCAGTTACCTTCTATGCCATCTCCACCACCACCTCCTGTCATACCTTCACCTCCACCTTTACCACCTCCAGTGACCATTGTCCCCCCGTTACCGAAGCACTATACTCGTCGGTCCTCCTCTGCTCAAGGTCATGGCCCGTCATCCAGCAGCCCTCAGGTTGGTTCTGATAACTTGATTTCTAACGATGAGTCTGAGGATCTAGTGATACAGGGAACACATGAAGATCATAGAGATTTGGACGTGCCTATCGCTATTAGAAAGCAGAGGCGTACTTGTGCTTCCTCCCCACTTGCTTCCCAGGTCTCTTTTCATCGTCTTACAGTCGATTTCCAGAGATTTACAGCAGCTCTATCTGCAGTAGATATTCCACGCAATTATCAGGAGGCACTACAAGATAGCAAATGGCGTCTTGCTATGGAAGAAGAAATGGTCGCGTTGCAGTCCCGTGGAACTTGGACACTTGTTCCCCCTCCTTCCGGAGCGTCTATTGTTAGCTGCAAGTGGGTGTTTACTGTTAAATACCATGCAGATGGAAGCCTTGATCGGTACAAGGCAAGGCTCGTGGCACGTGGGTTTACTCAGACCTATGGAGTTGATTACTTGGACATGTTTTCTCCAGTTGCTCGGCATTCTACTTTACGTGTCCTTCTTTCAGTTGTTGTGGCACGTAATTGGTTGTTATTCCAGCTTGACGTGAAAAATGCATTCTTATATGGAGATCTACAAGAGGAGGTCTATATGCAGCAGCCTCCAGGGTTTGCTGCTGAGGGGGAGTGTCAGCAAGTTTGTAGACTCCATAAGGCAATATATGGCCTTAAACAGAGTCCAAGAGTGTGGTTTCAAAAGCTTTTAGACCTGATTGAACGACAGGGATTCAAGAGGTCAAATGCAGACCATTCCTTATTTGTGCAGAAGACGTCTACAGGTACTGTTGCTATCATGGTGTATGTTGATGATATTGTTGTTACAGGAGATGATGAGCAGGGAATCAAGATGGCGAAAGACTTTCTGGGCAATAAATTTGTGACTAAGGATCCGGGCACCCTAAGGTATTTCTTGGGGTTGGAATTTGCTAGGAATGCACAGGGTCTTGTGATGACCCAAAGAAAGTATGTTACAGATATGCTTGCAGAGACAGGCATGATTGCATGTCGACCTTCCACGACTCCTATGGATCCTAGCATGAAGCTATACGATGATGATACAGATGAAGTCGATAAGAGGAGATACAGAGAGATGGTTGGAAAACTCATTTATGTTACAATTACCATACCGGATATTGCATTTGCAATGAGTCGAGTGAGTCAATTCATGGAGCAACCTCGACAGGTACATATGGATGCAATACACAAGATATTGAGATATCTAAAATCATCTCCAGGCTCAGGATTACTATTCACGAAAGGAGACACACTCTCTGTATCCGCATATGCTGATGCGGATTATGCAGGTTGTCCTAGGATAGGAAATCGACTTCGGGATTTGCAATATTTGTTGGCACTTCTCTCGTTTCTTGGAAAAGCAAGAAACAAACTGTTGTAGCAAGATCAAGTGTTGAGTCCGAATACAGGACTATGGCCCAAGCAAGTACAGAAATGATGTGGGTCCGAGCAGTGCTATGCGATCTACATGTAGAGGTTCCTCTACCCATGGAGTTACACTGTGATAACCAGGCTACCCTATTCATTGCAAACAATCCTGCGTTCCATGAGAGAACAAAACATATTGAGGTAGATTGCCATTACACTAGAGACATGATTCAGAAGGGCATGATCTCTACTTCCCATGTCAGCTCTGGAGAGCAAACCGCGGACATATTCACCAAGCCACTGCCCGGAGGATAATTTCAGAAGTGCCCATCCAAGCTGAGCATGATCGATATCTATGCTCCAGCCTGAGGGGGAGTGTGAAGATATTTGTATCTTCATATTTCATATGTGCCTCTTTCTTATTATCTTTTTATGTTTTCTACTTTATGTAATTTACCAATAGGCCTCTCTACTATATAAGAGAGCCAAGGGTTCTCAGAAATGATAAGCGCTCTTATTTTCTCCAACACACCCTACATAACGTCATGTGCTCCCCTCATCGTGTGCATCTGTATGTGTAGCATCCGGTTTCCAATCAAACCCGAACTCGTCCGATTTTGGGTCTAATGAACCCAAAAACGTTGTCGGTCAATACTAAACAACCTAAAACGACCAATTGATCATGAATCAAAAGTCGTTCGGGCGAAATCGACCGAAAATCGGTCACACCGTAACGCGCGCCGTGAAAAAGCCGCGACGCAAATTCGGAAACCGCGAAACGAACCGAGACCGTCATTAGATCCGATTTGACGACACAAGACCAACGGAATCGACCGTTCGTCAATCGGAGGTCATATGATATTTTAAATTACAAAATTTAATCCTAAACAAAAACCATATCCGAAAATTTCGGGTATTCAAAACCCGATCAAAAGTATATGAACATTGTACTCAAATCGATCGTCGTTCTGAGACGATTGAAACAAGATATTTCGCGCCAAAATCCGACACACGAGGAGCGCATATGGACATTTTTAGCATCCTAAACAATTGAAAATATATTTATATATAAACACAAATATAATTACTGCAACTGTACAGACGTTGTCATAAGTATATAAAAAAAATATAAATTTTTTTCAGAAATTCCAGATCAGCAATTAATCACAGTTGGCATATTATTTTTAACTTCCCCACATGGCTTGTAAGCCATCTCCACTTGTCAACTTTTTTTACCCTTCTTTTCTCTATATAAGCCCTAGCCGTATCCTCTATTTCTCCCCCATTTCGTCTTTTCTTTTGCCCAAAAACCTTCTGTAGTTCCAGCCGATAAACTCCTTTCCTCTTTCAAAAAAATTCCCTCCTTTGATGCAAGCATTTGCTGGAATTTCCAGCAACAGCAGGAGGCTATCCAACAAGGTGGTTGTTGCTTCTCTGCTCCAATATCCAGCCACTGCATGCTTGTGATCTCTATTTGGAGATCTAAAGAAAAAGGTACACTTCCATACCCATCTACTTGCTGCCTTGCATGTCAATTCTTCCCCTTTTGATCCAAGAATTAGTACTCTTTTCATGAGTAATATGTTGTTTGGTTCAAGATTTATAGATAGCAATTGATATGTTGGGGGGGCATTTTTTTTTTAAGTCTTTCCATATGTTGGACAACCTAATCATTATTGTTTCTTCTCTTGTTTTGTTCCCTGGAATCCTCACAATAATGTAGACTGCAATCACTTGTCAGCATTTAGTTGTAAGATATACAAGATAAATTAAAAAAAAGGGGCCTGCCTGATGAATGAATATATTTATTGGAAATTAATTTAAAATTTTTTTTTACTAATTTGGCATTTACAGTTACTATAACATACTGTAACAATGGCTGTAAGGTAATTGAAAAAAAAATGAATGAAATCAATTAAGAGCATTCAACTCTCTGTACAGATTAAAAAAAATGTATGCCGTAATTCTGCATTTTTTTGTCTTCCCTATTTAAAGTATTTTTTTTTAATCATTACTTCTTATAAAGATATTTCATGCATATCTAGCAAATTCTAACATTTTCATTATGGAAATAAACCAGAGTGTCTCCATTGAAAAAATAAACTAAGCATAAAGTCTGATAAACTTGTCAATAGTCTGTAATCTCTTTGACAAAACGGGCATGCATCCTCATTTCTTCACATGATTCTAGAATTTGTTGTACTTGTGGGGTGAAACATATGTTGCAACAAGTTGAAATAAAGTTACAAAGTCATTTCAAGGGACATGGATGTCTTTCTTACTTTAAGTGATCATTGAAATATTTTTTTAAATAAATCATTCTGTAAATTATATATATTATAACGAGATAGTGTAAAGTTAACTAATAAGGTTTGGGTGCAAAATAATAATAATAATTAAAGAAAATAATGCCAGCATTTAGTGCATGTATAAGAAATTTATTTTTTTGAATACACTTCCAAGGTCTAGAAAATTTCCAGTAGCTTCAGTTTAGTCAGTGATTATCTGTATATTCGCTGGCTGACCTATACGACCCACCTACTCATTTCAGCTTAATAAAATGGCAATTTATTTTAACATCCAAGTTCTAAAACACCAACTAGCCGTTGAGTTCATGGCTTTAATATATATATATATATATATTGAAACATAGAAAAAGAATAATAAATAACTCCCAATATCATGATTAATTACTGAGTATCTGATTAAGATAGTGTATCACTGAAGCCTTTTGATAAGTACTACAAATGCAATTTAAGGATCTTTTACATTCAATATAAATGAACTTCAACCTTCTAATATGATTTTAAATTAAAACCCAATTGTAGGTTTTAAATTAATCATTGACAACCTAGTTAAGATAGACCTTATTAAAGAGACTATATATATCTATACTTTTAGGAAATCAAGAAATGATGTTATGAGATCATTGTGAATATCAATCTTCAATTAACTTGATCCTTTAGTATAGTCGTTTAATTATCACTAAAGATAAGATGGTGACGAATACTTAGATCTATAAAACACCTATATCAATATAGATGTTGAAAATCTCGTGGTCAATCAATTGGGTAGAATTCATAAAAGTTTGAATCACTATTGTCAAACAAAAGGCCTAAGATCTGTACAGAAGACCATATCAAAGAATGAGAGAAGATGAGAAACCAAGAAAGTGATAATCAAACAACTATGATATTGATCATGCCGGTCATGGTGAATTTTACACCTGACCGTGCGAGGGCGCGGTGACCCTCAACTGGACGGGAGAATAGGAAGCCCAGTTTGGGCAGCGGCCGCCAAGTGCGCGGGTCTAGGATCCCAGTCTTTTACACGGTTTTTACGCGAGCTCGCAGTGTTTTTACGCCTCGTTGGGATCCTGACTTTAGACCAGTTCCGCTGACCCTGTCTTTTAGGATACCCAGGCAGGGGATCCTTGGTTTTCAGTTTTTATGTACGAGCTCGTTCGCCTATACTAGTCAGGCAGATTTCTAGAGCGACTTTTCTAGGGAGTCTCTCTCACCCGTCTCAGTGGCGTAGTTGGGGAGTAGACCTATCCCTCTATTGGACCGCGCTTCCAATTAGAGGGCGAGACGGAAGAGCCATTTGTAGGCTTCTTCACCGCTTGAGTTACTTCGCCAAACAGACTTGGTGATTCTATATCTAGATCATCCATATCTACATCCACAACATCTGGAGCTATATCTGAAACATTGAAGTTAAGAATTTGAGAAAATATGATCAAAAGACCATTCTCTCTACCCAAGAAATTAAATAAATAGATCTCTACAATCTCAACTTTTCCATTTTTCACTTACCAACATGATCTCTGAAGAAAATGATATATGCATTTACGCTCATACACTCATGATTACGCAACTGCTATATAAATATGTTACATATGGGAAATGCCGGGTTCTGGGGAAAATCATTAGAAACGCATTACAAACAAACCCCTTTTTACTTACGCAAGTAGATGCAAATTTTGCTGGTACTACCTTTCTACTTGCCTGCTTTTGCACATATTAAATGTCTAGTTATTTTTAAAAGTTTTTGGGAGGTACCAGCAATGGCTGACGCCTCTTCTTTCCTAACATGTTTGGCAGGCAAACAGCCTGCAGTTCAGTAGCCGCTCAGTATATACATGCTTCCTGGAGACAGAGTTTATACTAGACGGTATGAAGTACTTTGTCTCAGTTTTTGTCTAGTTGGGGATGTATATGCTATCTCTTTTGTATCACTTGGGATATATGTTGTAATATGGAATATGCTTGTACAAGTTGTAAATGAATATGAATATTAATGAAAAAAGAATTTTGGTGCCAATTGTATCTCTTTTACTTTGTGGTTATGTTGTGAATGTGAATGTCATGTGGATAATTAGCCGCGCGAAAAATTTTCCCTGCTTTTTTACAACTTCTGCGATCAATGTGAATGAATTATTGCGAATTTTGTCGTAAACGGGTACCCGGATCCTGAGGGGTTCACAAATTTGGTATCAGAGCAGTGGTACCCCGATAGGCCGATACGCACATTCGCAGTATTTCGATTCTGATCGTATTAAGTTCAAGAAGGGAAATATGACATTCATATTCTATAACCACAGATGTCACCAATTTCATTAATTTTCATATTATATCCCAAGAAGAGAAAAGCATTTATGATAAATATCTGTCTAGGGCATCTTTATGACTAATTATGGTTCTCATGCAGAGCCATGGCATCTCGACCAGGTCAGGATACTTCTGATCAGCTGGCACGCATACTGAGCGCACTTACCGATCTTCAGCAGCAGCAGGCTGCTATGAGAGGCCAGCAGGAGCAGATATTGGCCCAGCAGACCGAGATTGCTGACAAGCAGACGGACATAGAGATGAGGTTTGAGGACCTGTCTGATTTCACGTACCATCCATCCCAGGATGGGATACGGCAGGACCAGCACCAGTCCGTTGAGGTGGAGCAGCCTCATCCTGACGATCCACTAGAGGACATTCCAGAGCGTGGAGCTGAGGAGGATGCAGACTTAGACAGGGAGCAGGACCCTGTTGACTTTGCTGGCAAGGATGCACACGAGTATTCAGTCATTCACAGGCACCAGTCGGTCTTCACTTCTTATCAGCGGGCCAACATACCCCTGTTCGAGGGCACAGGTTCACCAGATGATGCTGAGCAGTGGCTGAAGAGAGTGATGAAGGTGCTCAGGGCAATTCATGCGCCACGAGACACGTGGCTATCTTTCGTAGAGTATTCACTGACAGACTTCGCCGAGCGATGGTGGGAGGCCGTAGCGTCCGAGTTAGGCCGAGAGCCTACTTGGAACGATTTCGAGACGAAGTTCCGAGGCCACTTCTTTTCTGTGAAGTGGAAGGAGTCCCAACGCCGACTTTTTGCAGAGCTTCGTCAGGGACAGATGACCGCCAGAGATTATTTCATCCGATACACAGAGCTATCACGACATACACGAGCAGCTGGCGCATTTCCAGAGGAGAATCTGGAAAAGTTCACTGGCGGCATGCGAGAGGAGGTGCAGGAGAAGCTGGCAGGATTACACATCACTTCTATCTCCGAGGCTACCGATGCTGCGGAGAAGTTCGAGGACATCAGGGGGAGACGTTTCGAGAGCTCGTCTGGAGCAGCACCTAGACCGCGACGATCTTTTGGACCGATACGTCGACCGTTTCAGCAGCAGAGGTCAGACAGACGGTTCCGACCCACAGGTTCGTCCTTCACAGGCAGTGTTCGCTCTTCTCCATCGACTACTCTAGGAGGAGCACTTGCCGGACGTGGCACAGAGTCCGCTCGACCATCTGGGTCACAGCGAGTAGACCGACCATCAGCCGGACCAGCTCGGAGCACAGGCACAGCTACTCCACCTACCAGGCCAGTCAGATGCTACTGATGTCACGAGTGGGGACATTACCGAGCATAGTGCCCACGGGCTTCTGGCGATCCTCAGCCACAGCCTTCACAGTCACAGCCTCAGACACAGCGTTCAGGGAGTTTCCGTGGTAGGAACTCCAACTTTAGGCGGCAGTAGCAGAGACAGACGCAGAGTGTGGCAGGTTCTAGTGCTGCATCAGCCAGGCAGGGACAGTTACATGCCGTGACTGAGGAGCAGGCACGTTCAGCGGCTACTGTGGTGAAAGGTATGGTCTCAATCTTGGGCCGGCCTTTCCATGTTTTATTCGATTCCGACGCGACACACTCTTTCCTTGCTTCGAGGTTGCTTGTTTCTTTAGATAGAGTTGCAGAGACGCTATCATCTCCATATCACATCCGAGGGCCAGGTGGCCAGTTATTTGTCATATCCCTGATAGTCAGACACTTGCCCGTACTGATTGGCGGTCACGAGATGATCGCAGATTGTCTACTACTGCAGCTTGATGAGTTCGACTTGATATTGGGCATGGATTGGCTATCCACTCATCATGCACTTGTTGATTGCTTTAGGAAGACCGTTGTCTTCAGGATTCCCGATCTACCCGAGTTCACATTTGAGGGTACTTTGCATGACTCCACCATGGAGTATATTTCAGTGTTGCGGGCCCAGCGACTTGTTGATCAGGGTTGTGATTCATATCTTGCTTTTGTTCGGGAGGTGTCTGATCAGGAGCCGATGATACAGGACATCCGAGTAGTCTCAGAATACCCTGACGTATTTCCTGATGAGCTACCAGGGCTACCTCCTGAGAGGGAGATCGAGTTCGAGATCACATTGTTGCCAGATACACAGCCGATCTCTATGGCACCCTATCGCATGGCACCAGCCGAGTTGAGGGAGTTGAAGGTGCAGTTGCAGGAGTTGCTTGACTTGGGATTCGTGAGGCCGAGCACTTCACCTTGGGGTGCTCCGGTTCTATTTGTCAAGAAGAAGGATGGATCCATGAGACTATGCATTGATTACAGGCAGCTGAACAAGAGAACGGTGAAAAACCGTTATCCTTTGCCACGCATCGATGATTTGTTCGACCAGCTTCAGGGATCTTCGGTTTTCTCGAAGATCGATCTTCGCTCAGGTTACCATCAGCTGAGGATTCGCGAGTCGGACATTTCGAAAACAGCTTTCAGGACTCGCTATGGACATTACGAGTTTGTGGTGATGTCGTTTGGGCTCACCAATGCACCTGCGGCTTTCATGGATATGATGAACAGGATCTTCCGTCCATACTTGGACAAGTTTGTAGTGGTGTTCATCGATGATGTGCTCATCTATTCACGGAATGAATGGGATCATGCGAATGATCTACGGATTGTTTTGGACATATTGCGAGAGCACAAGCTATATGCCAAGTTGAGCATGTGTGAGTTCTGGTTATCCCAGGTCTCATTTTTGGGACACATCATTTCTGGAGCAGGTATCGCGGTTGATCCTGCGAAGATAGATGCAGTTATGTCTTGGGAGCAGCCCAAGACAGTTACTCAGATTCGGAGTTTCCTCGGATTAGCGGGCTATTACAGACGCTTCGTCAGCGGATTTTCACGCATTGTTCGCCCTCTGACACGACTGACGCAGAAAGGAGTTCCATTTATTTGGGACGATTCATGTGAGCAGGCCTTCCAGACACTGAAGGAGAGATTGACTACAGCGCTTATTCTTGCTCTTCCTTCAGGCACTCAGGACTATGCAGTCTACACAGATGCATCTGGGGAAGGTCTGGGAGCAGTGTTGATGCAGAGAGGACAGGTGATTGCTTACGCATCACGGCAGTTGAGACCGCACGAGCGGAACTACCCCACACATGACTTGGAGTTGGCGGCAGTTGTCTTCGCCTTGAAGATCTGGCGCCACTATCTATACGGGGTGAACTTTGAGATTTTCACAGATCACAAGAGCCTAAAGTACATCTTTGATCAGAAGAAGTTGTATATGAGACAGCGCAGATGGCTCGAACTGTTGAAGGATTATGATTGCACGATCTCTTACCATCCCGGTAAGGGAAACGTGGTAGCTGATGCACTTAGCAGGAGAGCGCATGCTGATGGTACGGCGAACTGGCTATACACGTAGGATACGCTTGCAGCTTTGACCGATTGGCATCCTCAGGAGAGCGCATCCATTTCTACCGTCGTGCCTCCTCGATACAGCAGTCTTTGGGATCGTATTGTAGATGGACAGAAGACAGATCCTTGGATCCGAGATAGATACATGCGCGCCATCAAGGATGAATTTGATAATTTTGTCGTGACAGAGTCTATTTTATGGAAGGCGGGACGGGTCGTTGTACCCAATGACGAGCAGCTTCGCAGAGACATTCTGGATGAGGCACACAGTTCACGGTTATCTATCCATCCAGGCAGTACGAAGATGTACCGTGATCTGCGTCGACATTTCTGGTGGGATGGAATGAAGCGCGATGTGGCACTACATGTCAGCAGATGCATGACCTGTCAGATGGTCAAGGCTGAGCACAGGAGACCGCCAGGATTACTGCAGTCTCTCCCCATTCCCGAGTGGAAGTGGGAGAGCATTTCTATGGATTTTGTCACGGGATTGCTGAAGACACCGGGTGGCCATGATTCCATTTGGGTCGTTGTTGATAGGTTGACCAAGTCAGCCCATTTTATACCTGTCAACACGACTTACACTCCATCCAGATTGGCCAAGCTCTATGTGCAGAACATTATCAGGCTACATGGTATACCACGAGAGGTGGTGTCTGACAGGGATTCGAGATTTACATCTCATTATTGGCATCAGTTCATGTCAGCACTACAGACAGAGCTGAAGATGAGTTCTGCTTATCATCCGCAGAGAGACGGGCAGAGTGAGCGCACCATTCAGACGCTTGAGGATCTACTTCGCGCATGCACTTTGGAGTGGAAAGGGTCCTGGAAGGACCATTTGCCCTTGGTGGAATTCACGTACAACAACAGCTATCACTCCAGTATTGGCATGGCACCATTCGAAGCCCTATACGGGCGGAGATGCCTCACACCTCTCAGTTGGCGTGAGGTAGGCGATCATGCTTTATATTCCGTAGATCTCTTGGAGGAGACTGCGAGAGCTGTTGATCTTGTGAGACGGAGGCTTTTGACGGCACAAAGCCGCCAGAAGAGCTATGCAGACCGTCGGAGGAGAGACTTAGAGTTTCAGGTAATCTAATTATTTTCTCCTCATCCACTCAATTATGATATATATGTGTTCAACTTAATCTTATACTAATTATATTCCTATAAATTATAGGTTGGAGATTGGGTATTTTTGCGAGTATCTCCCATGAAGGGAGTGCAGAGATTCGGTGTTCGTGGCAAGTTGGCGCCGCGATATGTTGGACCATTCGAGATTCTGGCTAGAGTGGGGAAGGTTGCTTACCGAGTAGCTCTTCCTCCACATCTTTCAGCTATTCATGATGTTTTCCGCATATCCAATCTGAGGAAGTATGTTCACGACTCTCGACACGTCATCAGTTACGAGAATCTTGACGTAGAGCCAGATCTGACTTATGAGGAGAAGCCAGTTCAGATACTTGACCGTGCTGTGAAGAAGCTTCGCAGCAGGAGATTTCATTGGTCAAGGTTTTGTGGCACCGACACGGCGTCAAGGAAGCGACATGGGAGACTGAAGCCGACATGCGGGCACGATATCCGCAGCTATTCTGATGTAATCGTCAAAACAAGCTTTTGTAATTAGACACATTATAAATATATGGCTTGTTTTCTCTTTGAGGTTTTTATGGATTCAAAACCCTTTGAAGTTTTTATAACCATAATAGATCCAAACAAGACACCGAATAGCCTTAACTCGAGTCTCGAGGACGAGACTCCCTTTGAGGTTTTTATATTTGTAGCATCTGGTTTCCAATCAAACCCGAACTCGTCCGATTTTGGGTCTAATGAACCCAAAAACGTTGTCGGTCAATACTAAACAACCTAAAACGACCAATTGATCATGAATCAAAAGTCGTTCGGGCGAAATCGACCGAAAATCGCACACCGTAACGCGCGCCGTGAAAAAGCCGCGACGCAAATTCGGAAACCGCGAAACGAACCGAGACCGTCATAAGATCCGATTTGACGACACGAGACCAACGGAATCGACCGTTCGTCAATCGGAGGTCATATGATATTTTAAATTACAAAATTTAATCCTAAACAAAAACCATATCCGAAAATTTCGGGTATTCAAAACCCGATCAAAAGTATATGAACATTGTACTCAAATCGATCGTCGTTCTGAGACGATTGAAACAAGATATTTCGCGCCAAAATCCGACACACGGGGAGCGCATACGGACATTTTTAGCATCCTAAACAATTGAAAATATATTTATATATAAACACAAATATAATTACTGCAACTGTACAGACGTTGTCATAAGTATATAAAAAAAATATAAATTTTTTTCAGAAATTCCAGATCAGCAATTAATCACAGTTGGCATATTATTTTTAACTTCCCCACATGGCTTGTAAGCCATCTCCACTTGTTAACTTTTTTTTACCCTTCTTTTCTCTATATAAGCCCTAGCCGTATCCTCTATTTCTCCCCCGATTCTTCTTTTCTTTTGCCCAAAAACCTTCTGCAGTTCCAGCCGATAAACTCCTTTCCTCTTTCAAAAAAATTCCCTCCTTTGATGCAAGCATTTGCTGGAATTTCCAGCAACAGCAGGAGGCTATCCAACAAGGTGGTTGCTGCTTCTCTGCTCCAATATCCAGCCACTGCATGCTTGTGATCTCTATTTGGAGATCTAAAGAAAAAGGTACACTTCCATACCCATCTACTTGTTGCCTTGCATGTCAATTCTTCCCCTTTGATCCAAGAATTAGTACTCTTTTCATGAGTAATATGTTGTTTGGTTCAAGATTTATAGATAGCAATTGATATGTTGGGGGGGCATATTTTTTTTAAGTCTTTCCATATGCTGGACAACCTAATCATTATTGTTTCTTCTCTTGTTTTGTTCCCTGGAATCCTCACAATAATGTAGACTGCAATCACTTGTCAGCATTTAGTTGTAAGATATACAAGATAAATTAAAAAAAATGGGGCCTGCCTGATGAATGAATATATTTATTGGAAATTAATTTCAAGTTTTTTTTTACTAATTTGGCATTTACAGTTACTATAACATACTGTAACAATGGCTGTAAGGTAATTGAAAAAAAATGAATGAAATCAATTAAGAGCATTCAACTCTCTGTACAGATTAAAAAAAATGTATGCCATAATTCTGCATTTTTTTGTCTTCCCTATTTAAAGTATTTTTTTTAATCATTACTTCTTATAAAGATATTTCATGCATATCTAGCAAATTCTAACATTTTCATTATGGAAATAAACCAGAGTGTCTCCATTGAAAAAATAAACTAAGCATAATGTCTGATAAACTTGTCAATAGTTTGTAATCTCTTTGACAAAACGGGCATGCATCCTCATTTCTTCACATGATTCTAGAATTTGTTGTACTTGTGGGGTGAAACATATGTTGCAACAAGTTGAAATAAAGTTACAAAGTCATTTCAAGGGACCTGGATGTCTTTCTTAATTTAAGTGATCATTGAAATATTTTTTTAAATAAATCATTCTGTAAATTATATATATTATAACGAGATAGTGTAAAGTTAACTAATAAGGTTTGGGTGCAAAATAATAATAATAATTAAAGAAAATAATGCCAGCATTTAGTGCATGTATCAGAAATTTATTTTTTTGAATACACTTCCAAGGTCTAGAAAATTTCCAGTAGCTTCAGTTTAGTCAGTGATTATCTGTATATTCGCTGGCTGACCTATACGACCCACCTACTCATTTCAGCTTAATAAAATGGCAATTTATTTTAACATCCAAGTTCTAAAACACCAACTAGCCGTTGAGTTCATGGCTTTAATATATATATATATATATTGAAACATAGAAAAAGAATAATAAATAACTCCCAATATCATGATTAATTACTGAGTATCTGATTAAGATAGTGTATCACTGAAGCCTTTTAATAAGTACTACAAATGCAATTTAAGGATCTTTTACATTCAATATAAATGAACTTCAACCTTCTAATATGATTTTAAATTAAAACCCAATTGTAGGTTTTAAATTAATCATTGACAACCTAGTTAAGATAGACCTTATTAAAGAGACTATATATATCTATACTTTTAGGAAATCAAGAAATGATGTTATGAGATCATTGTGAATATCAATCTTCAATTAACTTGATCCTTTAGTATAGTCGTTTAATTATCACTAAAGATAAGATGGTGACGAATACTTAGATCTATAAAACACCTATATCAATATAGCTATTGAAAATCTCGTGGTCAATCAATTGGGTAGAATTCATAAAAGTTTGAATCACTATTGTCAAACAAAAGGCCTAAGATCTGTACAGAAGACCATATCAAAGAATGAGAGAAGATGAGAAACCAAGAAAGTGATAATCAAACAACTATGATATTGATCATGCCGGTCATGGTGAATTTTACACCTGACCGTGCGATGGCGCGGTGACCCTCAACTGGACGGGAGAATAGGAAGCCCAGTTTGGGCAGCGGCCGCCAAGTGCGCGGGTCTAGGATCCCAGTCTTTTACACGGTTTTTACGCGAGCTCGCAGTGTTTTTACGCCTCGTTGGGATCCTGACTTTAGACCAGTTCCGCTGACCCTGTCTTTTAGGATACCCAGGCAGGGGATCCTTGGTTTTCAGTTTTTACGTACGAGCTCGTTCGCCTATACTAGTCAGGCAGATTTCTAGAGCAACTTTTCTAGGGAGTCTCTCTCACCCGTCTCAGTGGCGTAGTTGAGGAGTAGACCTATCCCTCTATTGGACCGCGCTTCCAATTAGAGGGCGAGACGGAAGAGCCATTTGTAGGCTTCTTCACCGCTTGAGTTACTTTGCCAAACAGACTTGGCGATTCTATATCTAGATCATCCATATCTACATCTACAACATATGGAGCTATATCTGAAACATTGAAGTTAAGAATTTGAGAAAATATGATCAAAAGACCATTCTCTCTACCCAAGAAATTAAATAAATAGATCTCTACAATCTCAACTTTTCCATTTTTCACTTACCAACATGATCTCTGAAGAAAATGATATATGCATTTACGCTCATACACTCATGATTATGCAACTGCTATATAAATATGTTACATATGGGAAATGCCGGGTTCTGGGGAAAATCATTAGAAACGCATTACAAACAAACCCCTTTTTACTTACGCAAGTAGATGTAAATTTTACTGGTACTACCTTTCTACTTGCCTGCTTTTGCACATATTAAATGTCTAGTTATTTTTAAAAGTTTTTGGGAGGTACCAGCAATGGCTGACGCCTCTTCTTTCCTAACATGTTTGGCAGGCAAACAGCCTGCAGTTCAGTAGCCGCTCAGTATATACATGCTTCCTGGAGACAGAGTTTATACTAGACGGTATGAAGTACTTTGTCTCAGTTTTTGTCTAATTGGGGATGTATATGCTATCTCTTTTGTATCACTTGGGATATATGTTGTAATATGGAATATGCTTGTACAAGTTGTAAATGAATATGAATATTAATGAAAAAAGAATTTTGGTGCCAATTGTATCTCTTTTACTTTGTGGTTATGTTGTGAATGTGAATGTCATGTGGATAATTAGCCGCGCGAAAAATTTTCCCTGCTTTTCTACAACTTCTGCGATCAATGTGAATGAATTATTGCGAATTTTGTCGTAAACGGGTACCCGGATCCTGAGGGGTTCACAGTATGCATTCCCACCCAAAATCTCACATGACTAATATGCATCTCATTTTTCTTCTTACCTTCTCACTTTCCCAAACATTAACTCTTCCCTCTAGAAAACTATGACAGTGTCATTTGGTATCAAAGACAATTTTCTCTCATCCCATGATCTCTCTTCTCATCCGAATTTCTCTCTCCTCACCCATAAAAGTTCTTCACTAAAATTCAGATTGCATCACTTTGGCATGAGAACAAGTTTTCAAGTTGTTCCGACAACATGAAGGCTGCTCTCTACCTTCCCTGACAATCTTCAATGGAAAGCCATTCTTAGAACTTGTATTGTATTAGGAAAGCCTTGTCCACCAACTTACCACCATTCCCACTCTCATTTGCATACCTTGTGTTTTGTATTAATCACCATAAACTCAAACACCATCCCTTTGTTGGCATAAAATCCTATCTTCAAACATCAGCAAGTCGCTCACCTTGTCACCTACCGCATGCGACTGATATTATATAATCGCTATTTAACCAAGTAGATAGTTGTGATCAGTCTCGATGAGCTGATCTGAATAGAGAAAAGTCGGTTGCGATGAGTAACATCTGTCAGGTTCTCATCGGGCCTATATCGCCTTTGGACCTTTCTCATCATACTAGTTAGCTCCTTCACCTACCCTCGCAACCAACTCCAGGCTTTTCCAACCAATACCCACCACACCATGCCTTTGCAAGGTCCACCAAACCTCACCCGGCAACAAAATAACCATCGAAATCGCTGATCACGCCTCATGGTGCTCCACCTCCACCTTGGTGAGTCCTCCAACCATATGTCCACCCCCTACCTGCTCGTTGACATGGCCACGAGCACATTCCTCTTCTTACCACCATTGAGAACTCACCACCACTAATGTCAAAAGCATGTCACCCAAGCATCGTCTGCTAGCATGTGTACTCAGCCTACTCCCAGCTTCCTACTTTATTTGCTCCATCCAAACCATCCATGACGGCTTTCAATCTCAATTATGGTGATATGACATTGAGCATGCCGCGGCTACCAAGCTCCATGGTCAAAATGTGGGATCATGCTTCATCAAACCCTAAAGGGTTCCTCTTTAACTTGTTTAGGAATGTAATCTAATCAGCCATCTGCATATTGAAACTTCACATAAGATATAATGACTTCCATAGGCA
Organism: Ottelia alismoides; assembly: GCA_037367405.1. Taxonomy (NCBI): domain Eukaryota; kingdom Viridiplantae; phylum Streptophyta; class Magnoliopsida; order Alismatales; family Hydrocharitaceae; genus Ottelia; species Ottelia alismoides. The sequence goes on along the minus strand of JAZKJV010003433.1, from coordinate 700,204 downwards.
TAGACCAATCACAATCCACTGTCAAACATCCCCATCCCCGACCCCAATTCAACGATTGCAAACTTATTGGCTTGCAACTGCAGCTTCCAGACTGGCGAGTAAGTGACTCAACCCTCTCCCCCTCCCCAACCTCATAAGTCACAATCCTCCTCCTGATGCGGATTCTACAACGTGAACAGTGAATGATTGTCATTGAACTGCACATCGAGTTAGTAACAGTCCTCGTCTGTGCCACAGCTTCAACGTTGCTACTTCGACACCACTCTGGTTGCATCTTTCATAAATTTGACACCCATATGTGGAAACGAGCATGTATCTACTTATCAAAAAATTGAATATCTTGTTTTTTTTCAAATGGAGCAGTTGAAATATGTTTGTGGACATTGGTGTGCTCATTTTAATTGTAGATGTTCGTGCAATTACATCTTGAATCATAGGTTTATATCTATGTCATTAAGGAGAAGGATTGGTTTGTGGGCAATAAAGGCGGGCATACGGCAGAAAATCATTATTTCTACTATGGGTGCAGTGTTTTATTGTCACTTAATGGTGATCCATAATAATGGGGATCATTTGGAGATTAGGACCCACGACCTTTGCAAGTGAGACTCCCTAACTTGATGTGCTCGTTCTTTATAGATTGATGTTTATTTCAATGCAATGAACATTAGATCAAAATGTCAATAATGCCGAACATGATTATAATTTGAGTTATTGGATTTATTTGATAATACTCATCTCATCTTTATTGTATCCATATTTGTATTTGTTTTATATTATATGGATTCACCCTTTCTTCGATTTATATATTTGTTCAATGAATATTCCATCCATATCTGATTATTTGAGAATATGGTTTTCAAAATCCATATCTGGTTAGTATTTGTATATGTATTTCTATTCGATGTAAATGAAGTGAAAATGAATTTTGAAAACCATATCCAAACCATATCCAATCTAACTTCATCCCTACAAATATAGATGTGAAAGTCAGAGTGGTTTACATATTCATATATAAACAAATATGAACACCGTACCCAAATTCATAATTATACGATAGCAAATCGAATGCGGTACATCCATCTGTGGTTGCACCTCTATATACACCAAAGAGATAGCAGAGTCGAGACAACAATTTCAAACTGACTAATGACATAGACTTGCAAACCGAGACATAGAAAATGAAAAGGTTGACAAGGATAGGAAAAGTATGGTACAAAAATTGTAGACACGATGATTATGGCTTATGATATTGCAAATTACTGCAGAATAAGAAGGGCCCACGTTCGATTTGGAAATTGATTCTTTTGAAGCATAAGACAATATGGATTAGCGTTTTTTATGGAGCTCCTCGTACAAAAAGGGCTTTCGAGACTAATGGATTATGTGGATGAAGAGATGTGTGACCAGTCACCAGATCCTTGTTTACTATTTTGATCAATGGTCACCTATGGATTGGGTATTTTCGGTGGCAGAGAAAAGTGTGGTAGGGATGCCCCTTGGCACCTCTGCTCTTTGTGTTGGTTGATGATGCGCTTACCATCGATATACGACTAGTAGTGTCGAGTGGTGGTTTTAGATGTTTTTATGCACTTGAGGTTGTCCACTACTGTGATGTAATATGGGGATGAAATCTGGTAATTTATGGAAGGGAGTGTCCACAAAGCTAAACACCTCTAGGCATTGCATAATGTTTTAGGTATATGATTAGGAGTTCGAATAAATCGAGAGATGTCAACCTTTATACCTTTTAGAATGATTGATGAGATGGCAAAAGATTGAACTCGAATTCTAGGGTCTCCAAGGAGTTGACTTCAATTTGACACAAGTTGCCTTTATCAAAAAAAAAAGTTAAAAGCTTCAGATTAGGGCCCCTTGAGAAATAAGATGGGGTGGAAGTTGGCAAGATAAAAGGCTAGGTGTCTCTTAAGAAGGGGTTGATTTTTGCTTTTGAAATCAGTTTTGTCGGTTATCCCAGTCTACTTTATCGTTATATACAAAGTTCCCATCTAGATCCAACAATGAAAAGAAGGAATCACGGGGAGTTTCTGTTGGTCCTCCTATGGGCAGGAAAGCAGAGGCATGACTTTGGTGAACTGGACACCCTTACTTAGCACATGTAGGATGACAGTTTTTAAGTAGTAAGGCTACAAAAAGTGATTAAGCCATTCCTGATGAAATGAATGGTTCGTATATAAGGAAATGGTAAAGACCGGCTTTTACATCTCATGAGAAAATGTTAACATATATATTAGTTTCCTTTGTATCTCTCTGTTATTTTTATTTTCAGCCGTATGCTTTATGTAATTTACCCATAGGCTACTCTCCTATATAAGAGAGCCTAGGGCTGATGGAATAAACATTTCTTTCATTTTTCCCAACATGGTATCAGAGCGACGGTCCTAGACCGGAGTTCTCGAACCCCTAACCCTATCCCTACCCCACCCGCGTGCCTCTCTCTCACACCGTCGCCGGCGCATACGCGCGACCGCCTCCGCCGCGCGTGGGCTCCACCCTTCGCGCCTGCGTCTAGCGCTCTAGCCCTCTTGCGCGTGACTGCGCACCTGCGTGCTCTCGCGACTGCGCACCTGCGCGCGACTGCGTGCTCGCCCTCGTGCTGCACGACTGAGCGCTTGCCCTTGCGCGCCTGCCCTCGCGCTCCTGTGCTCTTGTGTGCCTGTGTGATCCAGCGGGCACCGTAGAGCCCTAAGCGTGTGCTCTTGAATCAGCCCTAAAGCGCACACCGTCAACTAAATGGGTTTAGTTGCTTGAGGTCTACACATGCAACTAAACCCGTCTATGTCTGTGTAGACGAATCTTATCTTCAGACAATTGCTCCAGTCTTCAGTTTCCAGTATGTCAGAAAGCAAGGCGGATATTCCATCCATTGGCGCCTTTCGTGGTCCAGCGCCTATTGTAAAGATGGATGGTACGAACTATGAACTGTGGGTGATGCAGTTCATGAGTATGATGAAGTCAACTGGTAAGAAGCACATTCTTACCGAAGGAGAGCCTGCTGAGAAGACTGGAGCCAATGCCTCATGGGAGGCCGATGACGCATACGCCAAAGTCTGGTTATCTGGAACGTTGGCGATCGAGATTGCCAATGACATTCTACATCAGCCCACGGCCAAAGACATGTGGGACATTCTGGCAGCCACATACTCTCAGGCGAAGAATGAGACAAAGATTCTGCAACTCCAGCATGATATATTCACTATAAAGCAGAATGGCCGCCCTCTACATTCACTCTACACATCCCTGCGAGGGATGTTCGAGAAGCTATACAGCTTCATGCCCCTGACAGCCACGCCAGAGCAACAGAAGACATATTGGAATGCGACTATGGTGGGCGTTTTCCTTGCTGCACTTGATCCAGAGTATGAGGCGGCACGATCCCAGATCTTGGTCGATTCTACTATTCCTCCCATGGAGGAAGCCTTTCATAGACTGAGCCGCATCACCGTCCCTTCTACGGCCACGAATCAGAATGCTTCAGCCATGGCCGCCAACAGGGGTCGTGGTTTTCATCATCAGGCCCGTGGACGTGGACCTCGTGGCAGGGTAGGCCGCACTCGACCAACATGTACCTACTGCCATCGCGTCGAACACAATGAAGACACATGCTACTCTAAGCATGGATTTCCTGCATCTGCACGAGTCGCTGAACAGATAGAGCCTCCATCTGCTGCCACCTTGGATCAGCGGTTCGATGATCTAGTTGCCCGTCTAAGGGGCATTATTCCCCCATCTGGCCCAGTACCCACTACTGAGAGTCAATCCGATGCTGCTGCATCTGCCTCTGCGTCTACCAGTGCATCAGGTAGCATACGTGCATTTACCAGTAGTAGATAAGATACATTACCTTGGATTATGGACTCGGGCGCTACACATCATCTATGTGGCGATCAGAGTTTACTTACAGGATATTCTCAGATTCCTCTAGGCCGAATAGTGGTCATTGCCAATGCTACACACTCCCCAATTATTGGTCAGGGGGAGATTAGACTGACATCTTCTATGCAGCTCAAGAATGTGTTACATGCGCCAGATTTTTCAATGAATTTACTATCAATCAGTCAGATTACAAAAGATTTACAATGTCGGGCAATTTTTGATCCATCTTCACTTATTTTTCAGGACATCCTTACGGGCAACGTGATTGGTCATGGCTATGAGCAAGGAGGCCTTTATCGCCTCAATCAGACTCCTTTTGCTGGAACCTCATCCCTACCTACTGGACCCGTATCTCCTCTGTTGTGGCATCTGCGCTTTGGACATCTACCGCTTCAGAAGTTACGTCATGTGTTACCCCAGGGTCTGCCTCACACATCCATCCAATGTGAGGCTTGTCAGCTGGGAAAGCATCACCGGTCTACCTTTCCCAGTCGTCCAGGTCAGAGTAGTACCTCCAAGTTTGAGTTATTTCATATTGATATCTGGGGTCCGAGTTGTGTACCTGATCATCAGGGACACATATTTTATATAGTTATTGTGGATGACTTCTCTCGTGTGTCATGGGTATTTTTGTTGAAAAATAAATCTGAAGCAGGGAATGTTATTATCTATTTTCTTAATGAAATTCGTAACATTTTCTCCACATCTGTTAAAATTGTGAGAAGTGATAATGCCCTAGAATTGTGTACTCATGTCCTAACCAATTACTACTCATCCAAAGGGATTATCCATCAAACATCCTGTGCTTATACCTCTCAACAAAATGGGATTGCTGAAAGGAAACATCGCCACCTACTAGATATCACAAGATCACTTCTTATACAGAGTCATGCTCCTTATTCTTACTGGGGTGACGCAGTTCTCACAGCATGCTACCTAATTAATCATATGTCGTCCTCTGTTCTGGGTGAACAGATTCCTTTCTCCATTATCTTTCCTGGTAAGGATCTGTTTTCCCTTACTCATCGTGTGTTTGGCTCAGTTGCCTTTGTCCACCAGTTGTCTTCCGGTACTGACAAGCTCTCTCCTAGGGTTATCAAGTGTGTGTTTGTTGGGTACTCCAGAACTCAAAAGGGGTACAAGTGTTTTGATCCATTGCGTAGGCGGTATATTGTTAGTGCAGATGTTATATTTTTTGAATCCGTAATGTATTTTTCATCCTCAGGTGATCAGCAGCTACCTCCAGTTCCTACCGATGCCATCTATATAACACCACCACCAGTACCACCACCACCACCAGCAGCAGCTCCTTTACCATCATCCGCACCTCCAAGTACTATCCCTGTTTCACCACTACCATTTCATTATACCCGCAGGCCTACTCCAGCTCATGGTCATGACTCATCTCCTAGCTCGCCTAAGGTATGTACTGAAGATATTACTCTTGATGGATCTAATGATATTTCTGAGCAGGATATGTTGCAGAGGCCAGATGAGGACACAGCCGATTTAGATGTTCCTATTGCTATACGCAAATCGAAGAGAGGCTGCGCCAAATATCCTTTAGCAGCTTCTGTGTCATTTGAGCGACTATCTGGGGATTTCAGGAACTTTGTAGTTGCCTTGTCAACTGTAGATATTCTACGGAATTATGAAGATGCTTTGAAGGATACTAGATGGTGTCTAGCAATGGAGGAAGAAATGGCGGCACTTCAATCTAGGGGAACTTGGAGTCTAGTTCCTATACCTGCAGATGTGACCCCAGTGAGCTGCAAGTGGGTATTTACAGTCAAGCAGAATGCAGATGGCAGTATTGACAGATACAAGGCCCGCCTGGTTGCACGTGGCTTTACACAGACATACGGGGTGGATTATCTTGATACGTTCTCGCCAGTAGCTCGTCATTCTACCCTACGGATCTTGTTGTTAGTTGCGGTTAGTCGAGAGTGGTCGTTATATCAGTTGGATGTGAAGAATGCGTTCTTATATGGAGACCTACAGGAGGAAGTCTACATGCAACAGCCTCCCGGTTTTGCTGTTGAGGGTGAGTGTTCTAAGGTGTGCAGACTTCATAAGGCTATCTATGGCCTTAAGCAGAGCCCCAGAGCATGGTTTCAGAAGCTTTTAAACCTCTTTGAAAAATAAGAATACAAACGCTCTAATGTCGATCACTCCTTGTTTGTACAGAAGACTTCAAGAGGTATTATTGCAATTATGGTTTATATAGATGACATCTTGATTACAGGAGATGATGAACAAGGAATAAAGCAGGCGAAAGAAAAGCTGGGTAGCGAATTTGTCACTAAGGATCTTGGAGTCCTTAGATATTTTCTGGGGCTGGAATTCGCCAGAAATCCGTATGGGCTAGTAATGTCGTAGAGAAAATATGTTACGGACCTGTTGAGTGAAACAGGTATGCTTGGGTGCCGGCCTGCTACAACACTAATGGACCCTAGCATGAAGCTATATGATGTTGATACAGAGGAGGTGGACAGAAGAAGATACAGAGAACTGGTAGGCAAACTGTTGTATGTCACGATCACTAGGCCCGATATATCCTTTGCAGTGAGTCGTGTGAGCCAGTTCATGGAGCAACCACGTTAGGTCCATATGGATGTTATACATATGATACTTAGGTACCTCAAATCATCTCCTGGTGCAGGTTTGCTATTCAAGAAAGGCAAGGGGATTTCTATCTCAGCATGTGCAGATGCAGACTATGCAGGTTGTCCCAAGGACAGGAAGTCCACCTCTGGGTTTGCAGTCTATGTTGGAGATTCTCTAATCTCATGGAGGAGCAAGAAACAGACGGTGGTAGCCAGGTCTAGTGCTGAATCTGAATATAGAGCTATGGCCCAGGCTAGCACAGAAATGATGTGGGTAAAGGCTGTGCTTACAGATCTATGTATAGATGTACCACTTCCTATGAACTTAGAATGTGACAATCAGGCAGCCCTGTTCATTGCAAACAATCCAGCATTTCATGAGCGAACCAAGCACATTGAGGTCGACCGTCACTTCATACGTGACATGATTCAGAAGGGGTTCATTGCTACATCTCATGTTACTTCAGAAAATCAAACTGCAGATATATTCACCAAGGCATTACTACGAGGCCCATTCCAGAAGTGTGCGTCCAAGCTGAGCATGATTGATATCTATGCTCCATCTTGAGGGGGAGTGTTAACATATATATTAGTATCCTTTGTATCTCTCTGTTATTTTTATTTTCAGTCGTATGCTTTATGTAATTTACCCATAGGCTACTCTCCTATATAAGAGAGCCTAGGGCTGATGGAATAAACATCTCTTTCATTTTTCCCAACAGAAAATACACAAGATGGATGTATAGTACTATGTACTTTGATGTTTCATACTTACGAACGAAACACCCCCATGCTTCTAGATAGGTATGGTTTCGATGCAGCCGAAGATGGCAACATTCGTACTTCCTATGGCTAGGGATGATATATCCTTTATATTTTGGAAACATAAGTGGATCGAGATCTGTGCTCTTTGTGATAGATTCCACATGGTGCTTAAAAACAAAGAGGCGATGATGGAAGCTTGTCATGTAAATCTTGAAGATGACCCTAAGGCTCGATGTCTACCTTTCGTTTCATGGTTCTCCAATAAAAAATCCATGAGTTTTTTATGATGCTGGAAAACTAAAGTTTAAACGCAAGATCTTCAGGAGTAACAAAGACCACTAGACAATATAAAAAGGGGGATTTCTCGGTAAATAAAGCATATGACTTGATGGTTAGACAAAGTATGCAACATGGCATCAAGTTGACAAAAGGATTGCAGCATGATATGCAAGGAATGAGCCCCTCCTGGCGTTAAGATCTTTACATCACTTATGAGAAGTGAGAGGATTATGACGCGCAGTTTAAGAGCTCATTATGTACCAAACATACAAGGCATGCCCTATCTGCAAATAAAGATGGAGATAGTTTCCACCTCTTTTTTGGATGTGATTTCGCTAAAGAAGTTTCGAATAATGTGGGTATTCCTTAGATAGACACCACTAACAACGAGAAGTTTTGGAATAGATTTAGGAAGGCAACATACAGCTTGAAACCAGAGAGAGCAAAACCATTTTCCTACATCTATGCCATCTAGCTCATGAGCAGTGGGACGAGGTGATCGCTTTTATGTGGACTATGTTATTGTACAAGTGTGTTTTCTCTATAAAGATTGGTTTTCATGTATGTAGAGTTGTTATTGCATTGTTTAAGTAAATAAAATGTGTGTTGCCTACTAGGTGGCCACCTTCCTTCTCAAGGATATATTTATAGATCGAAAGCAAACTAATCAAAAATTTAGATGCACATAAACCATCAGACAATCGGGATCCGTCAGTGACAAATTAAGACTCCCAAAAGAAGTGGAAAGCGAGAATGGGCCATTTTTTAATCATATTGGATTATTACTTGAAGGCTGAGAAGAAGAAAGAAGCTACTTTCACCCATCAAATGATTTGAGACGCATGGGCTAATAATTTAGTCGGACTAGTAACATAGGCCAAGTTGGTTACAGTACCGGAAGAACCAGCAAACATTGCATCTATTGTGTAAGAAATGGATCAGTCACGTAAAGTTGCATAAGATACCAATAATCCTCAGCAGATGACCGAATATTCTGACTATCATGCATTGTGGTAGGTCCGCCATCAGAAGCAAGCTGAGTACCAGAACTAACTGCTAGTTGATCAGGGGATGTCAGTCGAACTTCATCCAAAAGGGCCAGAGGTGTGGTTGGTCCTCCCACAATGGACACATGGAGGGAGGTACTCCCATGACCATGTTCCATGTCATGACCATGTTCCATGTCATGACCATAACCTATGGAATGATCTCATCAACCTGATGCAAGCAAAGCCAAACTCTCAAAAGTAGACCATGAACTTCTCGTGCACCCCTCTACTCCACCACCAAGCCTTTTTTTTGCATGGAGCTCCTCCCTTTGACTCGCCTAGCATCTCTTTGGCTACCCTTCGGATACAAGATGATACTGCCTCCCACATCTCATTAGCACTTTAGTTACAATCTCAAGATAAGTTTTCTAAAACCCTCTCCCTGAAGCTTGATTGATTCAATTGAAGATTCCACCATCTAGTTCTAGTGATCTTGGAAACCCTCTTTTTCTTTACTATCCCTTTTATTTGCACATCAATGACTAACAAGCGATGTTGGGTGGTCAGGCTCTCTCCTGCGATTACTTTGCAGTATTTGCAACACGAACGATCTATACTTCTCAATGTAAAGTAGTCTATCTGTATTCTAATCGAGCCACTCTTATAAGTAATTAAATGCTCCTCCCTCTTCTCGAAGAGAGTACTTGCAATGAAAAGATCATAAGTTGTTATAAAATCCAGAAAGACTTTTCACTCTTCATTTCTATCCCCGAAGCCATGTCCTTCATGAACACTAGCATATCCCGAAGCATCATTTCTCACGTGTCCATTAAGATCTTGTAACATCCAGGATCCGCGTAAACCAGAACTCGACCCGAATTAGGTCCGAATAACCCAATTAAGTTATCTGACAATATTAGATAACCTAAATAATCAATTGATCGTAAATCAAAAGTCGTTCGGACGAAATCGACCAAAAATCGATCGCTTCGTAATGCGCGCCGTGAAAAGCCGCAACGCAAATTGGGAAACTGCAAAACGAATCGAGACCATCATTAGATCCGATTCGACGACACGAGACCAACGGAATCGATCGTTCATCAATCGGAGGTCATATGATATTTTTAAATCGTAAAATTTAGTCTTAGACAAAAATCGTATCCGAAAATTTCGGATATTCAAAACCCGATCGGAACTATATCAACATTATACTCATATTGATTGTCGTTCCGAGACGGTCAAAACGAGATATTGCGCGTCAAAATCGGAGACCCGAGGTGCACGCACGATTCATTTTAAGTTTGTAAAAAAATAATAAAAATAACATTATTAAATAAATAAAAAAATATAATATCTGCATAACAACAGTCTATTCGATTGTTGCAAAAAAATTATTATTACTGTACAGGCTACGGCAGTCAACAACTAACACTTAGCTTTCCTTCTAATGCCACTTGGCATCATAAAAGATCACTTCTTTGGTAATATAAACAACTCTCACATAATTTGACCATCTCGTTTCATCTAAATTCCAACGAGACCATCATTCCTCTCCCTATTTAACCAACTCCACCGTCATCACCTCCCCCTATTTCCTTCCAAATTCCAGCCCTATTTCCTTCCAAATTCCAGCCCTCTTCCTTCCAAATTCCAGCAAGAATTGAGGGCTGCTAATACTGCCATTGCAGCAGTCATTGCTGCTGTCCAGCACCCTTGGAGTACTGCTCTGAACTCCAGCATCTGCAGCAGACAAAGAAAATGAAGGATCCTGCTCCTCCTTGCATAGCAGCAGCTTAGTTACTATCAGAATCAAGGAAGAAACTGCTGGAGCTGCTGTTCAAGCAGCTCTAGAGCTGATTGCATGCTTTAATCCAAGCCATAAATCCAAGGTACATCCCCAGCCATTCATCTTGCTGCCATGCATGAGTTTCACACTCCTCTTCTACTACCATTTTATGGAATCCAAATAATTACAAGATCAAATTACAATCCATAGCCTCATAGCTGCCATGCATAAGTTTCTCATCATGGATTTCCTCTTTGTTGAGAGTTTGGGACTCTATAGCATGAAATAAACTTCTGAAAATTTAATTTTAGGTCTGATCTAAAATTCTCTGCTAAGCTGAAACTGTTATATCTTGTGGAGTTCATAATTATTTGATTCAAGAACATCCCTGGAGCTGCAACTTCCTTGCTCCAAACTCCAACCTTGCATGCAAAGATTCTCTCCAAATTGGAGAGATCAAGTAGGTACAATCCCTTTCCATTCTCTTTGCTGCCTTGCATGTAAACTTAAGATCTAAATTTACAAGCCAATTTCCCTCTTGTTGCCCTCTTTGTATAATGATCATTTTGATATTAATATCTTAAGAGATGAAGGTGTCTCTGAATTGCAGATTTATGAAGATTTAGAAACTCTAAAAATTTTCAAGAATCTAAATCTACTCCTAATTGAATTGTTTATTTTCAGATTTGCACAGATGTGACCTGGGAGGTTAGATTATAGGTTTTTATAATTTCAGGTTTAGGTGAAATATATATAGATTTACTGTTAACCAGATTAGAGTTTAGAATTATGTAGCTACTTTTTAGTTGAAACTCATATGATATATAATTTGAAGAATGTAAGTTGAGATTGAAATACTGGACTCTATTCATCCTAAATAAGTTGGAAATTTTGCTTTATTTGGAAATCCAGATTCAGTTGATACGATTAAGATTAATATCCAACAATTGTAATATAATTCATTATTAAAGAGATAGTCACACAACTATTCTTTGGAAATAAGGGTTCATGATTAGAAATTATATCCAACCACAAAAAAATTGTTACTATATATAAATGATAAGGTACAGGGACATATAAATAGATAAGTATATTATATGGAATTTATTAACTCATGTAAATCTCGTTCACCAAATCTTTATCATCACAAAATCTGTGAAGTCAACTATAAAAGATCGAGAAAGCTTTGATTAGATGAGTCAAGTAGTAGTCGATTTTGAAGTTATTGGAAATCAATGATCATGTGAAAATGTAGAGAATCAATGATTATTGATAATTAATAGTGCCGGTCATGGTGACTTCTACACCTGACCGTGCGAGGGCGCGGTGACCCTCAACTGGGCGGGAGAATAGGAAGCCCAGTTAGGGCAGCGGCCGCTTAATGCGCGGGTCTAGGATCCCAGTCCCTTTACGGTTTTTTTTTCGAGAGCTCGCAGTGTTTTACGCCTCGTTGGGATCCTGACTTTAGACCAGTTCCGCTGACCCTGTCTTTTAGGATACCCAGGCGGGGGATCCTTGGTTTTCAGTTTTTCGTACGAGCTTGTTCGCCTGTACTAGTCGGGCAGGTTTCTAGAGCGACTTTTCTAGAGAGTCTCTCTCAACCATCTCAGTGGCGTAGTTTGGGAGTAGACCTATCCCTCTATTGGACCGCGCTTCCAACTAGAGGGCGAGACGGAAGAGCTATTTGTAAGCTTCTTCACCGCTTGAGTTTACTTCGCCAACAGACTTGGCGATTCTATATCCAGATCATCCATATCTATATCTACATCATCTGGAGTTATATCTTAAACAATTGAAGTTAAGAATTGGAGAAGTTACGATCAAAAGTTGGGATTAGTAGGAAATGACTATTCTCTAGATCTAAGAATTTAAATAAATTAAGAGATCTTTCAAATCTCAACTTTTCCATTATCACTCACCAACGTGATCTCTGAAGAAAATGATATATATGCTTACACTCATACACTCATGAATACTCAACTAGTATATAAATATGTCATATGTGGGAAATGTTGGGTTTTGGGGAAATCATTAGAGACGCATTACAAACAACTTGAAACCCCTTTTTACTTATGCAAGTAGATGAAAAATGTGCTTGTTCTACCTTTCTACTTGCTCTCTTTTGCACATTATAAATAACTTGTTATTAAATTTTAAAAATACGGGTTTGTATTCACGTATGTGACTCTGTTTCTTTCCTAACGTGTTTGACAGGCAAACAGCCTGCAGTTTAGTAGCAGCTCAGTAGCTATACATGCTTCCTGGAGATAGAGTATACACTAGACGGTATGAATTACTTTGTCTCAGTTTTGTTCAGATGGTGATGTAAATGCTATCTCTTTTGTATCACACTTTGGGATATATGTTGTAAAATGGAAGATCCTTGTACATGTTGTAAATTGATATGAGTATTAATGAAAAGAAATTTTGGTGTCATTTGTCTCTTTTACTTGTGGTTATGTGTTGGAAATGAATGTCATAATTGCGCAAAAAATTTTCCCTGTTTTTCTAAAACTTTTGCGATCAATGTGAATGAAATATTGCGAATTTTGTCGTAAACGGGTACCCGGATCCTGAGGGGTTCACAGATCTCCACCTAGGCAAATCATCTCTTTTTGTAGGATTCCTTACATAATCTTATCCAATCCTCCAAAAAAGCCTATTTAGTCCTATCATCTAAATCAATTTGTGGTGTATAAACTGAGATGATATTCAGAATTTCTTCTTTGAGCGCCACTTTTAACAATATAATATGATCCCCAGATCTTTGCACCTCAACTACACAATCCTTCAAATCCTTATGATCAACCATTACAACACCATTTCTGCCTTTATCTTTACCTGAATACCAAAGTTTAAAGCATGTCTTCTCGATCTCCCTTGTTTTCCAACCCATTTTGTTTCTTGTAGACATAATATATGAATCTTCCTTCTTTCCATCGCATCAACTATCTCCATCGAATTGCCAGTCAAAGTGTTAATATTCCAACTACCTATCCGCAACTTTCTTTGAAACCTCTTTTGGACTAACTTCTTTACCCGCATGTATCCATCATGCGAGAACCCTTGCCAATTTTGGATTGCATTCGGTCGGCGATGCAGCAGAACTAGTTTATTTACTCGCATGTGTTCCTCGTGCGAGAACCCTTGCAAATTTTGAACTACATCCGGGCAACGACGTAGCGGCAATGCCAATTTATCATTGCATTCGGGTGATGCAACGTATCGCAAGTAGGGAAGGTCCCAACGAAATTTAGATGTTTGCTTAAATGCATGTTTAAAAGATCCGAATGATTTTGAGACAAATTCCTAAATAGTGTTCGTAAAATAACAATATTTAGGAATTTATCTGAACGGTTTCGGGACAAATTCCTAAATAGTGTTCTTAAAAGAATATTATTTAGGCATTTATCTCTCTTGCACTGGATGTCGGCTACCTAATGCACAACCCTCAATTTACCCGAGCTTAGGATCGGCCATGGCTAAGTTAATGAAGCCACCAATACTGATGACGAAAAAACTTTAGGTGGAAAAAAAAGAACAAGATCCAAAATCAACTTTCTTCAATATTACATAATCTTCCAAGCTTAATCAACAAGTTCTGATACTCATAATTTGAATGGCATGACTAATACTCTGATTTTGAAAAAAATGGATCTCCCAAAAGGCCAACTTGCTTTGATACCATGTTAGAAATTGAGAATGCGTAAGCGTAATATTAGAGATAAAGAATAAGAATAATAAAGAAAACCAGAATTTTTACGTGGAACCCTACTCCCTAAGGAGCGAGATGAAACCACGGGAGAACGTCTCAAAGGACTGATGTTTCTATTCAACTTTCTCATCTGATACAATGGGTGTGGGGCTTCTTATATAGCCCCCACTTAGTCTCCAAGTCTCACAAATAATAGTTGTGAGACTAAACCACTGGATAGTGTAATTGGACCCTGGAGAGATCCAATTACCCATCTACACAAGTGATGTATATACTCCAACAGTATACAATTGAGAGCCGGTTTCTTCCCAACGGAAGAAGGATAAAGTGGAAACTAGTTATTACTGTGAAAAATCAAAATTGACAAGGTTCAGAAATGCGGTCCATGCGGCCGCATATGCGGCCGCATATGCGTATGCGGTCACCCCTCCGAACCGTATATGACATATGCGGTCATATGCGGCCCAGACGCATATGCGGGCCGCATAAACCGCATATGCGGCCGCTTATGCAGTTGCCATGCGGTCCATGATTCGATAACAAAAGATCTGATTAGCCTAAACCCACGCACTACGGAGAAACTCATGTCTATTTCCAATATGCAGAAACCCTACTCACGAAGAACAAAATCCATCAGAGAACCAAAAACATAAAAATAATATATATGCAGAATAAAAACAAGTGTCCAACTAAAAGTAAAAAATGATTGCATTCAGAGATTAAACTTTCCTGGAAATGAGCAAACACTGGAATTACCTTCGAAATATGTGTGCCAAGACTTCTGTGCACGCCACAGCATTTCAGGCAAATGAAAACACCAATATTCGCAGACCTGACAAATCAGAAAGTAATAGCCATACATGTGGCTATTACATGTAAATCATTATGTTTTAAGCTTAGCTTCTACACAGAAATTGAGGCATGAACCTATCAAATTCTCAGAGTTCTATTATTTATCGCATGCATCAGCCAACCACCCTTCTCTCTTTCTACAGAAGTCCTTGTTTAGGAAATGGTAATTTGTGAGATTTCAACCATGGTTCCCAGGGTGGAACCACACTGCTCAACCACCACATCAATTAAGAGGGTTAATACATTGAAGGTTCAGAATGCGGTGTGCAGATCAGTAAGGGAGGGATTCTGCATAACTATGAGAAATGCATGGGAATGTGGTTTTACATTTTTTATTTAAAGTAAAAGGTAACTCATTGATAGTTTTCACAAGAAAATCTTGCAGATACAGTTTGTGTAACCATTTGTCTCCTTAATACAAGTCGCGAAAACTACTAATAAAACTGGACGAGTTCTCAAAATTAATAAATGTTAAAATGTAAGTTGTATATCAAGTGAAATTAGAATGAGAATTGAATACGTGGTGTATGCAGTCAAATATGCACGGACATTCCGTGGCTACAACTCATTTTTCTTGTAGTGTATTTAGCTCGTTATTGGTGACCCTTTTGGGATTTTCAAATGTGTGTGGGAATCTAAAGAAAACATGTAGTTTTTTATTCTCTGACATCATAATTAAATATATATTTTTAATATTTTTGATTAGAATAATGCAAACCGCATAATCCGCATATACTTCCGCATATCCGCTTACTCGCTCGGGACCGCCTGACCGAACGAATACCGCATACCGACTTTCTGAACCTTGAAAATTGATAGAATCACGGCAAAAATAGCTCCGGTAACATCAAATGTAACATGGTTCAAGACAATCGGGATGATTGTCCTATTGCACATGAGACGCAATCTAATGGCAGTATATTTTAGTTAATTCTTCTAAATGAACACAGCCCTATATATAGGCTCTACTCACATAACATCCTCACAACGGGTGATTTTGAGTCTAAAAACAAAGACATGTAATAAATGGATCTTTGACAAAATCAAATTAACCTGACTCTTATAATTTGCACACTCCCCATCAAGTTAAAGCAAACATCCAGCTTATACAAATTGAAATCTCATGATCGCACATAAGAATACATGAAAAATGGACTACTCGTAAGTCGATGCATACTTCTCTAATTGTTGATGATGATAGCATCAAATCGCGGGCCGATTAGATTGGACTAGAGGGCTATAGTTCGGAATGACGATCTATTGAGCAACTAATAACTCTCATGTTCCGCATCAACACCAACCAGCATTGATGAAAATGCATAGTCCCTGTAACGCAGAGATTGAAATCGTCAACTCACAACATGTTCTTTAGCAGAAGATGAATTAATCTGCATAGGGCATTCAAAACCAACCACCTATATACGAAAATTTGGAGAATGGATTTCTCTCATATAAGGAGGACAAAGAAAAGATTTAGTATTTTGTGCCAAAGACAAATGAAAATGGAGCCATCAATTGTAACATGTAAGTTTGAGATGGTCATGATGAACTGTGCCAATTCATCGAAAAAGCAACCTAGTAGCCATGTGCCAATGTTATTTATTATCTATGAATCTTATAGCGCATGGCCCTACAAAAGACCCTATTCATAAATGTTGGAGTATATGCATCAAGTAAATGGTAAATGGATCACTCCAGTATCCATTTACCATATCCAGTTGTTTAGTCCTACATCGACAGTATGTAGGATGTGGAGATTCGGTGAGGGCTATATAAGAAGTCCCACACCCTCTGTATCCAGTGAGAAAGTCAATAGACACATCATCCCTTTGAGGCGTTCTCCCGCGGTTTCATCTCGCTCCTTAAGGAGTAGGATTACACGTAAAAATCCAAGTGTTCCTCAAATGTTTATTATTTTTGTTGATATGCTTCCGCATTATATTTCCTAACATGGTATCAGAGCCATGTATATTTTCTAACATGGTATCAGAGCGGGTTCGATTCTCGAGGATTTATTCTTGAAGATTTACTTTTATAATTTGTTCGAGATTTAATTTTTTGATGTGATGCTCTTGAAGATTTATTCGTTGAAGATTTGAGATCCGTCCAAGTTTTAAGAAATTTTGGGTTTTTCGAAACCCTAACTTCTGCATTCGACATTTTGGAGATTTTAGAAGTTGCAGACACGAGTTCCCAGCAGCCCTAGTCGCCACGGGTCGCACTCCAGGTGGCGGCCCCGACATCAGGCGGTATCGCCTTGGCCGCCTCCCCTCATCTCCAGCAGAGTGCCTCCAGGCGACGCCCCCGGTGGCGACATCTCTCACCCAAGCGGCGGCATCACAGGCTGCAAACCTCAGGCGGTTGCACCCCCTTCAGGCGGCATCTACGGTTTTTTTCTGAATCCCTAGTTTGCAAGGGCACATCTGCAAGCAGAGCGGCGATACATCTTCAGTCGAAACTCTTAGGCGGTGAATCTTAGGCGGCAAAAGCTACATCTCCAAGCACTCCTCCATCGGATGCTCAAGGGGATCATCTCCTCCGGCAGCCCTAGTCGCACAGGCGACAGTCCTAGCCGCAGCAAATGACGCGATACTCCTTCCAGTCGTCATCTCTGATTTTCCTCACAGCCCAGCTGCATGCAGGCGATGCATCTCCTATTCGAAACCCCAGATCTCGTGCAATAAAAGAAGAAAAAAAGGGGTGTCGCTCTCTCCCCAGGCTCCATGCGGAGCACTCCCATCTCCAACCGCCCTCTCCCTCGACTCCAGGCGACGATGGTCGCCACCTTTAGGCGCAGTTCCAGGCGGGGGGTCCTTCTCGATGCTCAGGCAGAGCATCTCTCCTCCCTCTCACCCCTTGCAGGTGCCATGGCCTCCTCCTCTATGGCTCCAGGAAGAGGCGCCTCCTCGCGTGTACCCTCCAAGCAAGGCCCTCACACGGGAGGTGGCGGCAGCTCCATCTCCAGCAAGCCACACCACCCATCTCCAGCAGGTGGCCCAATCTCTCCTGGCGGCAGCCTTGACCTCCAAGCAAGGAGGCCCATCGGGGTGGTGTTACTTCGAAGGAGGGTCCCCACGAAAGGAACCCTAAGTAAAGAGGCGGCCCACAGCTGAATGATTTTAAAAAAGGAGGATTAAAAAAGGGGGGAGCCCAGTATGTGTTTAAAAAAAGGAGAGGGTCGGGCCTTGGTCCGTGTAAAAAAAGAGAGGTTTGGGCCTTTGGGCCGAGCGATTTTGTTAAAGAATATTTTTGAGAAAAAGGTACTTACAAAAGAAAAGTCGTACATTATTTAAAAAAAGAGACGGCTATAAAAATGAAATGGCAGAGAAAATGATGATTAAAAATGATTGAGAAAGCCAAAAAAATAGTATTATAGGCTAAGTGACTCATGTTTTGTTTCCACATTCTCTTGTCTTCTCCCAAGCAATGTTCAGGAAGGCGTTATGCTATATTCTGTCGGAGGGGTCACTGCATAGAGAGTATGTGGTATGCGAGAGAGTATGCAGAGAGTATGTGGTTTTATGCGGTTTCGTATTTTTTATTATTAAAAATATAAATTAATATTTAATATTATGTTAATATCCCAATCAGGGGAGTATGCGGTTTTATGTTATTTTACGCGGAAGAGTATGCGGTTTTATGCGGGGAGTATGCAGTTTTATGCGGGGAGTATGCAGTTTATGTTATTATACGGGTGGGGTTATTTGGTTTTAGAGTAAATAAAAAAAGTTCTATCAGAAAAGCGGCCGAGTATACGGCCGCATTGGGGGTATACCCGGCCGAGTATGCGGGTCAACCCGCATACATGGTCATTTCATCGTACTCGGCGGCCGAGTATGCGGCTTACTCGGCCGTTTTTCTGAACATTGCTCCCAACTTTGTCGATGCTATCGATTTTCGACAAGTATGGGAGAAAGGAGGGGTATTGTGCACAGTCACCGATTTGTTCCAGATACAGATGTCAGATTCCAGATCAGCCAGATGTTCAGACTCTACAGTTCAGTTTCAGACTCTGTGGAATGGTTCAAAGTTCAAGTTTGAGGCACTCCATGTTTGAGTGGCCTGATTTCTTCGAGTTCTCCAGAGAGAGACTTCTTTTCAGACACGCACATGTACGCGGTCTTCAGTCACATGTGCACATATTTGCCATCATTTTTATGCGGTCCCCATCTTTTGTTTTTGGTCAGAGCTTTTATGTGTTCTGTAGGAGACTCCAAAGTAGAGATCCCATTCCCTATGCCATGTGGGCTAGGATTTTCATGTGTAGGGACTCCAGAGTAGAGATCCCATTCTCGATGCTGGTATAGGAGAGACCCAGTTCTCCGATGAGGAGACTTTTCAGACTCCATTCTCCATCGATCGTGGACTCCGATAAAGATTGTCTCCACGGATTTTTCAGTTCGGCCCTTTCAGAAATGGAGCAGTTGTCAACATGTTGTGGCGGGCCTGAGTTCTCCAAGTGGAGACTCAATTCCAGTTGCAATGACTCTGACAGGCGCAGTACAGAGCACATGCTCTCCGACGAAGAGATTCAGTTTGACTCAGACTCCAGCCCGTTTGTTCCTCCTCACCTGCACGGCAAGAGAAGCAACGTCCTCAACAGCAATCGACAGCTATGTACATTGAGTTGATATTGTATGTAGTGTCTTGTAATGTGAGTTTGAGATTTCTTTTTGTTTGTCCAAGTTGAGCATCGCATGCTCCAGCTTGAGGGGGAGTGTTGGAGTATATGCGTCAAGTAGATGGGTAAATGGATCACTCCAGGATCCATTTACCACATCCAGTTGTTTAGTCCCACATCAACCGCCTGTGGGATGTGGAGACCCGGTGAGGGCTATATAAGAAGCCCCACACCCTTTGTATCCGTGAGAAAGTCAATAGACACATCAGCCCTTTAAAGCGTTCTCCCATGGTTTCATTTCGCTCCTTAGGGAGTAGGGTTCCACGTAAAAATCTCGGTGTTCCTCTGGTGTTTATTCTTTTCTCTGGTACGCTTCCGCATTATATTTTCTAAAATGATATCGGAGCCATGTATATTTTCTAACAATAAACAACTAACTCCCTTTCAATATATGCTATAGAACAAAACACAAAAGTACATACTACACACAAGAAATTGATAATTGGCAAGATCCACTTATCCAATTAACTTAATGCTTTGTCATTCTTAACATTTATATTCCTATATGATTTAATAATTACAGGGACACTTGCACAGTGACCCCTAAAAACATGCCTAATTACACCACAACCATCGTGATCTTTATAATTATATCATGACCCATGTAATCTTGCTCTGTTTAACACATATCCATATTGTAAATCAAATCCACTAACTTGACCATTCTTTAGTTAATCTAACATTACATGAACTCTAAATGTAACGGCACACAATATAAAATATTTCAATTTTTTAGTTTTCTTTTATATATCTTAGCCACTCTTCTCTCTCAGCATTGTCTATTTCCCTTACCGCCAACCTCATTGATGCCATACATGTAGAGCTTGCTAACATATGACGGAGTCGGGATGATGATGTGGGTGACATCTTGGTAGGTACAGGTGCAGCCAACCACAAAGGTCTGGAGGATGGAACAGGGGAACATAAGCTCCTTGCAAGCTTTGAACTTGAGCAGAAAAATTGAGTGGCGCTTTACCTGTTGTTATTTGGGCATTGACAGAGTTGCAAATTGTGGATGTTTTGCACAATGATTTCGATGAAACGCTCCCAAAGGAAGCTGCAGGGTTAAATGCCAGTGATGGTGTTCTTAATCTATCTCACAATCTTTACTATTGTAATATTTGTTCTGAAATGGAGATGCATAACACCAATTGGGAATTGAAGGTACCTCAGACCACCACATCAAAAGTGAGGTGCCATTTGCTGCAAGTGCAAATGTGCCATTTCAATCTTCTCCATGATGCATTGCACTTGGATTTTGGCCAATATGGAGAAACGGCATGGGTCTCCCCTGTTAAAATATGTATGCTTCCAAACTCACTGTTGTATTTTTTGCTGCAAACAGGAGAATTTTCTGAATTGGAATGTAGACTTTGCCATATCGTCCAACACGTGCGGTTAGGGCTGCTAATCGAACCGAACATGTTCGTGTTCGATTAGGGTTCAGTTGACAGTAGTTCGAAAAAATGTTTGTTCTTGGCTTAATGAACAAAACATAACACTAAATTTTAGTTCGATAGCTTAACTAGCTGAGCATGAACTTAGTATTAGTCCGTTCCGTAAATATAATATACAAATATTATTTTCGCAACTCATTTAATTTCCATCTCTCTCTACACACCTGTTAATCAAGGTCCCACCCAATTCCTAATCTGTTGCGTACACCACATTATTCTAAATTTGTACTTTTCTCCAGCCCACCTGTTTGCATACACCAATCCCATTGTAATTTATACCTAATTTCGCAACCCACCTGTTTGCATACTACAGCCCACCTGTTTGCATACACCTGTTTGCATACTCCAGCCCACCGGTTTCTACACCCCCACCCCACCCATGCGTGACTAACCATTACAAATCCCCCACCCACTCATTTCCACTTTCCACTCCAATTCCAGAGCGTCGGCCAAAGCCCTAACCCTATCTCTCCCCAACCAAGGCCTCAGCCCCCAAGGCTCCACCTCCCCCGCAGCACGGCCCTAGGGTTCCGCCTCCCTCGCCACACGGCCCCAAAGCTCCACCTACCCCGATGCAAATCCTCCAAGCTTCGCCTCCCCTGTGAGGTCCCCTCCCGCACGGCTGCATCTACTAGCATGGTTCTCCGAAGACCAGCACCTACCTCTCCCTATCACCACGCCACCTCCAGTACCACACTTACGCCCCTACTAATATGCTCTCCAGCACCTACCACCACGTCGTCGCCATTCTTGACCCGATTCATCTGTTCAGGATGCTGCATGCCTCCCATGTTGGTTGTGGTAAGGAATCTTCCCTGAACACTTCTTAGGATGTAATTAAGCGAGAAAACTATCCCTTAAAGCATTGATGCGTGACTTCAACTTGGACTTTAGAGTTATTTATTTTTTATCGCACTTTGAGTTATAGAATTTTATGGAACTACATTTTTATTAATCAAGTCTAGTGTGGTACTTGCTAGTATTTTTGTTGTGTATTGTTGATTTAGGACAAATGATGAGGTACTTTAACTTTTGGATTTGTTTGAACCAATATATAAACTGCGACAATGTGATGCTTTTGAGACTGGATATTTACAAGAAGATAAGACATTTTGTATCAAGTTTTTTATGAGATTATTTTATTAACATGTCATTTTTTGAATTTATATGATTTGGGCAGACTTGTCATTTACTAGTGTGACTTCTTTAATATTGATGGATTGATAGTTGTAGATATCAAGAAGAGTATTCAACCAATGTATGTATTCATTCTTTTTCTTTTTCACCATGTATAGTTATTAAATGGACAATTTATTGATGTGGTTGAGATGGTATATTGTTAGGATCATGTGGATTTCAATGGTACGATTGCCTATTGACAACAATATAAATGGACAAACATCATAGATAATAAAAAGGCAAGTAGAGATTTTTTATTTTTTTTTCATGTACATGGTGTAACCACTTCAATGGTCTAGTGGTAGTGTCGTGTGCCTACCACCCAAAAGACCAAGATTCAAATCTCTCGTTGTAGGGATTGCATTAGGTAGTCGATAGCCAGCGTAAAAAATAATCGAATCTTTCAACATGGATTCGAGCAAGAATCCATGCAGCCAACCCTACTTATAGTGGAGAAGGTTTTGCCAATTTTTGTCTTATACATGGCAGTTTGATAACTTTGTTGTACATAAATTTTAAAAATTGGGTGACTGGTCTGTTGGTAGCGGGTGTTGCCAACCACACGAGAGATCAGGGTTCGAATCTCAATAGTGGGTCTTGGATGGGCCATTTTTGGAGGTTCATCCCATCTTTCAAAAAAAATTTAATATAGTTCTATCTTGACAGTGTAAATTGTGTAATATTATGATATTAAATAAATCTAAACATTTTAAACAACATAAATATCAATTCAATTTAAAATTATCAAACTTTGTTATCAAATTTGAATTTCGAACTTATTTGTTTTAAGATGTTTGGCATGAAAAACTGTTAACGAAGTATTATCAAACCGAACTCGAACGTTCACTATACAAACGAACTCAAACTCAAACATAAGCTATTGAACCTATATCAAACGAAACTTGAACTCGTACTCTCAAACTTTCTTATCGAGTTGAACACGAACATAGGTATGTTCATTATAGTTCAGTTCAATTAGCATCCCTACGTGCGGTAGAGCCCAAGGCTCATGGAGGCGACAACACTCAATTACATGTTGGTGGTTGTCATCGCCCGTATACGGATACCATTCCTGGGCATCGTGTCATAGTCATAGATCTTCGTATTAATATTGAAGAGGAAGGACACAATGGGAGAGATGGTGCTTGAAAAAAGAGGGATGGGTATTGTTATGTAAATTTGATTCATCATAAAGAACAAATATTGAATTATCTAACAAAATCTATAAAAGTAATAGGCAAATGAATTGAAATAAACACGCATAACTTATGATGTAAGAGTTGGTAAGATTACATGGGTCATGACCTAATCATAAAGAACATAGGGGTTGTGGTGTATTCAAACAAGTTTTTAAGGATTGTGGTGACAAAATTTCATAATTGTATACCAAACACTTTAGTAGCAATTAAATATTCTTACATTCTATACTCACAAAAAGAGGAAATATACAAAAAAAAATATTAGTGGTATAAGCTCTATCCTAGGATAATCATATTGTTCGCGTGATACTTCTATTGCCCACAAGATCTCCTTGAGTCACGGTTGTAACAAGTCCTTAACTTTTGTTTATTTAATATATATGGTATGTACACCATAGCGTGTTTTTCCTTTTTGATTTCAAAAAAAAAGGAGAAGGAGCTGAAATGGGCCAGTTTCATTTAATTTTATCCCATTTTCATTTTTATGCTTATCCAACAATTTGCGCAGCAACAAGATAAATTACATGGCAAGAAAAAAGATTGTGGAACAATATTTTCTTACAAGAAGATATAATGGCATTTTAAAATGAAAAAAATAGCTATACATAGTTCACTGCTTACTTTATATAAATTGGCTCATATGCGGTGATGAGGACATCTGTATCAACCTCCTTAATGCGTATGTTTGCCACATATACCTACAATAGAACAAGTAAACAAAATGTTAAAAATTAAAATAGTGACACTATGGTGGGGGGGTTTTTAAAAGATTGGCACTATGGTGGTATCCAAAAGACATTAAAACCCTTCGTTAGTTTTCCGATTGGCTATTCGGACAAGGCCATTCTCCAAAATACACTTAACCATACACTCTTCTAACTAAAATAACCATGTATCCCAAGAACTTATTTTTTCCCTTCTCCAAGTACAACTAGTATGCTCCATTCTGACCATATTGACCCGCCCTTTCACCATCAACCACCCCATCTTCAACAGTCTCTATCTTTCTCACATTCATTCTCCCTCTATGAAAGTATATATACTCTATTAATACCAGGAAGGGGTGCTAGAGGGGTAAACAAACAATAAGATGTTAATTATAATGTAACATTTGAGAGCATGTGTACAAAGACCATGATAAGTAGACAATGACGACCACGCCATGCTACTAAAAAGTACTTATAAGAACTAGATGTGGCATTTTAAAAATTTTATGTTTTCTTTCGTTGATCCAAACTAAATAAAATATATTGGTTGGACCTTTTCACTATAGATCAAAGCATGATTTTTCTCGATAATAAGCGATGTCTAAGGATATCTCCATTTCATTCCTTGAACATTTCACTTCTGTAGAAGTTTATTTTATGTTCTTGTATCTTTTATCTATTGTTCTTTTCGTTTGTCTACCGTATGTAATTTGCCCATAGGCCTCTCCTATATAAGAGAGTCTAGGGCTCAAGGAATAAACACAACTCTTATTTTTCCCAACATGGTATCAGAGCGGCGGTCCTAGACCGGAGCTCTCGTACCGAACCCTAAACCTAGCCCTCCATCTTCAAGCCCCGCGCGCCCCCCTCGCCGTGCCGCCCTTCGGCCACCCTTCACATGTGCCGCCCTCCACACTCGCTGCCCTCCATGCGTGCTGACCTCCACATGCACCGCCCTCCACGTGTGTTGCCCTTCACGCGTGTACCCCCCTTCACGCGCCGTCCTTTTCCGTGACCTAGGCTTCGGCCGTGACCTACTGCCGTCGTCCCTAGGATCCCGCCGCCCCTGGGGTTCGGTCGTTGTCTTCTTAAGGGGCTCCTCTCCTGCGCTTCCAGGTTGATGGGTTTGGTTGCGTAAAGGTCTACACGTGCAACTAAACCTAGTCATGTCAGTGTAGACCAAAGTTTATCTTGTCTACAACCCTAGTTTTATCCAGTCAAAATGTCAGAAAAATAAGATAGAGATCCCCACTACATGCGCCTTCAGATGTCCTGCGCCTATTGTGAAGATGGATGGATCCAACTACGAGTTATGGGCCATGCAGTTCATGAGCCTAATGACGTCGATGGGTAAGAAACATATTCTTGCCGAGGATGAGCCAGCGGAGAAAACAGATTTGTATGCCTCATGGGAGGCTGATGACGCGTATGCTCAGGTCTGGTTGTCTGGTACTCTGATTCCAGATATTGCTAACGATGTCTTACACCAACCCACTGCCAAAGCCATGTGGGATATTCTTGCTGCCATGTATTCCCAAGCCAAGAATGAGACAAAAATCCTGCAGCTCCAGCATGACATCTTCACGATAAAGCAAAATGGTCGACCCCTGCATGCTCACTACACTGCATTGCGGGGAATGTTTGAGAGGCTTCATAGCTTCATGCCTCTCACAGCTACTCCAGAGCAGTTGAAGACATATCGGAATGCCACGATGGTGGGAGTTTTTCTAGCCTCTCTTGACTCACGGTATGAGGCTGCTCCATCTCAGATTCTGGCTGATGCTACTATCCCTCCAATGGAGGAGGCTTTTCGGAGATTGAGCCGAATAAACATCTCGACCCCTGCTACTGTGCCAAATTATCCTGCTATGGCAGCCTCTCGCAGAAGAGGCAATCCATCTCAGTTTCATGGACGAGGACCACGAGGTAGGGGTGGCCGTAGTCGTGGATCACAGTGTACTTACTGTCATCGGACTGGTCATATAGAAGATACATGCTACTCCAAGCATGGTTTCCCAGCATCTGCCGAGCAGCAGAATAGATTCAGCATCATGGCGCTACACATGCATTAGATCCACGAGATGATGAACTTGTGTCTCGATTGCAGGATATCATGCCTCCAACCAGTACTCCTTCACCTATTTCAGAGAGCAGCTCGGACGTTGCTGCTACTGCAGAAGCTAGTACCTCAGGTCATGCTCATACTTCTACTTTCTACCAGGGTTCGGGTACCTCAGAATGGATTGTAGATTCAGGTGTCACACATCATTTGTGTGGAGATAGACACCAACTCACATCCTACAAACAAGTTTTCCCAGGAAGGACAGTCGTCATAGCAGATGGGACTCATTCTCCCATCACAGGACAGGAACAGATCGCCTTAACACTGTTGACGCATATTTAGTTATTGTGTCTTTTTGCTATTTTATTTTCTTGTTATCCTCTTTATGTAATTTACCCATAGGCTACTCTCCTATATAAGAGAGCCTAGGGCTATGGAATAAACATCTCATTCACGTTTTCCAACATGGTATCAGAGCGACGGTCCTAGACCGGAGTTCTCGAAACCCTAACCCTAACCCGCCCCACCCGCCGGCCTCTCTTCTCTCTCTCTCCCCTCTCGGCGCCGCTCCTCTCTTCGATCGCCCATCCGATCTGATCGCCGACCTGCGGCGCCCTTCAGAGCTTCTCGCGCTTCTCACCTAGCGCTGGATCCGATCGCCTAGCGCTTC
Source organism: Ottelia alismoides (assembly GCA_037367405.1). NCBI lineage: Eukaryota > Viridiplantae > Streptophyta > Magnoliopsida > Alismatales > Hydrocharitaceae > Ottelia > Ottelia alismoides. The sequence goes on along the minus strand of JAZKJV010003433.1, from coordinate 673,360 downwards.
TCGCGCTCTTCTCGCTGATCTGCGCAGCGCATTTCACGCATTCTCCAGCGCCTAATGCGCCTCCAGCGCATGTGCGCCTAGTGCACCTACATCCAGTTTGCGCGCAGATCCAGCCCTGATCGAGCACTTTGCGCGCAGCCACTGCGCGCATCCTCCAGCCAGTCCCTGGTCGAGCACTTTGCGCGCAGCCTCCGCGCAACGTGCACCTACATCCAGTTTTGCTCGCACGTGCTTCCTGCACGTGCCTGCGTGCTCCACGCCCTAAAACTCTAGGGCACAGATCTTGATATATATGGGGTTGGTTGCTTGACGTCTACACACGCAACTGATCCCGTCTATGTCATTGTAGACAAAGATTGTTGTCTCTCGGTCACTCCAGTCTTCCATCTCCAGTATGTCAGAAAGCAAGGCAGATATCCCATCTATGGGCGCATTTCGTGGTCCAGCGCCCATCGTCAAGATGGATGGTACGAACTATGAACTGTGGGCAATGCAGTTCATGAGTATGATGAAGTCTACGGGTAAGAAGCATATTCTTACCGAGCCCGAGCCTGCAGAGAAGACTGGAGTTCATGCCTCATGGGAGGCCGATGATGCATATGCCAAGGTGTGGCTATCCGGTACATTGGCCATTGAAATTGCCAATGACATCTTACATCAACCCACGGCTAAAGACATGTGGGATATCCTGGCAGCAACGTATTCTCAGGCGAAAAATGAGACGAAGATCCTGCAGCTACAACATGACATATTCACAATAAAGCAGAACGGCCGTCCTTTACATTCTCTCTATACATCATTGAGAGGGATGTTTGAGAAGCTCCACAGCTTCATGCCTCTTACCGCCACGCCAGAACAGCAGAAGACACTGTTGCAAAAGTCGGCCGACTAGACCGACTAGTCGGACCGACTAAGCGAATCGGGGGGGTGCCCGACTTGAATAGGCTAACTCGGCCTATAGTCGGTCGAGCCCGACTAGGCGGCCGACTAGTCGGTTGAGGCGGCCGAGTAATCGGGCGATTATTGCATAAGGCATTTTGGATCCGATTACGAAATAAGTAAAGCCCTTTCGAGGGTTTCTGTCTCTCGCCCGCAGAAACCCTCCCCTCGCTCGAAAACCCCAAAACTCCCACCCCCTCTCGCGCTCTCCATTCCCCCGACCCCATCGCCGATCGCCTCGCCGGCGCCGCCCTCAGGAGTCGCCGCCCCGACGCCTTGAAGCTTCTGCTCCAACGCCTCGCCGCCCAATCGCCTCCAGTGCCTCGCCGGCCCCACGCCTCCTGCGCCTGGCCATCTTCACTGTAAGTTAGGGTTTTTTTTTTATTATTTTTTGTTTTCTCTTTTACTTTTTTATATGTTGTTAATGTTGAGGATAAATGTTTATTTGTTCTAAGTTATTGTTAGCAAATATGAATTGTTTTTTCATTTCATTTTGCTTAGGTTTTATATGTTGTTAATGTTGAGGATAAATGTATAATTTTAAATGAAACAATTGTCACTGTCCAGTTTGCTTCCAGTTTGCTTCAGGAGGTATCATTTAAAATTATCAAGATGGATGTAGAAATAATCTTAGGCATTTCCCTCTACTTTATTTGTTCTAAGTTATTGTTAGCAAATATGAATTTGCTCAACTTATATGTTCATCTAGATCTAGCTTGTGATTTGTTAGTTAATTAGAAAGTCCAAATTGTGAGTTTAGTTAGTTGTGTGTTTGTTGATTGCCTAATTTGTGAGTTTGTTTGTTATGTAGATGGATACACCTCCTACCAATGTCGCTTCCGGTAGCGACTCCTCTTTTTATGTGCCGCCGGGATCAACTGATCCTGCATGGCAATACGGTTACCTTGCGAACCGTACAGATCCAAATACGGTCACTTGCAGATTGTGCAAGAAGATTGTCAAGGGTGGTGTGTATAGGTTCAAACAACATCTAGCACACCGAAGAGGGAACGTAGCTGCATGTCCCAAGGTGGATGAGGAAACAAAGAAGAGGATGATTGCGTACCTTGATGATGTTGCCAAAAAGAAGTCCCAGAAAGCCGCCGATGTTCTTGAGATGAGGGAGGAAGTTGATCTGGGTTCGACGAAGAGATCACGAGTCTCCGAATCCTTGGAGCAGACTGCCGCAATGGATGGATCATCACGCCAGATGACCATCAAGGATGCATTCTCCAAGGATCATCGTGACAGGGTTACATCGTACATATCCAAGTGGGCATATACATCGGCGATTCCGTTTAATGCTTTGACGACGAAGAATTTCTTGCAGATGGTGGAGGCGATTGGGAAGTACGGGCCTGGACTAAAGCCTCCCACGAGGTATGAGCTTAGTGGTCCGCTTTTGAAGAAGGCAGTGACGGAGATTCATGATGGCTTGCAATGTCATCGTGATACATGGACGTCAGCGGGATGCTCTTTGATGACTGATGCGTGGACGGACAAGCGGGGAAGAAGCATCATCAATTTTTGTGTCAATTGCACCTTGGGGACTTCATTTTTGAAGTCGATAGATGCTTCAGATGAGGCTCACACTGCGGAATACATCTGTAAGTTGGTGGAGGAGTGCCTGGAAGAAGTGGGAGTGGATAAAGTGGTTCAGATTGTGGCGGATAATGCATCCGCCAATGTAGCAGCAGGAAGATTGTTGGTCACCAAATATCCGCAGATTTGGTGGACTCCGTGTGCCGCGCACTCTATTGATCTTGCTTTGGAGGAGATAAGCAGAGAGACAAAGGTGAGGAGTGCAATCACAAAGGCGAAGAGGCTTACGGTGTTCATCTATTCTCACACCAAAACTCTAAGCTTGATGCGCAAGTTCACCAGCAAGAGGGACATTGCAAGGCCCGGCCAAACAAGATTTGCAACCACATTTCTCACTCTTGAGAGCCTGAATGAGAAGAAAGACAAGCTGAGATTGATGTTTTCCTCAGAAGAGTGGAGAAACTGCAAGTGGTATAAGACCAAGAAGGGAGAAGCAGCGAGCTCCATTGTATTCAGCCCTACATTCTGGAACCATACAACACATGCTATCCGAGTTTTCACTCCATTGGTTCGTTTATTACGCGTGGTTGATGCAGATCGACGCCCATCCATGGGCTTTGTCTACGGAGGGCTTGAAGAAGCCAAGCGGGAAATAATTGCAGCATTCAATGGTGTGGAGTCATCTTATAAATTTTTTGTGGATGCTATTACCTCCAAGACCAAAGGGAGGCTTGATACTCCATTGCATCTAGCAGCGTATTACTTGAACCCATTTTTCTTCTACACCGAGTCCCATGGTGATCCAGATGTTGTGGTGAGGAGAGGGTTTAAGGACTGCATGGAAAAATTTTATCCAGATTTGGATATACAAGATGCAATCACTAGGGACGAGCTTCCGGCATATAGACTTGGTCGTGGAGATTTTGGGAAGCCTTTAGCTGTGAGACAGAGGATGGCAAATGATGGCAATTTTGATCCAGGTATTTTAGTCATTTGTTTTCAATTAATGGTAATCACTTATTTTATTATGTTGACCATTTCTCTATTCTAATAGCTAATTGGTGGCATAATCATGGAGATGACACACCTCATTTGAAAGCTATGGCTATCAAAATCTTGAGCTTGACGTCTTCATCATCGGGATGTGAGCGTAACTGGAGTACGTTTGACTCGGTAAAGACTCCACTCCACCCACCCAATTCGATTAGTAATAGTAAAATTTCAATGAATAATCGATAAATGTTAACTTTTTTGGTCTTCAGATCCATACCAAGAAGAGAAACAGGTTAGAGACGAAGAAGCTGAACGATCTTGTATATGTGCGTTTCAATTCCAACCTGCAGGAACGCCGAGCTGAGAAAGAGAGAGATCCCCTGTCATCTCGTGATCGTGCACATATGGCTGAATGGATCGGGGATGTTGATGCTCATGATGAGGAGGTTTTTCCAGGTTCCGGACTGACATGGGGTGCTGTAGCACATGCTAGTGGCGCCGAAGAGAATTTGGAACCAAGAAGGAGCCAACGAGGTGAGCGTGGAAAGGGAGCTTCATCGTCAAGCTCCAATGCTACGCCGATGAATGAGGAGGAGGAGCTACATCTTGAGGATATAGAAGAAGAAGATGATGACGATGAAGAAGAAGAAGGCGATGATGAAGAAGAGGAGCTGGATTTGGATGATGACATTGAGGATTGAACCCAATGGCTTGGGATACTTGTCTTACTTTCAGTTGTATTATTTTTTGAGCATGTTTGAATTGTCTTTTATTTTTGAACATTTGCTTGTACTATGTGCCAAACCTTTTGTTCTTAACTTTCTTCTTTTTTCAATCTCTTGCTATTTTTTTATGCTCTTAAAAATATTAAAACTGCTAAATTTATGAATATAAATGAGAGTATATGCTATAAAAATTGATTTATATATTTAAAATAATAAAAAAATTCCAAACCGACTATTGTCCGACTAAATCCGATTACTCTCCCGACTGCCGATTAATCCTTAGTCAGTGACCCTGCCGACCGAGTACCGACTGCCGACTTCTGCAACCTTGGCAGAAGACATATAGGAATGCGACGATGGTGGGTGTGTTTCTCGCTGCACTTGATCCAGAATATGAGGCAGCACGTTCACAGATTTTGGCAGACTCGACTATTCCTCCCATGGAGGAGGCTTTCAGATTGAGTAGGATCACAGTACCTTCAGCAGCTGCGAGTCAGAATCCCTCTGCCATGGCGGCCAACAGAGGCCGTGGTTCTCATTACCAGGGCCGTGGACGTACTCCCCGTGGAAGGGGTGGCCGCACTAGGCCAACATGCTCATATTGTCACCGAGTCGGACATACTGAAGATACATGCTACTCAAAGCATGGATTTCCTGCATCCGCACGAGCCGCTGAGCAGATAGAGCCCCCGTCTGCAGCTACACTGGATCAACGATTTGATGATCTAGTTGCCCGTCTTAGGGGCATTATACCACCATCTGGCCCAGCACCGTCGACAGAGAATCATACTGATGCTGCTGCGTCTGCTTCTGCCTCTACGAGTACTTCAGGTAGTATACTTGCTCTTCACAGTAGTAGATCGGATACATTGCCATGGATCATGGACTCGGGCGCTACACATCATCTATGTGGCGACCGGGGTCTACTTACAGGATATACTCAGATTCCTCCAGGACGGACAGTAGTGATTGCCAATGGCACACATTCTCCTATCACGGGTCAGGGGGAGATTAGATTGACATCCTCTATGCAGCTTAAGAATGTTTTGCATGCACCGCATTTTTCTATGAATCTGTTGTCGATTAGTCAGATTACGAAGGATCTTCATTGTCGTGCTATTTTTGATTCATCTTCCTTGATTTTTCAGGACATCCGTACGGGCAACGTGATTGGTCATGGCTATGAGCAAGGAGGCCTTTATCGTCTGAACCAGACCCCATTTGCCGGAATCACAACTTCTCCCGCAGAACAAGTATCTCCTCTCCTGTGGCATCTGCGTTTTGGTCATTTACCGCTTCAAAAGTTGCGTCTAGTCCTACCTTATAGTCTTCCTCACACACCTATCCAGTGTGAGGCGTGTCAGTTGGGAAAACATCACAGGTCATCTTTTCCCAGTAGTCAAGGTCGGAGTAGTAACTCCAAGTTTGAGTTGTTTCATGTCGATGTCTGGGGTCCGAGTCGTGTTCCCGATCATCAGGGGCACAGGTTTTATATTGTATTTGTGGATGACTTTTCTAGAGCATCATGGGTATTTCTAATGAAAAATAAGTCTGAGGCTGGAAATATTATTATTCACTTTCTAAATGAGATTCAGAATGTTTTTTCCACAACGGTCAAAATTATGAGAACTGACAATGCCTTAGAGCTGTGCACTAACAATCTAGCCAACTACTACTCCTCTAAAGGAATTGTTCACCAAACATCCTGTGCTCATACGTCTCAACAAAACGGGGTTGCAGAAAGAAAACACCGTCACCTTCTTGATGTTACAAGGTCACTTCTCATTCAGAGTCATGTTCCGTATTCCTACTGGGGTGATGCAGTCCTCACTGCATGTTATCTTATAAATCGTATGCCCTCGTCTGTCGTCAATGAACAGGTTCCTTTTTCACTTATTTATCCGGACAAGGATCTGTTCATTCTTACTCCTCGTGTGTTTGGGTCAGTCGCATTTGTCCATCAGTTGTTGCCTGGTTCTGACAAGCTCTCTCCTAGGGCTGTCAAGTGTGTCTTTGTGGGGTACTCCAGAACTCAAAAGGGGTACAAGTGTTTTGACCCTGTGCGTCGGTGGTATATGATCAGTGCAGATGTTACATTCTTTGAATCCATTATGTATTTTTCAGAATCCGGGAACATGCAGCCACCACCATTATCTCCTGAGACCGTATTCATGGCACCACCAATATCACAGCCGTCACCACCAACATCACAGCCGCCACCACCATTACCACCACCGCCGCCGCCGCCGCCGCCGCCACCAATAATATCCCCGTTACCATTCCATTACACCAGGCGGCCGAATCAAGCTCATGGCCCTGACCAGTCAACTAGCTCGCCTATGGTATGTAATGAAAATATTAATGTTGATGGATCTGACGACATTTCTCAGCAGGATGCATTACAGGAGCAGGGTGATACCACAGAGGATCTGGATGTTCCAATCGCTCTACGCAAGCCGAAGAGAAGCTGTGCCAAGTATCCAGTATCAGCAGCGGTTTCGTTTGAGAGGCTATCTGGACCATTCAGGACGTTTGCATTGGCACTTTCAGCTACAGATATTCCACGGAACCACCATGAGGCTTTGCAGGATTCTCGATGGCGGCTAGCAATGGAGGAAGAGATGGCGGCACTTCAGTCTAGAGGAACATGGAGCTTGGTTACTATACCACCGGATGTCAACCCGGTGAGTTGTAAGTGGGTATTTACAGTGAAACATAATGCAGATGGCTCCATTGACAGGTACAAGGCACGCCTAGTTGCAAGGGGATTCACACAGACATATGGAGTAGATTACCTTGACACGTTCTCCCCGGTGGCTCGTCATTCCACTCTGCGGATCCTCTTATCAGTTGCAGTTACTAGAGACTGGCCACTCTATCAACTGGATGTGAAGAATGCCTTTCTGTATGGCGACCTGCAGGAGGAAGTCTACATGCAACAGCCACCAAGTTTTGCTGTTGAGGGGGAGTGTTCCAAGGTTTGCAGATTACATAAGGCTATCTATGGCCTTAAGTAGAGCCCCAGAGCATGGTTCCAAAATCTGTCAGACCTCTTTGAGAAACAAGGATATAAACGCTCCAATGCTGATCATTCCTTGTTTGTACAGAAGACGGCAAGAGGTATTGTTGTAATCATGGTTTATGTTGACGATATTTTGATTACAGGTGATGATGACCAGGGCATTAAGCAGGCAAAGGAAAGGCTGGGGACCGAGTTTGTCACCAAGGACTTGGGAGTCCTTAGATATTTTCTGGGGCTGGAGTTTGCCAGAAATCCGTATGGATTAGTCATGTCACAGAGGAAGTATGTCACAGATCTACTGAGTGAGACAGGTATGCTAGGGTGTCGACCTGCTACGACACCAATGGACCCTAGCATGAAGCTGTATGATGATGACACAGAGGAGGTTGACAGGAGAAGATACAGAGAGCTGGTAGGCAAATTGTTATATGTCACGATCACTAGGCCAGATATATTATTTGCAGTGAGCCGTGTGAGCCAGTTCATGGAGCAGCCACGCCAGGTGCATATGGATGCAATACACATGATACTTAGATATCTCAAATCTTCTCCAGGTAAAGGTCTGTTATTCAAGAAAGGAAAGGGGATTTCTGTCTCAGCATGCGCAGATGCAGACTATGCAGGATGTCCTAAGGATAGGAAGTCCACCTCAGGGTATGCTGTCTATGTTGGAGATGCCCTAGTCTCATGGAGGAGCAAGAAGCAAACTGTGGTAGCTAGATCCAGTGCTGAATCCGAATATAGGGCTATGGCCCAGGCTACTACAGAGATGATGTGGGTGAAAGCGGTGCTGACAGATTTATGCTTAGATATACCACTTCCTATGAACTTGGAGTGTGATAATCAGGCTGCTCTGTTCATTGCAAACAATCCTGCATTCCATGAACGGACCAAGCATATTGAGGTGAATTGCCACTTCATACGTGATATGATTCAGAAAGGATTCATTACCACATCCCATGTTACTTCAGAGAACCAGACTGCAGGTATATTCACCAAGGCATTGTTACGTGGCCCATTTCAGAAGTGTGCTTCCAAGCTGAGCATGATTGACATCTATGCTCCATCTTGAGGGGGAGTGTTGACGCATATTTAGTTATTGTGTCTTTTTGCTATTTTATTTTCTTGTTATCCTCTTTATGTAATTTACCCATAGGCTACTCTCCTATATAAGAGAGCCTAGGGCTATGGAATAAACATCTCATTCACGTTTTCCAACAAACACCTTCTATGTAATTGCAGAATGTGCTTCATGCTCCTAATTTCTCAATGAATTTACTATCAATTAGTCAGATTACTAAGGATTTACATTGTCGAGCGATATTTGACCCATCATCTCTTGTGTTTCAGGACATTCTCCCGGGCAACGTGATTGGACATGATCGTGAGCAAGGCGGGTTGTATCGACTGGTCCATACACCTTACGCTAGAGCATCATCTCATTCCACTGGACTTGACTCTCCTTACCTATGGCATCTGCGCTTCGGTCATCTCCCGTTTCAGAAACTGCGTTAAGTCCTTCCTCAAATCTAACCCCGCTCGTCGTTCAATTGTGAAGCTTGTCAGTTAGGGAAGCATCAGCGGTCCGTCTTCCCTAGTAGTCAGAGTCGGAGCAGCAGTTCTCCATTTGAGTTTTTTCATATTGATATTTGGGGTCCAAGTCGTGTTCCCGATCACCAGAGACACATGTTCTATTTAGTTGATGTGGATGATTTTAGTCGTTTGTCTTGGGTCTTCATGTTAAAAAATAAATCTGAAGCGGGCACCACTATTATGAATTTTATTAAAGAAGTGCATAATGTTCTCTCTATTTCTGTCAAAATTGTGCGAACTGATAATGCACATGAATTATGTACTCACATTATCTCAATTTCTTTCATCCCATGGCATTCTTCATCAAACGTCTTGTGCTTACACGTCTCAACAGAATGGTGTCGCCGAAAGAAAACACCGCTACCTTCTTGATGCCACCCGTACGCTTCTTATCTAGAGTTGTGCTCCGCACTCATTCTGGGGTGATGTGGTTCTCACTGCATGTTATCTCATTAATCGCATCTCGTCTGTGTTGGGGGAGAAGATACGTTTCTCCCTTGTCTTTCCTGACAAGGAGTTGTTCTCCCTTACTCCTCGTGTCTTTGGGTCCGTTGAGTTTGTTCACCAATTGTCTCCAGGGATTGACAAGATCTCTCCTAAGGCTGTCAAATGTGTTTTTGTCGGGTATTCCAAGACTCAAAAGGGGTATCGTTGCTATGATGTGTTACGTCGAAGATATTATGTCAGTGCGGATGTCACGTTTTTTGAGCCAGTCATGTTTTTCTCTCCTACAGGTGACAGGTTGGTGTCATCAAACATAACTGATGAGATCTATATACCTCCTCCACCCTTGTATGCACCACAGCAAGCTCCTACACCTCCACCACCATCCCCACCACAGCCACCATCTCCACCACCGCCACCACCTTTCATATCTTTGGTTCCTCCTCTACCACACCACTACAGTCGACGACCAGCCCCTGCTCATGATAATGGTCAATCATCAAGCATGCCCAATGTTTGTTCTGATAACATTAATTCTAATGATGGGACTGATGGTATTTCTCAGCAGGAGCAGGTAGGGGATGACATGGATGGTGGTACAGGTGATGCAGAACTTGATTTGCTGATTGCGCTGAGAAAACAGAAAAGGTCATGTGCTTCGTATCCGATTGCCTTTCATGTTACCTTTGAGTGTCTGACAGGAGATTTCAGGAGGTTTGTAGTTGCTTTATCCGCTGTGAACATTCCACAGACTTACCAGGAGGCATTAGCTGATAGTAGATGGAGTCTTGCTATGGAGGAAGAGATGCTTGCCCTTCAGTCGAGAGGTACTTGGAGCCTTGTTACAGCTCCTACTGGGGCATCTATTGTGAGTTGCAAGTGGGTTTTTACGGTGAAGCAAAATGCAGATGGTAGTATTGATAGGTACAAGGCTCGACTGGTTGCTCGGGGCTTTACTCAAACGTATGGGGTAGATTATCTTGACACGTTTTCTCATGTTGCTCGTCATTCTACTTACGGATTCTTTTATCTGTTGTTGTGATTCGAGATTGGCCCATGTTTTAATTAGATGTCAAAAATACCTTTTTACATGGTGATCTTCAGGAGGAAGTTTACATGCAGCAGCCACCTGGGATTACTGTTGAGGGGGAGTATGTACAGGTATGCAGGCTTCATAAGGCAATCTATGGCCTAAAGCAGAGCCCGAGAGCTTGGTTCCAGAAGCTCTCAGATTTGTTTGAGAAGCAAGGGTTCAAAAGGTCGAACGCAGACCATTCTCTCTTTGTACAGAGGACATCCAGAGGTACGACTGTTATTATGGTGTATATTGACGATATACTCATTACAGGAGATGATATGCAGGGAATAAAAGAGCAAAAGAATTCTTGGACCATGAATTCGTTACCAAGGATCTAGGAGTACTTGGGTATTTCCTGGGATTAGAGTTTGCTAGAAATGAACAAGGACTTATGATGACTCAGAGGAAATATGTCACTGACTTTCTAACACAGGTATGCTTGGATGTCGACCTACTTCTACACCCATGGATCCAAGCATGAAGATGCATGATGACGATACTGAGGAGCTTGACAGGAGGAGATACAGGGAATTGGTAGGGAGGCTTCTTTATGTTACTATTACCATACCAGATATTTCATTTGCAATAAATAAAGTGAGCCAGTTCATGGAGAAACCTCATCAGGTACACATGGATGCTATACATATGATATTAAGGTATCTTAAGTCATCTTCAGGTGTAGGATTGATGTTTAGGAAGGAGGGCATTATTACTATCTCAGCATGCGCAGAATGCAGACTATGCAGGGTGCCCACAGGATAGGAAGTCTACATCAGGCTTTGCTATATTTGTTGGGGAGTCACTTCTCATGGAAGAGTAAGAAGCAAACAGTAGTTGCGAGATCCAGTGTTGAATCAGAGTATAGAGCTATGGCCCAAGCATATGCAGAAGTGATGTGAGTCCGCACAGTTCTGACAGATCTACATATAGATGTTCCTCTTCCCATGTCACTAAAATGTGACAATCAGGCTGCATTATTCATTGCAAATAACCCTGCATTTCACGAGAGGACAAAGCACATTGAGGTTGATTGCCATTCCATGATATGATCCAGAAAGGCTTCATTTCTACAACCCATGTCAGTTCAGAAAACCAAACGGCAGACATTCTTACCAAAGCTTTACTTTGGGGTCCCTTCCAGAAGTACTTATCCAAGATGAGCATGATAGATATCTATGCTCCATCTTGAGGGGGAGTATAAAAATTTATTTTATGTTCTTGTATCTGTTATCTATTGTTCTTTTCGTTTGTCTACAGTATGTAATTTGCCCATAGGCCTCTCCCTATATAAGAGAGTCTAGGGCTCAAGGAATAAACACAACTCTTATTTCCCAACAACTTCAATAGACAAAAAAGTTGCGTATGAAATGTTGCATCACGACAACTTCCTTTTTTTTTGGAAGCTCAAAAAAGGGGGAGTCACTCGATGGTGATCGCCCCAATATATTAAAAATAAGGAAAAATACAAAGGAGAAAAAGAGAAACTGTACAAAGACGGCCCACTGAGAAGAAGCCCACAAATGAAGGGGCCCCCCAAAAACCATCAAAAGACTAGCCAATGACCCAATCCTGTAAGAGGCGCTTGGCAGGAATAATGATATTTTCTTTGTAAAAACGATGTGCGGAAAAAATCGCCTCGTTCCTCCCAAGCCAGATGCTCCACACCCGAGCGATTGGATCCAGTATAAGCCTCCTGTCCCTGCCCCTAATGGAGATCAAGCTGTCGCATAACACTGGAAATGAGACGTGATTGATCCATGGGAGGTCCTCCCAAATCGTGCACACGTGACCGTATTCGAAGAATAGGTAAGATATTGTTTCCTGTTCCGCCCCACAAAGGCCACACAATGGGTCAACATTCGGAAATAAAATTGCACATCGATCGCACGTCAAAAGCCGCCCACGACGAAGAAGCCATAAAAAAACCCCAATGCATTCCGGAAGCTTTAGACCCCATAAGAAGCGACAATCACGTAGCAAAATATCATCATCGGCAATGAGCGGCGAGGAGATAGCAAAATAAGCCTTACGAGAGGGGAAGGGCCCATCCTTCCAAGCCCAATGATCGCGCATAGCAGACGGCCGAGGAGAGTCACCAAGGAGAGCCATTAAGGATAGGTAATCATGAATCCGCTGATCAGACAGGGAGGCGCTGATGATAAGGTTCCAGCTACCATCGTCCCAGCATGAGGCCACCGACGTGTCTTTGTCCTGTACCAATGCAAAAAGCCTCGGAAACAATCTGTCAAAGGCACCCCTTCCCGACCAGTCGTCGGTCCAAAAACGAAAGCAGCAACCATCGCCCAGCACCGGCGAGAACAATGAAAGAAATTGCCTGAAAACGGTCGTCATGCCACGACAGAATGGAGAAAGGAGGCAAATAGAATTCCCATTGAAGCCATCTAAAAATCGGCACCAAGCAAAGCGCGCAGGACATTAAGCATAAAATTTTCGTCCGGTCCCCACACCCTAGCCGCCCACTTGAGAAGGAGAGCCTCGTTCGCCAAATGCAGATGCCTCACACCCAAGCCCCCCTGATGCTTGGGCCGAGCCACGTCATTCCATCCCACAAGGTGAACCCCGCGTCTCCCCTCCCCCTTGCAGCCCCACAAGAAACCACGCAAAATCCTTTCAAGCCTCAGGCGAATCCCCTTAGGCATACCACGGATCGTGAAAGAATATATAGGAATAGAGGAAAGCACGGCCTTCAAAAGCACCAATCGCCTTCCCCTAGTCAGCATCGCAGCGCGCCACCCCGCGAGACGCCCCTCCATCTTTTCCACGACAGCCTTCCAATCACGAAGACGTGAACGCCCAACCGCCGGCGGTAAGCCCAGATAATCAAAGGGAAGAGAGGAGGGACCGGAGCCAAGGAGATGCGAGCAAGCCATAGACTCCGCATCGGACATACCGAAAGGCGCCATTTTAGATTTCACCACATTAATAACCAGGCCCGAAACCTCACTGAACAATTCAACAGTAGTGGCCATACCAGCAACAACATCGGGTCCCCCCTCCACGAAACACAATGTGTCGTCAGCGAACTGAATGCTTGGGACATGGAAATCCCCAATATAACATCCCCGAGTCAAGCCGGTCGAAGCAACGCCCTCAATCATGCGTGGGAGGACGTCAACCGTCAAAACAAACAATAGAGGGGCCAAGGGACACCCCTGACTTCCCCGCCTCGTCTGGAAGAAGCCCCCAATTGGGCCCCCGTTAAGCAATAAGGACAAGGAGGCCGTGGAGACACACCTCCGCATCCAAGCAATCCACGTCGGGGGGAAGCCCCGCCACCTCAAAACGGACCACAAAAAACTCCAATCCAGGCAATCGTATGCCTTCGCAAAGTCAATCTTCCATAGAATCCCCTTGGAATCGGACCTACGCCACGCCGCGATGAGCTCCGACGCCACAGCAAAGCAATCAGAGATGTGACGGCCACGGATAAAAGCCGCCTGTGTGGGCGAGACAAGGGACGGCAGCAGTGGGGCAAGGCGCCAAGCCAAAAGTTTAGCAATGATTAAATAAATGTCGTTAGAGATAGAAATCGGCCTGAAATCTTCAATGTGGTTAGCGGGTGAACCTTGGGAATCAGCACGATCAAGGCCTTGTTAATCTTATCAAAACCATAGTTGCCGTTGTAAAAGTCGTGCGCCACCTCCAAGACATCACCGCCCACGAGATCCCAGAAATCACGATAAAATGCGACGGAGAACCCGTCCGGGCCCGGGGCGGCATCCATATTAAGATCCCACAGCGCAGCTTTAAGCTCCTCCAACGAGAAAGGCCGCATAAGGTTGGAAGTATCCAATACAGAAATCGAGGGGGCCCTCCGCCCCAGCCACCGCCAACGGCGAGGCCCCCTTGTCCCAAAGACGAGCTTGAAATGATCAATAAATGCAGAGCCGACATCCCGAACCCCCGAAATGGAAGAGCCACCAACGATGATAGAGCGAATGGAGTTACGACGACGCCTCCCACTAGCGACCTGGTGGAAATAGGCAGTGTCGGCGTCCCCCTCCTTGAGCCAACGCAAGCGAGACCGCTGCCTCCATTCAATCGACCTTTTTTTGTCCTCAGCTTTGACAATATCAAGGCTATTAGCACGAACCAAAAGCTCCTCCTCCGTTAACTCACGCACATCCTCCTCGCGGTCCAGGCGTGAAATGACGGCCTCCGCCGCACTCCTAGCCTCCACGCGCGCAAGACGAGTAGCCTTCTTGAAAGCCGCCAACGTCGACCGTAATGACGTTAATTTCTGATCCAAACGAGCAGCGGCAGAACCGACGGAGGTGGACTGGCGCCAATGAGAATAAACCAGTTCCTTAAATCCCGGCTCCAATAGCCAGCATCTCTCATAATGAAATATACCCCGGCGCGGAAGCGCATCCCCAGAGTCCCAAATAATAGGATTATGGTCCGAGAAAGAGCGTGGAGAGTCCACCCCGCATAAGGGAAATAATTCCATCAACTTTCCATTCTCCAAGAATCTGTCGATTCTCGAGCGAGAAGAACGATTCCGCCAAGTATATGCAATATCAGACGGCACGATCCCCTCCAGGGCCAAATCAGAGATAAATGAGATAAAGTCATCGGAGCCAGGGTCCCGGCCGCCACGTCCACGCGGCCGATCCGAAGAAAGAGCGGTAACGTTGAAGTCCCCCCCCAGGAGCCACGGGGTATCCGCAAGATCAGAGGCATGGCCTCAAATTTCAGCGA
Organism: Ottelia alismoides; assembly: GCA_037367405.1. Lineage (NCBI taxonomy): Eukaryota > Viridiplantae > Streptophyta > Magnoliopsida > Alismatales > Hydrocharitaceae > Ottelia > Ottelia alismoides. The sequence continues at coordinate 658,302 of JAZKJV010003433.1, read as the reverse complement.
AATTCGATCGAATTTCTGTCGAATATCGATATCCAGTCGAAATCAAAATTCGACCGAAATGACCGAAATGACCGAAATATGGGGGTCCTGGTATAAAAAATGACCGAAATGACCGAAATTCCAGTCGAAATTCCACCGAAATTCCACCGAAATTCTATTTTGGTCAATACCGAAATGGTGACCGAAATCGACATTTAGGGCCTTGATCAGAGGCCAACCCACGCAAATCATCCCATAGTTCCCTCCGGAGCAAGTGACCGGAAGGAGCATATATAGCGGAGAAGGCAATGTTAATATTTGAATCCACGCGAGACAAAACCACAGTCAAAGAGTGCCTCCCCACGCGCATTGAGGAGAAATTGAAGGTCCCTGAACGCCAAGCAAGAATGATTCCACCCGATGCGCCAAAGGCATCAACAGAACGAAATTCGTCAATTGCAAGAGCTCCAAAAGATCGCCACAAGTTGCCGTCGACACCCGAAAGCTTTGATTCTTGTATAAGCACAACGTCACATTCCCAATCATTGAATCGCATGCCCAGGGCCCGGCGTTTGTCAGGATCCCCGAGGCCCAGAACATTCCAAGAGAGGATCTTCATTAACAACCACTGGATTGTCCCCCAATAGGAGCTAGACCGGCTGCCTCGGCCACCGCATCCCGCAGAGTAGCGCAAGAAGAGACCATATGGGAGGGAGGGCGAGAACGAGGTCTCCTACTGTAGCAAATCCCGAACCTGGAAGAAGAAGAGACCATAGGCGCAGAGAGGGCTCCCCCAAGACCAGGATCAACAGCGACATCGGCAGCGAAAGGTTCCTCCATCGAAGTATGGATAGGGTCACGAATCAGAGAGATAGCCGTGGGAGTCCAAAGAGGAGGAGGTATGGGAGACTGAGCGAAAAGCGGGGATGATTCGAACTCCTCAAGTAGAATCCGCCAAGACCGCATCGGTGACCCGCCATGCCCGAGAAGAACACCCGCGAAGGGGACCGGATTAATAAGCGGGTCATGAGAACCCGGCAGCTGAGGCCCAGATCCGAACCGCAAGGGACCACGTGCTAAAGAGTCCGCAGAACCGCCGAGCCCGATAGTCACATCCGCTGGAGGCTCCGAAGTAATAATCGGATCATGAGAGATCCGCACCTGCGGCCAAGAACCGAATCGCATGGAGCCAACATGGCCAAAACGTGCATGATTGCGCACGTGGCCCGAGACCTCATTAGGAAAGCCAGCAGATGTCAGAGGAGTCGGGGGCAGGGAAGAGGAATCGACCTCGGCAGCCCTAAAGGAAGAAACAAAACGCCTGATAGGATCTGAACACGTCTTTCTAGAAGACCGCACGAACAACGGGCCATGGGGAACAGACAAAGCAAGCGTCTCCTCGTTACCGCCACCACCACATGACACGTGGCCAACAGAAGTCGAACCGATCGTCCCCAACCCTAGGGAATTTGCAGTAACCCTAACCGCCGGAGACGACGTCGCGGCCGCCGGCGGCGGCGAAGGCGAAAGGAACTCCACCTCGAAAGACCATTTGCCAATCTTCATGGTCTCGAAAAGGATTGTATCCACCGCCTTAGCAAGGAAAGAAGAAGAACACTCCATGAGAATTTTTGTACAAGTCCAGTCTGCACCCGGAGACAGCCCATCATCCAGGATTGCCAGCACCTCCCCCCAAGCGCCGATGGCCCTCTTGAGGGCCGGAACCGTGCGAGAAAGGAATGGAATCCCCCGCACTTCCACCACGCAGACCTCCTGAGCAAGAGAAGCACCGTCGGCCACCCTGAAGCACCGCCACAGAACCTCGCCATCGCCATAGGCAGAAAGGAGAGTATCCCGCTGGTCTGGGGATAATCCACGAATACAGCAGCGTCCCGAATCCAGAACGACGAAATCCCCCCCGAACTGGGGGCCCAGAAACTCCATCACCTTCTCTTGCACCGAAGCCCATGCCAATCCGGGATGCCGCTAGACCCCCACCACCGCCAGGCCACCAGCGACACGGGAGGTCCCCCCTGCATGAAAGAACGCCCCGCGCACCGCCGCGGCAGGCGGCACCTGACCCAAAGGAGACTCCCCATTTAGAGGATCCCCTCCTGCGATAACAACCTCCCGCTCCAACAACGAAGAAGGCCGAGCTTCCATCGGTTCACCCCGCAACTCCACTGCTGCACCCTCCCTTACCACGTGAGCAAAGGAGCGCGATCCAACCCCGCCGAAGTTAACACGGCGGCTGCCATTGACCACCGACGAAGGTGCACGCGAAGAAACAGCCAAAGACACCCTGCATGCGAAGCTCCGATGACCAACCCCCCCACATGCATAGCATCGCGGGGGAAGAGGACAAAAGGAAGCAATATGACCAGGAAAGCCGCACCTGAAGCACTTCTTTCCTCGTTTTTTATGCGAAACCACCTGCCAGCTACCTTCCCCGCCACCAACCTCCGCCGCAGCACCGACCACTCGTGCCTCCCCCTCATCTCCTGCCGCGCCACCACCCTGCCGCGAACCTCCCCCACCGCTCGAACTGCCCCCCCCCCGCTCCTCTCGCGTACCGAAGGCCCATCACCAGCTCCCTTCGCAGCCTCGCCCCTTCCACCATCGCCCCGCGCTCGCCATACGGACTTCACACGCCACTCCATCCTCCTATCCGACAACTTCCTTTTTGTGCTAGTGAACAAGCATCCGAAGGGAGATGGATTCATAAAAAAGTAAAAAGTATGGGTATTTGTCACATAGGTCGGTTGAAAAATTTCTCTGGTAACCAAGGTCTTTAAGATGGTCTTCTTGTTGTTATAGTATACAACTATACTCTCTTCTTGTTGAGAGCGACCTAGAGGAGGCAAGAGTGGCAAGTTCTTACTAAATGTGTTTGAGATCTCGGGTCCTTAGTCTGAATGGGTGACTTTGGCTTACTCGGTAAAGATCTTTATACCAATTTGCAGTGTTGTAAAAGTCGCCCGACAGGCCCGACTAGTAGGTCCAACTAGTCTAGTCAGTGAGGTGGCCGACCGAGTATCGACTAATTCCGACTATGGACACTAGTCGATCAATTTTTGCTTAGAGATACCATATTTTTTTATGTTTTGCTTTTTTTATAAGCAAACTTATTATAATATGCTTAATGTTTTATTTAAATTCAATTACTTCATTTAATTTATTATGATAATATAAAAATGTACAAAATCTATGTAAATATATGTATAAAAATGAGTTATATATTTAAAATAATCATAAAATTCAAAGCCGATTAAAGTCCGAGTAAATCCGATTAGTCGCCCGACTGCCGATTAATCCTTAGTCAGTGACCCGGCCGACCGAGTACCGGCTACCGATTTTTGCAACCTTGCCAATTTGTAGCTTCTTGATCACATATATAGGACTCCTTCAGTCCCTCTCATCAACTCTATGACCAAATTGGTTGACTAGAATGTTATGCTGGAAATTGTAAACATGTTTGGAGGATTCATCCTTCGAGTAACTCTTCATAGATGGTAGAGTTGTTCTTCATAAATCAATGCTCTCAGTTCTTTATGGTTATTATCTCTCTCTTTTTTACAAGGATTTTGAAGAGCATAGATTAGCAGCATGCCTAGAAAATTCTTATGATGCAAGGTTGCAAGAGGAGGATTTCCTATGATCAACTATATGAGGTGTGTAGACAAGTAATTGAGGGTGGCATGGGAGTAAAGGCTTTAAAGGCATGGAATGATGCTTTACTCTCCAAGTAGAGCATTCGGTAAGTCTCAAACAGGGAGGGTTTTAGAATGTATTTCTATCATTCTATGGGTGGATGTTGGAGTGCAGGAAAGAAGTATGCATTGTTGTAAAAGTCGACTGACTAGGCCGATTAGTTGGCCCGACTAATCAAGTTGGCGGAGTAGCTGACTCGACTAGGCCTAATCGGTCAACCGACTAATTGGTGAATTTCTACATAGAGATTTTTTTATTATTTTTTTGCTTTTTTAAAAGCAATCTAATATGCTTAGTGGTATATTTAAAGTCAACTACTTCTTTTGTTTTCATTATGATAGTATAGAAAACGTGCAAATCTATGTAAATATATAAGAATATATGTAAAAAATGATCTATATATTTAAAATAATTAAAAAAAGTCAAAACCGACTAATGATCGATTAAATCCGATTAGTCCTCCGATTGTCGATTGATCCTTAGTCAATGACCCCGCCAACCGAGTACTGACTACTGATTTCTGCAACCTTGGAAGTAGGTCTCGTGTATGACCTTCCTCATTAACGGAAGGGTGATCAAAGATGTATGACTTCCTTTCTCATAAGGTGGGCAATGGTGCACACTTACACTTCTGGCTAGATATTGGAAGGGAGCGAGCAACTGTGGGGTGTATTTCCATCTAGTCAAATCATATTGCGAACTCTTAAACTTTTGTGGTTGACCAATGATCCTCTTACAATGGTGTTAACATTGGTTGAGACCCTTGCTTTTTTTCCCAATTTCTCAAATGCAAGATTAGAGTACTTATAACACCTTGACTTCCTAGAAGGAAGTCCTAAGGGTGCGTTTGGTACGCAGGTTAGGGTGGGTTAAACTGGTAGAGGGTAACCCGTTTTTGTGTTTTGGTGTTTGGATAGAGGGTTAAACTGGGGGTGGTTTAGAAGTGGGTTTGTGGTAATATGATTGTATTGAAGTTTGAAAAAGTGAGTAGTTATTGTGATGTGATTGTATTTAAGTTTGGAAAAGTGTGTAGAAGTGGAGTAGTTTATAATTTCTATATGATATAATGGTATAATATATTAATTTTTGATGGAATTGATGATGGAGAATTGATTTATTTAATTTTTTTAAAAAGGAAATAAAGTAGGGCCCACATGGAGAGAGAAGGGGTGGGTTAAGTTACTCCTCAAACCGAACGCCCCCTAAGAGAACACGTGCAGTTTGGTAGGTTTGGGGGGGGGGGGAGTTCTCGATATTTTCTGCCTACAAATGCCTCCTCCCATAAGATATTGATACGGGTGTCTTTATACTTTACAATTTCTGACGGATCAGTAAAGTCAAAGCTCAAATCAAAAGAAAGGTCCTCCTATGGATTTATGAAGGAAGCCGTTGGTAATTAAGACCCACATAAACATTAGGTCATGATGCTAACATTTTTGCCCCCTCTGTATGATGAGGATGAGTAAATTAAACATTGTTGTTTCCATTGCTCTTTTAAGAACATGCGAAGAATCTTGAACATTGTCTGACTTGACATTTTCTTTTTTGATCCATTCTCGTGCAACTTTTGTGAAGAGAGAACTGCAACAAGGATATTTACCTTAGAAATGAAAATTGTTACATGCTTTTTACGGGCATATGGGGCATCTGAGTGCATAAAAATAAGGTGAAATTTTGGGTGGGGTAATCGTAAATTAAAAATATGTTGGAGTTGATTGTTAGTATTCGGGGTCCTGGGAGGGGAATTTCTAGATGTTAAAGGCATCCTTAAGTTTCAAAAAAAAAATCAAAAGCATCAACTGGTTGCAATCAAGTTTTAGAAAAAAAAAGGTGAGGATCAAGGTAGTTTCATGTAAAGCGTATGCCTTGAGACAGTTAAGGCATAAGCCTCGTCTTCTATGAAGAGTGATTAAACTAAAAAACTATGCTTACATAAAGATATATAATATATGAAAAACACACTTTTGGTCAATTAATTCATCGTAGGTCCAAACTCTTTGCTCTAGTCATTCTTAAATTATAAGAGGCTCTTGAATCAAAAGTTTATAAACTCACAATTATATCATGTATTTCTAGCATTATAACAACTATTCAAGTTGTATGTATAACTACATGTTAACCATATATTTAGAGGATAAAGTAATTTCATTGAGAGTTTAATGATGTTTGGACAAGAAGATTTTAAACAAAGCTCGTACTTTATACAGCAAGGTTCAGGAAAGCGGTATGGGTATGTGTTCGGACAGGTCACTGAATAGCGATTAAGCGGTATGTGGGGGTATATGCGGGGTATATGCGGTTCTACACGGTTTCCTATTTTTTATTTAAAAATAAATAAATATCTACAAAAGTGACTACAACTAAACTGCATTTATGAATAAATGTGGTCCAACAGAAGATCTAAGAAAAATGATTTTCATGTAGAACTCAAAATAGTACAATTAAATATCAAAATCATCAAAGATAGTATTACATAATCTGATTTAATATATAGAATCAAAATAATACAAGATCCGGATCTTAAGATCCGGATTCGATTACCCAACTGGACCTTAAGAGGCTGCACGGACCGCTTTCATGAACAGAGTTATACAGAATTGCTACCAAAAAGGAATCTACAAATATCATGTGCTCAAGACACAAAAAACTCATTTGGAAAATATTTGTAGAAGGTGAAAAGGGAAGGATGATCTTTAAGGAATACAATAATTTGCAAGAAAGACAAAATAATTAAGTTATACCATACAAATTTTTCATATAATCATAAAGGATCCATCGATAATACAATGCTTTTAAAGTTTTCTTTAGCAGCCTAACATTTGGATTTAAAAAATATTTCTTCCGAAATTTCTTAAATATATCCCAAAGAAGACATAGAAGCACAATTTCTTTAAAAAAAATATTTTCTAATTCCATCATTTAACCTAAGCAACGCCTTGATTCTGCCCCAGTGTCTCACCGTCTAAGTATGAAGCTTTACAGCTCACTGATGCATTTTGAGGCTATAGCTTCAAGGCAAATTTCTTCCACAATTGCTCGAGGATGTGAGAGGAGTAGCCAGCAACAAAGGTCAAAGGTTGGAAGACAAAAGTTTGGACTCTATAAATCAGAGAAAAGGAATTTACAAAAGAAATTAGGAGCTTTAAAAGAAGCATACAATCAACCCTCTAAAACAGTCTGGACTCTGGAGCTATATTGGTCTAATTCAATAGTTGGGTCTTTTGAACCCTTCCCTGTGTCATTGTACCTTAGTATTTTCCAAAAAAAAATGTTATGCATATAAAATCGAAGAGTGATAACAAATACCCGCACTAAATTTTGAGTGTCGCTTCCTTGCCGTTCTTTAGAAAGAGCCTGTTAGAGCATCAAACAATATCATCCATCAGAAACAGTACATGGCTGCTAGAGTTTTCAGCACAAGATATGAAGTGAAAATTAGAAATAATCAACAAAACTTTGCTCTAGGATGATTCCATACTCAGTAAACTAATGTCATTTTATGGGGTCACATTAGAGAAATTTAATGCAGGAAACATTAGGAAGACGGCATGATTTAAAGAAGTTTTAATATCAACCATCAAGTATGAAAGGTTACAATCTATCATAATTAAAAAATCTCCAATCTTAAATAGTAAGACTACTAATTTGACACAAAATACAAGTACAACAATTTTTTTTGAGGCCAAAAAACAGGGGGATACACTCAGCGGTGTTCGCCCCAAAATTAATTTAAAAGAAAAAAAAGGAGAATGACAAAGAGGAACAGTATCTAAAGCATACAATTAAAGGTCACAATCATCCACCAATCTCGCGGAGTGTATCCCAACATTTTCCTTATATAACCTTTGCCCAGAAAAAAGAAGCGCATTTCTGCCCAGCCACAGGGCCCATATAATCGCAATGGGTCTAAATAGCTCCCGCCGTGGTCTACTCATGTTTCCCACCAATGAGCCGCAAAAGGAGGCCAAATCCGTCGTGCACGTCCAAGCTAAATTCGCCTCGTCCCAAATCGGAATCGATTTCGGACACTTGAAGAACAGGTGTTCAAGGGCTCAATCACCTCATCGCAGAAGTACAACAATTTTTTGTTTGGCAATCTTCCATCACAACTAAAATTAATCCCTTTTCACTTTATGTGGGTCAGGCACAACAGATTGCTGCCTCAAGATCTACCATAGGTTGCAACCAAGCAGCGATACAAATGAGTAAGATCATGTAGATTCCTTCGAAGACTTCTTTAGTAATCCCCATTCCATATTGTAAGGCTTATCGACAACTTTGCATGCCTTCAACTTGCAGATATAATAAGCTATGAAACACATATACAGCATTGGCATTTCAATAGCATGTGATTCCTGCCTTTTTTTGTAATCACGAAGAATGAGCATCCAACACAAGATATCATCCTCCAGAATTGTGTCAAAAACAAAAGAAAAACAAAACAAAGTGGTGTTCAGATGGGGCAGATGGAATGAAGGAGTTCATGCAAAAAGTGGATTTCATGAACATGTGTGACACTCTAGATTAAAGATTTATCTGGAGCATGTTGAGGAAGAGAGGTTTCCCTAAAGTGTAGCTTGCGTGAATGAAGAGGAGTGGCACAACAGTTTCCTCGGTACACATGAACGGACATGCGGAGTGGATATGTGTGCAACTCAAAATGGAAGTAAGGCAGAGGTGCCCTTTTGCACCGATTTTATCATGTTTGCAGAAAATCTGTTGACTTCGTCTACGTCTCAAGCATTCAGCAGGGGTGTGTTCTCCAATATCTCTGGCTAGTAGTTTGATGCTTTGCAGGTTTCACTACCCCAGTATGCAAATGACACAATTGGCATCTAACAAGGTCAGAATGTCATGAAAGGCAGGTGGAGCGGTGATAGAGAACTTCAAGGAAGCATCATGCATGAGGTCAATGCAGTAGGACATGGGGATTTTGGTGCATGCAAGGACATTTGTCTACCACACGATGGCAGTTGCTAATGTGTTGCTAGGGTTTACCTTTGGTAAGACCATCTTCTAGGATGGTGGACTATTGGTTGGCGGTGGAGAAGATAAAGCAAAGGCTCAAGGGTCGGAGGTCGGAGTTGCTGTTCAAGAGAATTCTTTTTTTAAGGTGAACAGAGGGGGAAATACGCTATGGTGTACGTCCCAGGTTTAAGGGAAGTTTTCTATGTTTGATGCTCTCAATGCGGCCTTCTCTTTACAATTCATGTTTGTAAATATATATTATCCACTTATGTATCTTTTTGTTATTTTCCTTTCCCGTTGGACTCTTTATGTAATTTACCCATAGGCTACTCTCCTATATAAGAGAGCCTAGGGCTTATGGAATAAATAAGTTCTCTTATTTTCCCAACATGGTATCAGAGCGACGGTCCTAGACCGGAGTTCGTGAGCCAAACCCTAACCCTAGCCCTACCCTCAAGCCTCCGCGCCTCCACGCACGCCGCGCGCCTCCGCGCATCCACCTGCGCATCACCGCGCCTCCGCGCACCCACAGCGGCAGCGTCGTGCGTCTCCGCGCACGACTGCGCAGCACCACCGCGTGATCGTCGTGCTTCAGCGCCAGCGTACGGTCTTCGCGCGCATCTCTGCGCCACCGCGTGCTTCAGCGCACGGTCTTCGCGCGCATCAGCACGCCTTCTGCGTGCGCCTGTGAGCGCCTGTGCGCGCCGGACCGCCGGTCCTCTGCAAGCTTTGCCTCTGCGTGCGCATCTTCGCGTGCGCGCATCCGCGTGCCCCTGAGCGCCACCGCACGCGCGTGATCTTCGTGGATCTCTCGCGCGTCTCCAAAGTAATGGGGTTGGTTGCTTGAAGTCTACACATGCAACTAAACCCGTTTATGTCCGTGTAGACGATCATATCTTCAGTCTACTACTCCAGTCTTCTGTTATCAGTATGTCAGAAAGCAAGGAAGATATTCCATCTATAGACGCTTTCCGAGGTCCAGCGCCGATTGTGAAGATGGATGGTTCGAACTATGAAATGTGGGCTATGCAGTTCATGAGTATGATGAAGTCAACCGGTAAGAAACACATTCTTACTGAAGAAGAGACTGCTGAGAAGACTGGAGTTAATGCCTCGTGGGAGGCAGATGATGCATATGCCAAAGTATGGCTATCTGGAACCCTGGCAATCGAGATTGCCAATGATATTCTTCGTCAGCCCACAGCCAAAGCAATGTGGGATATTCTGGCTGCTACATATTCTCAAGCGAAGAATGAGACAAAGATTCCGCAACTCCAGCATGACATATTTATTATCAAGCAGAATGGACGTCCTCTACACTCACTGTGCACATCTCTACGAGGAATGTTCGAGAAGCTTTATAGCTTCATGCCCCTGACAGCCACACCAGAGCAACAGAAGACCTACCGGAATGCTATTATGGTAGGAGTTTTCCTCACTGCCCTTTATCCTGAGTATGAGTCAGCACGGTCCCAGATCTTGGCAGATTCTACTATTCCTCCTATGGAGGAAGCCTTTCACAGACTGAGCCGCATCACTGTTCCTTCTACGACTACGAATCAGACTGCTTCAGCCATGGTGGCCAATCGAGGCCGTGGAGGTCACCATCATCAGGCCCGTGGCCGTGGTCCTCGTGGCAGAGGAGGTCGTGTTCGGCCAACGTGTACCTACTGCCATCGCACTGGACATACCGAAGACACATGCTACTCTAAGCATGTATTTCCTGCATCTGCACAGGTCGCTGAGCAGATAGAGCCTCCTATGCTGCTATTTTGGATCAGCGCTTTGATGATCTTGTCGCCCGTCTAAGGGGCATCATTCCTCCATCTGGTCCAGCACCCACTTCTGAGAACCAGTCTGATGTTGCCGCATCCACCTCTGCATCTACCAGTGCATCAGGTAGCACATATGCATTTACTAGTAGTGGATCAGATACTTTAGCATGGATTATGCACTCTGGCGCCACACATCATCTATGTGGCGATCAAAATCTACTTACAGGGTACAGACAGATCCCTCCAGGTCGAACAATGGTCATTGCTAATGGTACACATTCCCCGATTACTGGTCAGGGGGATATTAGACTGACGTCATCTATGCAGCTCAAGAATGTGTTACATGCACCTGATTTTTCAATGGATTTGTTGTCTATCAGTCAAATTGCAAAGGATTTACAGTGTCGTGCAATTTTTTATCCATCTTCTCTTGTTTTTCAGGACATCCTTACGGGCAATGTGATTGGGCGTGGCTATGAGCAAGGAGGCCTCTATCGCCTCAGTCAGACTCCTTTTGCTGGAACCTCATCTCTACCTGCTGGACCCGTCTCTCCTTTGCTATGGCATCTGCGCTTTGGACATCTACCGCTTCAGAAACTGCGTCGTGTGTTACCTCAGGTTTCGCCTCACACGTCTATTCAATGTGAGGCTTGTCAATTGGGAAAGCATCATCGGTCTACCTTTCCCGGTCGTTAGTGTCGAAGTAGTATCTCCAAGTTTGAGTTGTTTCACGTCGATATCTGGGGTCTGAGTCGTGTTCCTGATCATCAGGGACACAGGTTTTATATAGTTATTGTGGATGATTTCTCTCGTGTGTCATGGGTATTTTTGTTAAAGAATAAATCTGAAGCAGGGAATATTATCATCAATTTTCTTAATGAGATTCGTAATGTTTTTTCTGCATCTGTTAAAATTGTGAGAAGTAATAATGTCCTGGAATTGTGTGCTCATGTCCTATCCAGTTACTTCTCATCCCAAGGGATCATCCACCATACATCTTGTGCCTATACCTCCCAACAGAATGGGGTCGCTGAAAGGAAACATCGTCATTTACTGGATGTAACCAGGTCGCTCCTTATACAGAGTCATGCTCCTCACTCTTTCTGGGGTGACGCTGTTCTTACAGCATGTTACCTAATCAATCGTATGCCGTCATCTGTTCTAGGTGAGAAGATCCCTTTCTCTTTTATCTTTCCTGGAAAAGAATTATTCTCCCTTACTCCTCGTGTGTTCGGTTCGGTTGCTTTTGTCCACCAGTTGTCTCCCGGGACTGACAAGCTCTCTCCTAGGGCTGTCAAGTGTGTCTTCGTTGGGTACTCCAGAACTCAAAAGGGGTACAAGTGTTATGATCCATTACGCAGGCGGTACCTTGTCAGTGCAGATGTTACATTTTTTGAATCTGTTATGTATTTCTCAGCCTCAGGTGATCAGTTGATACCCTCTGCTAACACTGATGCAATTTACATGTCACCTCCACCACCATCACCACCATCACCAACACCACCACCACCAACACCACCACCAGATCCATTACCATCTTCTATACCTCATGTCACTATACATGTTTCACCATTACCATTTCATTATACACGTAGGCCTACTTCCGCTCATGGTCATTGCTCATCACCTAGCTCGCCTAAGGTTCTGAAGATATTATTTTTGATGGATCTGATGTTTTTTCTGAGCAGGATGTGTTACAGAGGCCAGACGAGGATACAAATGATTTAGATGGTTCTATTGCTATACGAAAGTCGAATAGGAGCTGCGCATCATATTCTTCAGCAGCTTCTGTGTCATTTTTCTCGACTAACGGGAGATTTCAGGAATTTCGTCGTCGCATTGTCAGCAGTAACTATTCCACGGAATTACCAAGACGCACTGAAGGATAGTAGATGGCGTCTAGCCATGGAGGAAGAGATGGCATCTCTTCAGTCTAGAGGAACTTGGAGTCTGGTTCCTGTACCTGCTGATGTGTCACCGGTGAGCTGCAAGTGGGAATTTACAGTCAAGCAGAATGCAGATGGTAGTATTGATAGATACAAGGCTCGTCTTGTTGCTCGTGGCTTTACACAGACATATGGGGTGAATTATCTTGATACATTCTCGCTAGTAGCCCGTCATTCCACTCTACGGATCTTGCTTTCTGTTGCGGTCACTCGTGAGTGGCCGCTATACCAGTTGGATGTGAAGAATGCGTTCTTATATGGTGACTTACAGGAGGAAGTCTACATGCAACAGCCACCTGGTTTTGTTGTTGAGGGGGAGTATCCAAAGGTGCAGACTTCATAAGGCTATCTATGGCCTTAAGCAAAGTCCCAGAGCGTGGTTCCAGAAGCTCTCGGATTTCTTTGAGAAACAGGGATACAAACATTCTAATGCAGATCATTCCTTTTGTACAAAGGACTTCCAGAGGTATTATTGCAATCGTGGTCTATGTAGACGACATTCTGATTACATGTGATGATGAACAGGGAATAAAGGAGGCGAAAGAAATGCTGGGTCGTGAATTTGTTACCAAGGACCTTGGAGTTCTTAGATATTTTCTAGGACTGGAGTTCGCCAGAAATCTTTATGGGTTGGTAATGTCTCAGAGGAAATATGTAACTGACCTGTTGAGTGAAACAAGAATGCTTGGCTGCCGACCTGCTACCACACCTATGGACCCTAGTATGAAGCTATATGATGGTGATACAGAGGAGGTGGATAGGAGAAGATACAGAGAACTGGTGGGCAAACTTCTCTGTGTCACTATTACTAGGCCTGATATATCCTTTGTTGTGAGTCGAATAAGCCAGTTCATGGAGCAACCACGTCAGGTACACATGGATGCCATACATATGATACTCAGGTACCTCAAGTCATCTCCAGGTGCGGGTTTGCTGTTCAAGAAAGGCAAGGTGATTACTATTTCAGCCTGTGCAGATGCTGATTACGCAGGGTGTCCCAAGGACAGGAAGTCCACCTCTGGGTTTGTTATATATGTTGGAGATTCTCTAGTCTCATGGAGGAGCAAGAAACAAACTGTTGTGGCAAGGTCTAATACTGAATCTAAATATATGGCTATGGCCCAGTTTAGCACAGAAATGTTGTGGGTAAAGGCTATGCTTACAGATTTACATATAGAGGTCCCACTTCCTATGGCTTTGGAATGTGAGAATCATGTGGCCTTGTTCATTGCAAATAATCCAGCATTCCATGAACGAACCAAGCACATTGAAGTTGATTGTCACTTTATAAGTGACATGATTCAGAAGGGATTCATTGCTACATCCCATGTCAGTTCGGAGAATCAAACGGTAGATATTTTTACCAAGGCATTACTGCGAGGCTCGTTTCAGAAGTGTGCGTCCAAGCTGAGCATGATTGATATCTATGCTCCATCTTGAGGGGGAGTGTAAATATATATTATCCACTTATGTATCTTTTTGTTATTTTCCTTTCGCGTTGGACTCTTTATGTAATTTACCCATAGGCTACTCTCCTATATAAGAGAGCCTAGGGCTTAATGGAATAAACAAGTTCTCTTATTTTCCCAACAATGTTAAAAATGTCTATGAAAATGAAGCGGGTTGATGAGATCTGTATTAAGTCCCCAAGGAAGGGAGCTGAGGAAATGGATCGGGGAACCTGCTTGTCAAGTGGCCGAAGGAGGGGCGATTACACCTTACAAAGTGTATGAAAGATTAATGATATAATGTTGCATGAACTTTATAGTTGGTAAAACTTGAAATTGAGAGTCAAGTTGTATGGTTAGAGCCTGGAGGCCGGTTATGGGAATCCTGGAGAATAGATCTGCATATTGTAGGGTTGGGGTTGCTCTTGGTAAGGTGGCCGAAAACAAAGAGGTTAACAAGTTGTGGTTAGAGAACTAGTCAGGGAATGATTGCGGAGATCTTTCTAGGTTGGGTAATAACTGCAAAGGACAAACAGGTGGTGTTGCTGCTGCTGTTGTGTTGGATGATGTGGTACAGATAGGGAACAAGATTGACACATGAGAGTGGGTGGGAAAGAACTTACAAGGCGTTAAGGGAGTATATTGTCGCTATTCGATCAGTTCTTACCAGTGGATTGTAGGATGGTGCAAAAGGGCAAGTCATCTCTGAAGGTGAGGTTGCATGCTTAGTTGGTGAGGCGGAGGTGGGTTGCCACGTTATTCAAGAGCGGATGCCAACAAGCTTGGATAATACATACCCAATTTGTGGCAAGGAAGACAACCACTTGCTAGAAATTACATTGCTATGGTGTGTGTGTTGTGGGGGGGTGCAATTATGTTCCCGAGAGGCACATACACCATTTGGGCAAGATATACACACAAAGGAGAAGGCAAGGGGTAGCAGGTGTACTCAAGGAAGCAAAATAGGAGTTGGAAAGTTGATATTCGAATATCCTATAAGCTACTCAAAGCAAGAGGAATGTTGTATTTTCCAAGCGAGGGAGGAATTATGTAGAAAATGTTGTACATAACAAGAACAAGTGTATGCGTCCTGGATGACATTGAATCTTTGAGATTATGTAATCATGTTGTCTTTTGAACAAATTTTCTAGGATGAAACCCCAAGCTGGATGATCATCCTTCGGTTTCTAAAAAAGCAAAAAAGTGGCCACCCATTACAACTCCATTTTATGAGTGTTCGGACACCGCGACACATACAACAAATGACCATCCTTTTGCATTTCACACCATGTTTTCAACGTAGTGCCTCTCACCACAAAAGACCGCATAATTTCATTCATCCCAAATGGACCAAAAAGATTGCCAAAAACCTAACTCAATCTATTGCTTCATATATATGTGGTCGACACCCTCGACCCTTCTACTCTTGAAATTCATCCAAACGAAATCGGAATCACAAGCATCTACCTAACCCGTTGTCTCCCATATCAATGTTGTGCTTGGACAAAAGAAGAAAATATGATCCATACCCCCTCCATACCGGGCACGTACTATCCAGACAAATTCCAAGTGTGCATCTACGCAACAAAGTGACCATTTCTTATAAAAGCTGAGAACTATGTAACTACTCGCCTGATAGTGTTAACAAAAAATGGACGAGCTATGCCCCATCCTAACATTGTGCCCCCACTTCAGCCAAGCCCTCTGCAAGCGCAACCCGCCTTTGGAATCTCTCTTTCAGCACCCCCTTCCTTGACTAATCATCCAAGCAAAACATGATCCTCCTCCACAACCCAATTATGTATAAGGTGCAATGCCACAATAGGTAACACGCACATCAGCCCTTTTAAAACACCAAAGTTTTTTGGGGCAAACCATTCCTTTCCTATGTACAAAGGATTATGTCATAATCAGGATTGCGAAAAATGGCTGACTAGGCCGTTTAGTATTGTCGAGGTGTGGTGGGCCTGACAAGGACTAATCGGTCACTATTCGGTCAATCGACTAGTCGACCGACTAGGCTGATTAATCGGCAGTTTTCTGCAAGCAGAATATGTTTTTTTCTTTTTTTCTTTTCATAAAGGAAACTTAATCTGTGATGCTTATTGATTGGCGCCTATTTTTTCTTTTAATTCATTATAATGGTAATAAAATATACATATTTAAGTAAATATATAGGAATATATGTATAAAAATGATTTATATATTTAAAATAATTAAAAATACAAAATTGACAAAAATTCGACTAAATCTATTTAGTCGCCCGACAGCCAATTAATCCTTAGTCAGTGACTCAGCTGACTGAGTACTGATTATTGATTTTTACAACCTTGACCATAATAGGCATCCAAAACTCTACCAAAAAGATCACCCCATACCACCAAATAGTTTCAAGACCTACTTGGACATTGCGACCTCATTGAAGGTCTACCACCTATTAATACCATGCCCCTTCCCCTCCCTCCCAGTATGAATATGCAAACTCCCCTAACTATAATGAAATCTTCTTCGAGCCGTCAATATGCCCTCTCTACCTTCATAGACAACTTAAATACTGAAAATCATGACACCAGCAAGACCAAATGGTCACTCGTAGAGAGTAACTTCGACTTCCAGCCATGCAACCTCTTCTCTAATCTCTCTACAATCAGGCCCAATCCATGATCCTTCGTAGGAAGCTTGAGTCTCCGGTATCCTCGAAAACCCTGAGCTAGAGCCTATTGAATGTGGTCTAACTCCCCTCTGCCTTACCTTTATCAGTCCAAGCACGCCAGTCCACCTTCTACTGGGCATGGGTTGCACCTCCCCAACTTTTCACACTAACTTCCATTATATCCTTTCCCGTGTTTGTACTCTCCTTATTTGCTTGCTCAATTCAACTGATCGAAAGAGATGGCTTTTTTGCCAGTCCCTCTCAAGATATCCGCTGAAGAATATTGCGCCACTGAAGGTAATCTTGCCAAAGCACATGATGTAGATGGCCTTGCTGTTGGAGGTGCCCTAGAAGTAGAAAAATCATTGTGGTAGAAATGCCTCAAGAAAAACTTGCCGCATGAGAAAACCTAGAAGCTGAAGAAAACCCTTGAGATTGGAGAAACTTGTAGGAGAACCTTCTGAGGTTTGACATATGAGAAAACCTAGTTGCGGGTAGAAAAACCCTCAAGACTGGAGATCACCTAGAGGTATAAGAACCATCAAGAAAGTTCAAGTTGGACAATTGGTCATTACCACTGTCTAAAAATGTGACATCTGCTTTGGGCATGTATCCACATAATTATTATATTATATGTTGGGGAACATGCGATTTTAAATATGGTAGAATTTTTCAAGATTCAACATGCTTTAGCATAAAATTTCACAAGCATTCATCTGTTTAATATAAGTCACAAAAACTAGCAATTAAAATAAGGGATTTTATCACTTGTGCCCCTTTGAGATATCGCAATATCAGTTATGCCCCTATCTTTTTGGTAATATCAGTTGTGCCCCCTCGCTTCTTGCTCCGTCATCAGTTGTGCCCTTCCGTCAGATTGACCATCAAAAAATTAAAATAACCATGGTTTATTCAAACCATGGTGTGGTTAAGAAGGGTATTATGGTCCATACATCTTCTTCATCTTCTTCCTCCTCCATTTGCTCTTCTTCCTTCTCTTCATAATTTCTCTCTCTATTAAGTAAACTTAGGAGTACATTTTCGCAGAAAATCCAACACGCCTGACAGAACACCGCGAAACCTCGTCACGTTGATCCTCACATTCTGCTTCACCATATACAGATCTCTGTACACGAACTTCCCCCTCCTGCCGATTTCAATCGGATCCGCAATCACGCTGTGATTGATCGGGTAAAGATCGGCCAACGTGCTCTCCCCGCTTCGATCTCGTAGTCCACGTAGTGGAGTCCCATCTGCATTGCCGGCCTGCCGTAGCACTCCCCTGTCCACTGCAATATCCGCCCCAAGGGCACCACCTGCACCACCACCGCCCCCTCCGGCAGGAACACCATGTTGGTCAGCCCGCGTCGTGCACCCCAGGGGGGTGGGGGAGGTCGGGCTGGGAGGGGGTGCGGGAGGTCGGGCGGAGGGGCGACAGGGAGTGGGGGAGGTTGAGGCGGAGGGGCGGCAGGGGTGGGGGAGGTCGGGGTGGAGGGGCGGCAGGGGTGGGGGAGATCGGGGCAGCAGGGGGTGGGGGAGGTCGGGCTGGGAGGGGGTGCGGGAGGTCGGGGCTGGGAGGGGGGTGCGGGAGGTCGGGGTTGGGAGGGGGTGCGGGAGGTCGGGGCTGGGAGGGGGGTGCGGGAGGTCGGGGCTGGGAGGGGGGTGCGGGAGGTCGGGGCTGGGAGGGGGTTGCGGGAGGTCGGGGCTGGGAGGGGGTGCGGGAGGTCGACGCTGGGAGGGGGGTGCGGGAGGTCGACGCTGGGAGGGAGGTTCGGGGAGGAGGGGCGGCAGGGGGTGGGGGAGGTCGGGGCAACAGGGGGTGGGGGGAGGTCGGGCTGGGAGGGGGGTGCGGGGTTGGGCGGCGCGGGGCAGGGGCGGGGGCTGCGGGCTGGGAGGAGGTGCGGAGAGCTCGAGGCGGAGCTGGGCGGCGCGGGGCAGGGGCGGGGGCAGAGAGGGAGGAGGAGGAGGAGGTGGGAGGAGGAGGAGGAAGAAGAGGATGGGGAAGAGGAGGAAGAAGAAGATGAGGAAGGTGTAAAATGACCTCATAACTTTTTAAAAAAAAATAATTCCGCCTATGTCCTCAACGTTAACGTCCATTTGCACTGTGGATGGATGGTAACTAACCCGAGGGGCACAAGTGAAAAAATAACAAGAAGTGAGGGGCACAACTGATATTATCAAAAAGATAGGGGGTATAACTGATATTGCGATATCTCGGAGGGGCACAAGTGATAAAATCCTTAAAATAAAAAAGTTTTTTGTGGGACTTGTGGTTTTTTGCGTATACCTTTGTTATAGTATGCTATGAGACCATCCGCTTCATTAGAGTGGCGGAGCACGATACTCCACAAGTGAGGGTGCTAGTGGAGATCTTCAAGAAGACATCAGGATTGCAGGTAAATTGTTGTAAGTATGCTTTTATGGTATTTTACATGACCAATGAAGAGACAAACGTGTGCAGGAGGGCTTCGATATCGAGAATGTTTAGTTTATTTTCGATGTAATTCGGTGTGCCCTTGCAACCCGAGGTGATAAACGTTAGGGTACATGGCAACCTCATGTTGAGATCTACATGGGTGTTTTTACTTGTGGATAATTTGGTTACCGAGGGCATCTTGTACTCGAATTGGGTATGGTGAATGAAGGAGCATCTTAGCCACCTAAGGGCATCTTAAGGTGTACAACAATAATGGGGATGGCAAGGTTGAAACCACTTAGTGGTATGGGAGCCGAGACGGTGAGGTTCGATGCTTAAGCGGGTCAGAGGGCCACCACTGGCTAGGCCCCAAAAGGGGTAGAGGCCTGCTATCTAGGTGTTGCTTGTGATGGTTGGCACGGTAAAAAGGGAAGATGTGATAGCCATCGAGTGAGCTAAAAAAGAGTTGGTCCCCTTCTTTGTGAAAGACTTTGTCCTACTCGATGGACATTCCTCGGCACAAGTGTTGTTGTCGAGGGATGGTGGGGATTCTCGAACGCAGCTTGTAATAGATTCCCGGCATGTAGAACGGAAGCTTGTTCAAGGAGCTGAGGCTACTAATAAAGCTTTCGAGCAAGACATTGCATTGTCAGGATCAAGGTTTTAAAAACGTGATGCGTATCAAGGCGTTTTCCTAGTATTGCCTCGAGGCGTAAGCCTCGAGGCGTATCGAGGCGTAAGCCTCGCTCGTGAAAGAAAATTTTGCATAAAATATAATAATTACTCGTAATTACAATTTTCAAGTTCTAGAAATTAAATACTTATGATTAAATAGATAACTCCATGATATTTCAAGGCTAACATCATGGTTTAAACATTCAAGTTGTTATATAACTCTCCTTTGTTAAACTCTAAATCTGTAAGGAGTCAAGTGAATATGGATATGTAAGCACAATAATGGGTAACTCTCTGCAAAATTTAAAGTTTTGAGTAAAATTTAACTAAAAGTACAAGATGTAACATACCATTTTCAAAATTAGATGAGATACGTGTCATTCAATTGAGAAGGATAAGAGAGTACGCAGTGAATCTGCGATCACTTTTTATTTTGCCATAATGATTGAGGGATAAAATACTTGAATATTGCATTTATGATCATCTTTGTTCATGCATGCTTTGATGTGAATTAATTTAGTCCCGATTGAATAGAAGAAAAGATGAGACATGTTTACAAAATATACTTTTCAAAATTTAGGTCAAAGTAGGGGACTTGCATCCAAACATTTTAATAAAGAACGCATTTATACTTGATTCATACTAAAGAGTGAAGGCATTAGATTTAAGGACTCAAGACTCGATGTTTTGTTCATGTTGATTTATAAAAAAAACATGCATAACAAAGTAAAAATAAGGTTAATATGTTACTAAATTAAAAAAATGCTTTTTCGTGAATCATGAGCTCAAAGATTTGAAAATACTTGTCTACGAAAGATGAAAAGTTTACAATCAAAAAGAAAAAATATTGCAAAAAAAATAAAAAAACAGCCTATACATGAGGCAGCGCCTCGAGACACGCCTCAAGGCGTACGCCTTGAGGCGCGCCTCATAAGCCTCGAGGCGCACGCCTCACTGAGGCTGAGTGAGGCTATAGCCTCGAGGCGTTTTTCTTTGAAAAACGCCTCGAGGCGTATGCCTCACCGCCTCAAGGCGCGTTTTTAAAAACAATGGTCAGGATCTCAACTCCATAATGGGATCTTTGACAAACAGACATCGAGCTTCGAGCTCTCTATGACGGTCAAATCCTTTGAGGGTCCTCGAAGATGCTAGTGAAGATGGTTGTTTTGCCGACGATGATGCTTCCGGAGGAAGGTGTGTAATGTTAGGTCGCCTCCTTTGGTAATGGTGGAGGTTCCATTAGAATATTCCAAGGTCGATCGTTCCTGAAAGAAGAAGGTCGGACGGACTAACCATGTGATTAAGGGTGTTGCTAGTGCGACAGTAACTGATCCATCCCACATGGCTAGACCAAGGGATTAACATTCCAAGCAAAGACAGGAGGTGCAAAGCAACATGGTCTCATCCTACATTACAATTGTAAGCCAAGCCAAGTCACCGTCATACTGGTTGTTTCAAATGTTGTGCCCATTCGTAGAGACATGTTCACCAACGAACTCAAGGATCTTTGCCAATGTTTTCAGAGGAATCGACCACAACACCAGCAGTCAACTCTCCAAGGAAAATGGTGAAGATGCACGTGAAACTTGTTTTGGATGGTGCCCTTTGGGAATGGGCCTTTGGCGAGCAAGGAGGTTCCAGTTGATCCTTCACACGATGTTGTCAAGTCAAATACTTTCCTACTAGATAGGCTTATTTCGGGATCCAAATGTGCAAGAGAAGTTACCAACTGCGTAGGGGCACTTGCAGACATAACCCACTAGTGATCTCTCGAGGTGATTGAAAAACCCTTAAAAGCCTTGTGTTAATAATGTGAATTGATGTGTTGTAGTCAGGCAATCTAGGATTTCTCAAAAAGACCGCTTAAATTAATATTGATCAATTCAATTCAGTCAAAATTATTTTACTTGGGCAAGCCCAAGGTCGATCACAGGAAGGCAATTGTCTCCTTAGGATAATTTTCAAATTATTTAGTTATTAGGTTTTAGAGAGGCGTTTTATGGTATTTTCTATGCAATTTAAAGTGAGGTAATGCATACAAGGTTAAGCTTAGGAGTGATTTTTCAAAATATTAATCAATTAAACTCCAAAAATCATGAAACTTAGCCAGAATGTGTATGAAGGAAAAATTATGATACTGTGATTTTTTTAGAATTTTCAGATGCAAAAAGATTTTTTAATGAATTAAACAATGCACGATTGGTGATCTGAAGCAATTTAATTTTATAAAATAGCAAATATTAATATTTTCAAGAAGTAAAATTATCCTAGATGAGTCTAAATAATAGGCACCCAGGAAAAATTCTAAATCCTAAAAATGTTAATTTACCGGCAATTAAAATTCAATTATCCAAATCACCAAGGAATTTATTTCAAGCAAACAATTCATGCAAATGGGATGATTTATGGGCACATGTCAAAGAGCAATTAAATCTACCAGATGTGATTTTTAAAGAATTTTTCGAGCTATGTGAATTTAATATGAATTAAATACCTGAAAATGGGTAAACTATGCAAATTTTACGCTAAATGAATTTTATTAAATTAACCGGAAATCATAAAAAACAAATCAACACCCGTTAGAAAAGTAAATGATCTATAACATGCAATTTTTAGAATTAAAATATGATAGAAAATGAAAGCTCAAATGAATAACTGAACACAGGTCTTGTTTGCAAATAAAATAAATAAAAACGTTCAATTTAGACCTTTTGGAGGGCGCATGTATAATTTCAGTGGTTGCTTGGGTGTCCTCCACAATTTGTACATGGTGAGGGCTTGAATGTGAAACTCAAAAGCTGGAAGGGTGTCAGTGTAATTTTCCCCTAACAATGTGTGTTAACGCACGCGATGTGTCTCTTCGTGAATTTCCAAAACATGAGGGGTATGACGTAAATTTCCAAGGTACGTGTGTGTAGAATGTGACCCCTGGGTGGCGGTTCAAGTACGATCCTCTACGTGTCAACTCCACCTTGCTTCGGGGAAATTCGAAGCACGAGGCTCGGATGGTAGGGCTAGGGAAAATCTCGTGCGTCCAATGAATATAGATCTTATGGCTCCAATTTGGGCATAAACGAACGGTTGTGATGGCTCTCGTTCTTGATCAAACAAAAACTGTAGGTTATAGAGATCCCCTTCTTCAATTCTAGTCTAGCGACGCCCAAACGTCGAGGGAGTGGCCGAGGAAGAGGAGAATGGTCGACATACAACCGGTGGCTGGTGCATGAAGCTCGAGGGTGAAGTTGTTCGATGGTTGACCTGTTGCGTAGATTCGAGCATGGCTACGCAGCAGAGGATGGTGGAGTTCGAAGAGGCGGCAATCCACAGGATCCCGGTACGGTGAGTTTGTCAATGAAGGGCTTGAACGAGAGAATCCCTTGCTGGGAGATGTTGTAATGATCTTCATGGCATTAGTCCAAGCATAACGGAGCTCGGTGTAGGCAGTGCTCGGAGATTCTCAATCGTAGTTCTTCTTGATGGGTCTATCTCAAGGCGTTGTTGTGGATCGAGTAGCGGTGGAGGCGTTTAAGCGAGTGCAGCACTTGCAACCGATGGTTTCCTCGTCGAGAGGATGAACCACGAAGGTGTCGTGTTGACCAGGATCTGGTCGTCTTCTTGGTTTTAGATGGGGCTCCCTCGATGGAGAACAACAGTGTGGAACTGAAAGTGGAGTCCGTACAGCTCAAGCCCAAGCTCGGTGATGGAGATGGAATGGAGGTGGGGACCTTATGAAGTAGAGGTGAAGAAGATGAAGGGTCTGGTCGAGATCGATCCTTTGCAAGATTCAAGATGATCATATCGAAGAGGTTGCGACGGAGAGGAACAATAATCGAGAAAAGGTTTGGATCGGAGAATTAGGCATTTTGATTTCACGAAGAAGATGGATGAGGGAGAAGATGATGGATTGGGGTTTCAGATCTAAGAAGGGGGTTCTGAGAAAAAGATCAGGAAATAGCAAGAAGACAGAATGACGAAAGAATATGAAGATGAAGAGACTACATGATGGGAATCGTCTAGTGAGGGAGCTCGTAGCGGCAGCTCGAGCAACTAGTGGTGAAGGTGTTGCAACAAGAAAGGGGGGCTTGGATCTCGCTTGGAGGAGGAGGGTCGTCGCTCAAGTTGTACACCTAACACTGTCACCGGAGGAGGGGCGGCTCTCTCTAGAGTCAAGAATGGCGGATGAAGGTGAAAGGGGGCGGGGCTGGAGCTTTTGTTCGGTGGCTCAATCATGGGTTCGAAGAGGAGGCGGAGATGGTGGGGTATGTGGAGAAGAGAGGAGGAATCAAACTTGGTCGAGAGGGACGAATGAAGGTGGTGCAACGAAGGCGAAGGGAAGCATCGGCCGCAAGTGTCGGAGGTTGAAGAAAGGTCCTCGGTCGTTCAATCGGCCGAGATCGAATGGTCAAGCAGACACGTGGTCGAACACACTAAAAGAAATAAAAAGAAACGATAAAATAAAATAAAATAAATAAGAGAAATAATCAGGACCTTGGATGAAGGGGTACTTCATCCAACATCCCATAAAAGGCTCGGCTAAGTGAGTTAAGTAGGGGGCATGTGTTGCCTCCACAAAATTCAAAAAATAAGAATAAAGAAAAATTAAAATAAAATAGAAATGATGTCAAATTAAAAGTTTCCTTAACGAAAGTTGTTCATCTCGATGAGATTTACAACTTTCGTGAAGGGACCAAAACCAAAAAATGACATCTGGAGAAAAGTGTATTTTTGTGGTGTTCTATGTAAATAGAAAACCGTATTTTTTATGTTTTTACATTTTTTATGATTTTTAAATAAGAAAAATTCAAAATAAAATCAAATAAAATATAACAGAGATATCAGCAAATTAATCTATTTTTTGTGATTTTTAATGATTGAGAAAATAAAGAAATAAAATGAATTATTTACAGTGTACATAGACTAAAATGACTCAATTTCTTTGATTTTTAATTTATTTTAGATTTGATTTTTTACACACTTTATTAAAACATAAATCAAAGAAAATAAACGAAAAGTAAAAAAATAAAAGAGCTAGTTATGTGCATAAAATAATGACTCAAAATTAGTAAATATACAATGATGACCCAAAACCCAAGTTTCACATATGAACTCCGATTATTTTGAATTTGATCTTGATTTGTACGTATTAAAATGTACATTAATTTAAAAGTGGATAGGGTTCATAGAAGACTGTATACGAGAGATATTTGACTTTACGACTTTTTATCTCAAAACTAGGTTTTGGTTTTATTTGACAAATATATAGGTAGTATTTTTTATACTTTTCCTTTATTAATATCAGTATTATGTACATAATGGAGTTGATTTTATTGGATTTGGGGTTAGTATAAAATAAAGAAAAATATGGTAAGTTAGTTAATATACATGTGGTTATTTACACAGAATTTTTGGCTTCATATTAATGCAATTATGAATGCTAAAATATGGATATTATTTACTCAATGCTAATAGTGCAATATTAATAGCTAAAGGCAATTAATTACGTGAGAACAGAGTTGTATTTTCAGGTTCTGAAGTGATGAATCACATATTCATCAATCCCTTATACTTAAACATTGCTCATCCCTGAGCAATTAAAATGAATGCATAAATGAAATGAGATTGGGTTTCATACCAAGGTCATGAACAAACGGTGAAAATGGAGCTTGACTTGACCTTTGGATTAATAATTTGGCGGAACTTCTTATGAGAATTAAGGTTTTAAAAACAACAGTCTCTAAGTTGTACAAGTCATCATTCAGGTCCGACTCAGAAGTCATCTTAGATCAGCCCCCTCCCAAAGCATCCCACATGAACATTGAATAATTGCCTCTTGTGTGTGAGTTAGCTCTTCACATCCAAGATGTTGAATTACCATGCAATCTCCTCCTCCAGTAACCCATTCTCAGAGAGTCAAGTATTTCCTTCTAAGTTCAGGTACGTGCTAGTTCACAATGAATATGGGGGAAGAAGTCTAGAAGAAGGGGAAAAGAACTGGAGTGTGACCACTGTAATCAGATCTCCTGTGAAGCTTGGCGAGTTTAGCCAAGTCTCCACCAAGATCTGCACAATATCTGAAGCTTAGACCATTATGGTCAATGATGTACTTTAAGAATTGACTTCTTTTTGTATGAATTGTGGTTGCTCCTGCAGTAATCTCTGCAGTACTTTTTATGCTCTGATAGATATAGAATCTTTTTTCCGCCCATGTTTTGGGGTCTTAGAAAAAATATGCTAACAGTCCATTCATCATCTGAAGCTTTATTTCAACATGTTACTCTGGTCTTTAGATGTCCATGCTACCAAAGAAAAAGACGCGCAGTTATCCAACACCTCGTCTGAGTTGAGCTAAGTGTGTGGTGTAGAGACAGATTGGTTCCCTATCCAAGAGTCTACTCAGAATGAAGTAATCGGGTTAGACACTAAGAGTCAAAGTCTAGACATTGCCTTGTAGCAGCTTGGAGAATTAGTCTATGACCTGAAGTTTCTAAAATCATACTTCTCGGTGAAGTTCCTCTGAAAATAAGTGGATTAAAGTCAAGTCCAGTCCACGCTTGATTTTTACTTACGACTCGGTTCAGAACCCGATGACTTTTCACTTGTGTATATGCATGATATGCTAATGAAATACGATGCATGAAATGCCCAATTTTTTATTTTTTCCTTTTTTATTGAATGAATGAAGAAATGAATGAGAAGCCATTTTTATTGAAAAATTTGTGATACACCCAACTTTACAATAATTTATAACATGATATTATTTACAACAATTTTACAACAATTTTACAAAGATTGTTATTTATACAAGATTATACAATCATACATGTATTTTTCATATTGCGCATATTTAAAAAATTTGACAAATTTTACAAGTGGTTACCCATCCTGTATTTATTGAATATTATACACATAAAATACGTGAAAGTACAAGCTATGGTAAAGTATATATGTAATATACATACCAGCATATACTTAGCGTGTGTTATGTCCTCCGAACACAAAAAGCAAGGATGAGACATAGCTCATGCTAAGAGTAAGAGAGTGAAAGAATAGAAGTATAAAAGTCGACCCATCCCTCTATATTTAGGCTCTGGTCAGCCAAAGTACAGCCTAAGTATAGAAGAAGAGCAAAAACAGGGAAGTCGAGGTCAAGAGGAGAATGAATGAATGGATATACAGGGTGGGCATTGCCCCCCCCCCTATACTTAGGCTTTGATCAGCTTAAATATAGAAGGAGTAAGTGTAAGAATCGATGAGGTTGGGGAACATATAAAGAAATGAAGGTAAGAAGATGAAGATTCCTAGAGATGTTGGGAGTAGTGAAGTGTCATGCATTCCCTACGAGTGGATCATGAAATTCTGGAAAACACGTGAAGGAGATCTCTTCTACACAAGCCAACTACTCATCCGATCCTATGAAATGCTTTAAGCAATTGCACGTTCACAAGGAATGATCATGCATCATCTGTAAGATCTGAAATCGCTATGTTTCCGTTCTCGTGCACTTCTCTAACAATGAACGATCCCATCTATTTGAATTTCAACTTGCCCTGGAAAATCTTCAAACTTGACATTGAATAACCATACCTTCTGCCCCGAGATAAAAGTCTTGTGCATGATATGTTGATCATGCCAACATTTGATTCTATCCTTATATATCACGATGCTATCATATGCCTTGTTTCGAATTTCTAGAAGCGTATTTAGATCCATATGCATTTCCAATTCACTTTTTTAATGGATGCCCATTTGAATTTGTGAATCAATTCAGCAGGCAAATGACACGGCTTCCCATATACCATCCTAAATGGGGAGGTTCCAAGCGGGATCTTGTAAGCAATCTGATATGCCCATGGAACTTGATGCAAGAGTTGGGACCGGTTCTTTCTGTCAGGACAGACTAGCTTTTGCAAAATGTTATTCACCTCCATATTGACACCTCTGTCATGTCATTCGATTGTGGGTGGTAGGGACTAGCGATGCGGTGCTCAATGACGTAGTCTATTGTGAACTTTTTCACTTCCCTGATAACAATATGGCTAACCCCATCAGATATGATGACTTTGAGGACCCCGAACCATGAAATGATATGATAACTTGCAAACAGTCTTGATATCTGCAGCTCGGGCTGGAATAGCCTCCACCAACCTAGATAGATATTCCACCGCCAATAGAATGTACTCAAAACAGTGGCTATTAGGGAATGGGCACATGAAATCTATGTCCCATGCATCAAAAACATCAACCATAATCACATGTTGCATGGGCATTTCATCTTTGAGATCGATGATCCCTCCCATTCTCTAACACATTGGATACGACTGAACAAATGCATATGAATCACGGAACAGGGTCGACCAGTACAAGCCATACTGGAGCACTTTCCAAGCGGACCTCTTCCCGGAGTGGAGCCTAAAAGATGTGACATGAATTTGTCCGAGGCAAACACTACGTCAAGCATTTCCTTCTCTGTGCTAGTATAATTCCTTTGAGCTTGACCGAGAACTTTGCTTGTGTGAAAGAGAAAATGAAAAGTGATATTCCACAAATCCCTAGAGCTCTTTTATATAGGAGAAAAGCTCTATGGGAAAATTACATAGGATAGACTGAAAAATTAACAAATATAAATAAAGGCCAAGAGATATAAGAATCTCAACACTCCTCTCAAGCTAGAGCATATATGTCTATCATGCTCAGCTTGGAACAGCAACGGTGAAAAGGACCTCTCGCTAGAGCTTTGGTAAACATGTCGCAATCTGATCGCCTGAAGCAACATGAGTAGTGGAGATCATCCCCTTCTGGACCAAGTCACAAGTGTAGTGACAATATACTTCAATGTGTTTTGTAGGGGTTGTGTTAGGTAGTCGACAACCAGCGTAAAAAATAGTTGAATCTTTCAATATGGATTTGCCGACCCTACTTATAGTGGGAGAAGACTTAGCTATTTTTTTAGTCAACCCTACTTAATTGTGGGGAAAGGCTTGTTGTTGTTTTGATTCTATCTTCACGGAAGATGCTCACATTTCGCGCAAACCACCCAAACTTTTGTAAGACATCACATTCCCCAACCCATCCATCGAGTCTCAAAAACCAACCCCATCAACGGTTAGTTCCAACACCACCTTTGATGTCGCACACACCACCCTTGCAATCGAACAACAAAAAAAAGGTGCCCAACATCTTCAACAGTTGTAAGACACCACAAGGAACAAGGCTTGCTGCTCAGCTGTCAACATGCGATCTCTTCTAAGCAACTTGTGACGCTCGGATCTGAATCACCCGAATCCGAAATCGAATCCGACCCGAAAGGGTTTGTATAACCAATTAATATTCAATTAATATAGGAATAAACTCATATCGATCCATAAATCGCAGATCGAATCTCGTTCGGACGTATTCGAACAAAAATCGATTGCATCGTAATTCGTGTCACCGGGGGAAAATCGTGACGCGGTCCGAACCACAAAACAAACTAAGCCACCATAAAATTTGATTTAACAAAATAAGACCAACATAATCGGATGTTCGTCAATCGGTGATCGTTCGACCATTTAAATCATATAAAATTAATAGCAAATCAAAACCGTATCTTGACAATCTCTGAATTCATCTCAGATCAGAAGTATATGAAATTATGAATACACTCATTTGATCGTTATTCAGAGACGGTCGAAACGAGTTATTATTCATCGGAATCAGAGATTTAGGTATAAATACGGATGACTTTGATGTTCCATATAAGTGGGAGGATGAAGGTTTAAAAAATTAATTACAAATATTAACATTTCAGCCCCAACACTTGGCTTTTCTCTCCCTTCCACTTGGCAAACACCCAAAGCCCCTTACTCCTTATTGTAACACCAAGTCTCATTTCCATCTTTTCCCAAATTTCCCAAATCTCTTTTATTTCATTTCTTTTCAATCGAAGAAATTCTCCTTCTTGAGAAGCAGCTGCTGTCCAAGCAGCGGGAGATCCAAGCTGTTGCCTGCTGGAGACTGGATCAGCTGCTACAGCAGCAGATCTTGAAGATGTTGCTGCAGCTCTCAACGTGCAGCTGTTGTTGTTGTAGGTTGCTTCCAAGCAGCTGGAGGTTAACTGGTGCTGCTTCCTTCGGCAGCAACTGATGTTGTCCCTTATCCAATTGGAGTTGTTTCCAGCAGCTTTGGAATTGTTGTCGCTTCATCCTTCAAGCAGTCATTTAAGCAGATGTGATGCTGCTACAGCCAAGCAGCCAAAGGAGTCGCTGCTCCTTGCTCCTGGAAACCACTACAGCATGCAGATTTTGATCTCCAAACTTGGAGATTCCAGGTACAATCCTACCCCCCTCTTGCGGCCTTCCATGCATGTAATTGGACCAAAATTCAGACCACGGATATGCTCCGATTTCATGTTAAAATGTGAAGGATTTGGGGGTAATTTGCATATAATTGAACCTAGTTTCAGATCACTGCATATGCCTTAAATTCATGTTAAAATTTAAAGAAATCGGGGGTGATTTGCATACATTTAGTCCAAATTTCAGACCATTAAATATGTTCCAGATTGTATTTTGAAGATGAAATTTTGGAGGTGATTTACATGCATTTAGTACCAATTTCAGAACATTAATTAGCTCCAGATTCATATGTGGTTTAATAAAACATTAGACGTGTTTTAGCATAGACTTAATTTTAGACCTATAATTGCTACAGTTTCATGCTTAAAAAGATAAGAATCTGGTATCTTGAAAGATGAAATTTGCGGGTGAAATTGCATGAATTAAATCAAAAATCATACCATTGTTTATACACAGATTTCAAGCTTGAAATATGAGAAATTTGGAGGTAAATAGCACATAATAAAGTCTGAAATCAGACCACTGTTAAGCTGATGTTCAAGAGGAATTTGGGGTAAATTGGCATGAATATGATCAAATTTCATACCACTACTAAGCTATTGTTCATGCCTTCAAATTTGAAAGAATTGGAGGTAATTTGGCATGAATATGACCTAATTTCATACCACTATATGTTACAGATTTCGTATTTAAAAGATGAGCAATTGGAAGTAATTATGCATGTACTTAAGCTAAATTTCATACATGTTAATATGCTTGAGAAATTATGTTATAGAAGGTGAAAAAGTTGTGATTTTAACATACAAATGTGCCTAAATTTCAGACCAATAATAGGCTACAGAAATTATGTTTTAAAAGGTAAAGAAGTTAGGTGTCTTGCATGAAATTGACTTAAATTTGGACCATTAATTAGCTCCAAAATCCATGTTTTAAAAGTTTTTTTTGAAGTTTAAAAGAGGGAGAAACACTCAGCGGTGTCCGCCCCTGCCATATATTAAGAGAAAAAAGAAAAAGAAAAAACTTTACAGGGTGCCAACCACGGCACCAAAAAGGACCCTAAACCAACGACCAATCCTCAACTAAACGGGTACAGTGAATCAGCACATTTTCTTTGTAAAAACGCTGCCCGGAGAAGATAGCATCATTCCGTCCAAGCCAAATTGCCCAAGCCTTCGCCAAGGGCCGGAGCAATTCCCTACGATCCCTGCCCTTGTTTGCCACCAACGAGTCCCAGAAAGAGGCCAGATCCGAGGAGCACACCCAGGCATCGGCCGCCTCCTCCCAAACACCCTGCACCGTCGGGCACGCGAAGAACAGATGCTCCAGAGTTTCCACGGCATTGCTGCAAAGAATACAAGTATCAGGAATAGTCCCCATCAACCTCGCGCAGCGATCCCTCGTCATCAATCTCTGCCTTCGAACCAACCAAAGGAAGAAGCCCACCCGCTTCGGAAGCCGCAGAGCCCAAAAGAAACTGCAATCACGCGCCACCGCCTCCAGACCGGGAAGAGGGGAGGAAGAAACCGCCATAAACGCCTTCCTGGTCGAGAACGGACCCCCCTTCCAGGCCCAGTGGT
This sequence comes from Ottelia alismoides, assembly GCA_037367405.1. Classification (NCBI taxonomy): domain Eukaryota; kingdom Viridiplantae; phylum Streptophyta; class Magnoliopsida; order Alismatales; family Hydrocharitaceae; genus Ottelia; species Ottelia alismoides. Next base: position 626,820 of record JAZKJV010003433.1, on the reverse strand, counting down.
CCCTCCCAGCCGAAGGCTGACAAGCACCCCCGACGGCCTCCAGAAGAAGAAGATAGGCGTGTAACCTTTGCTCCGAAAGGCTACCACGGAAGAGCGGGAACCAACCTGCCACAGACCAGCAGGAGGCCATGCTAGCATTCCCATCAACCGCCAAAGCGAACAACCAAGGGAACCTCGAGGAAAGGGGTTCCTCACCCACCCAAACATCCTTCTAGAAATTGAAAGAACGACCATCACCAAGAACCGGAGTAAAGAGGGACGAGAATTTTGAGCAAGTCTCCAGCACCCCCCCTCCAAAAAGGCGTGAGCGGTCCCATCCTAGCAACCACCACCGGCAACGCCCCGCCAATAAGATGAATCCTCCGCAAAACCTGAGAGCAAAAATCTTCACCAGGGCCCCATAACCTGTTGACCCACTTAAGAAGAAGGGCCTCATTGACATGGTCCAACCTCCGGGCGCCCAGCCCCCCCTCGCTCTTGCGCCCGGTAACGTCCTCCCACCCCATCAAATACATTCCACCTGCCGACTCCCCATTTTTGCCCCACAAAAACCTCCGCATGAGCTTCTCGAGACGACATCGAATCCCCACCGGCAAGCGATTGTTAGATAAGAAATATATGGGGATAGATGACAGCACCGCCTTGACAAGAACGAGGCATCCCCCCTTCGAAAGCAAAGCAGATCTCCAGCCGGCCAGCCTCATCTCCACCTTCTCGACCACCTTGGATCAATCCCTCAACCGAGCCCTACTAGAGACCAGCGGCATCCCCAAGTATTCCAATGGCAGGGTAGACGGCTGAGAACCCAAAATCGATCTGCACTCCGCCACCTCCTCCACGCTAAGACCAAAAGGAACCACCTTCGACTTGGTGGCATTTTTGAACAGACCCGACATCTCACTGAACACCTCAAACGTAGCCGCCATTGCCGAGACCTCGTCAGGACCCCCCTCAACGAAAAATACTGTGTCATCGGCATATTGGAGCAAAGGAACCACCAACTCGCCACAAGAAAACCCACGAGAGAGTCCACAATCGATGACCCGGCAAGCCATCCAAGCAAGGACATCCACGGCCACAACGAACAGCAAAGGCGCAAGGGGGCAACCCTGCCGGATCCCCCTCCTCGGCTGGAAAGATCCCTCCTCCAAGTGCCCATTAACCATGACAGAAAAAGAGGCCGTAGTGATGCAACGGCGCATCCAAGCAATCCAAGCCTCCGGGAAGCCCATCCTCCTCAACACCGACCAAATGAAACTCCAATCGAGACAATCATACGCTTTGGCAAAGTCGACCTTCCAAAGCACCCCGCAACAACCGTCCCTCGTCCACTTCGCAACCATCTCCGAAGCCAAAGTGATACAATCCGCAATTTGTCTTCCCCGAACAAAAGCCGCCTGCATAGGCGAGATAATAGTGTCCAGCACTCGTGCCAGCCTCCGAGCGAACACCTTTGCCACGATCAAATATAGAGCGTTCGAAATAGCAATCGGGCGGAAATCCTCAATACGCTTCGCCGACGAAGACTTAGGAAGTAAAACAATGAGGGCTCTATTGACTTTGTCAAAACCAGCATTACCATCACAGAATTCGAAGATCACCTCCAACACCTCCGAGCCCACCAAGCCCCAGAAGTCCTTGTAAAAGGCCACCGAGAAGCCGTCAGGACCGGGACAAGCATCAACGTTAAGATCCCACACAGTTGCTTTCACCTCCTCCAAAGTAACCCTCCTCGTCAGATCCTCGCAAAGAGTGGGCGAAAGTGTAGGAGCCCCACCCTCGTCCACCTCCAAAGTTTCTGGGTGCGTCTCCCCGAGAAGTCCTTGAAATAATCCACGATGGCCCGCCCCATAGCCTCGTCACCAAGCACGCACCTATCACCAATCGTGATCGATCGAAGGGCGTTCGATCGCCGCCTTCCACTGGCCACCCGATAAAAGTACGCCGTGTTGGCATCCCCCTCCTTTAGCCAAGACACCCTCGACCGTTGGCGCCATTCTGTGACACGCTTCAAATCTTCCTCCGCCATCTTCTTCTGAGCGGCTGACTGCGCGACCAACTCCTCCTGCCGAAACTCCCTAACCCCCTCCAAAGCATCCAAAGCAATGACCACCCCCTCCGCCTCCCTTCTTGCCGCGATCCTCGCCGCCCTCGAATCCTTCTTAAAGATAGCCAACCGCTTGCGCAACGAAGCGAGTTTACGAACAAACCTTGCCACCGCAGAGGTCCCCGGCTGCACCTCGGCCCAGTGCTCCGCAACAAGAGTCCGGAAATTGTCCTCCATCAATCAACACCTCTCATATCTGAAGAAGCCCCGCGAAACAGCCGCATCATCGGAGTCCCAAAGGATAGGATTGTGGTCAGACAAGCACCGAGGCCTGGAGCTCACGAAAGAAAGCGGAAAGGACTCCAAAAGATCCACGGACGCCAAGAATCTGTCAATACCGGACCGGGAGTTAGAATTTCTCCATGTGTAAATGATATCTCCAGCCCCCAAGTCCTCGAGAACCAAAGAGTCGATGAGCTCCGCAAAATCCAACGAGCCAGGGTCCATATCGCCCCGAGAACGAGGTCTGTCCGACGAGCGAAGGGTGACGTTGAAGTCACCCCCAACCAGCCAGGGCACCCCCTCAAACCGGCGAGCAGCCTCCCGCAAATCCTCCCAAAGCTCCTTCCTCGTAATATTGCAGCACGGCCCGTGAGCGCAAGAAAGAGCAATCGGCGATGAAGAATCCACCTGATCAAAGAGAACCGAAATAGAATGCCTCCCACTGAAAATCGATTTGAACGCCGGCGAAGCATACCGCCAAGCAATGAGCAGCCCGCCCGCCGAGCCTACCGCGTCCACCGCCCGGACCTCGTCCAAGCCCCCCGCACCAAACAACCTCCAAATACCGTCATTCAAACCCTGCAGCTTAGTCTCCTGCAACATGACTATGTCACACCCCCATTCCGAGAACCTCGACCCCAAGGTTCTTTTTGCCGCCTCCCCCAACCCGCGTACAATCCAAGACAACACCTTCATGAGGAACCTTGTGAATGCCCCCAGTTCGGACGACGCCAGCCTCCTCCGCAACCGTATCCTTCAAAGACGAGCAACCTTGCGCCAAAGATGGCACCGAGCGTGCCCTGTTCCTCCTCATGTATCTCTTAGTAGATCTTCTTTCAAGTACTCCCCCAACCAAAGTATCCTCTACAATCTCAGTCAGCATCACCGAGCTCTGCGGCGAGTTACCACCCACAAACGCGTCCACCGCCGGGTCGTCGAGGATCCCACCCCCCTCGATCGCCGCAGTAGGAAAAGAGACCTGAGCCATTGAGCCCCCCCCCCCCCCCCGCCTCCCGCCAGAGGAGCCAAACCGACCACAGGAGCAGAGAAAAGCGCTGAGGAAGAAAAGTAGAGTGACGGATGCTGGCCCGAGTTCCTTCCTACAAAGGATCCGAGAGCAAGACAAAAAGAGGGTCCATTAAACGGCCGATCCGCCAAAGGATCCGACCGAAGGAGCCGACTTGCGGATCTTGGCGTCCGAGTCCAAAAGGTAAAGGACCCACCGATCCCTGGACTCCTCCCCGCCACGTCAGCAGACAAACCGGCAACTGAAGAATCCACGCACAAAGGCCAAGGCAAAAAATAGAAGGGACGTACGAAATCATCATCGCAGGACGAGTCCCACGAAGCGCCACCATGCACAGCCTTCTGTTCCTCGGGAGACGAGGCGACGCCCTTCCCCCTTCCAACCTCCAGAGAAACCTCCACCGCCCCCAGCCCGTTCATCGGCGGCGGTGGCGGGTCGACAACCGACAGCTCCACCCGACATCTAAAGCGTCCGATCTTCAAGCACTCGGAGAAAACTTGACCCAACGCACCATCAAGAAAAATCTTGTTGCACTCCATGAGAACCCTAGTAGTATCAAGCTCGGAGCCCGGTGCCAAACCATTGTCGATGATCGCGAGGACCTCACCCCACCGTCGTAGAGTCCGCCTGAGACAATGCACTGACCTGGAGAGAAACGGGACCTCACGGACCTCTGCCACACACACCTCGACGTCCGGGCACGCCCCGTCCGCAAAACGCAGGTCCCTCCAAACCAAATCAGCTGCCAAGTCATTCCTAAGCAGCCGGTCTCTCTGAGTAGCAGACAGGCCCCGAGCACAACATCGATTGGCATCGATGGCAACGACGTCCCCCACAAAATGCATTCCAAATAACTCACGAAGAAGGCCCCTCACGCGATCAACCGATAAGCAGCAATGCAAGTTCAACCCAATGACCGCAAACTTGAACTCCTCTTCCCTTGTAGACCTTGGTTGCGGTTCCGGAAGCAAAACCCGCGACACCGGTGCAGCCGAGGCGAGCACCCCATGGGTAGTTGTAGAAAAATAGAATACGGAAGCGGAATCGGATATAAAATATAGAACAATAAGAACAAAGATTTTAACGTGGAACCCTACTCCAGAAGGAGCGGGATGAAACCACGGGAGAAGCCCCTGAATTGGGCATTTCTTCTATTGAAGTTCTCAATGAGTACAGGGGGTGTGGGGCTCTTTATATAGCCCCACGGACAGACCCAATAGTGATCGCTCCCCCATGTGGTACTAAACACATGGGTGGGCTCTTTTCTTTTCCAACACTCCCCCTCAAGTTGGTAGCTGGGACAGCTGCAACTTGCAATAATAAAGAAAAATATACATCATTACATCTTCACTTGAAATCACCACAATAAACGTATGTATCCGCAACTGGTAGACAAACCCGCTTGCTGACGGGTATATCAGGTCACCGGAACGTATCTCTGTCGTGCCTGGAAGGTCACCGGACTGTCTCTGTCGTGCCTGCATGGTCACTGGATCTCTGTCTCAGTCGTGCCTGCGGGTCACCGGACTTTGTCTCCGTCGTGCCTTGAAGAAAACAAATCCAGTGCGGAGTCGATGTCGAGGATAGAGACACCACGACGAAGATCGATGCACAGTGAAGATAGCTTGATATTCTGTGAAATCCGGAGTGTTTGGTCTGTCAATCAACGATGTAGGATGCATATGGCTTTTACTATCCCTTTCTCCCAAACTTGTGAGAATAATGAAACAAGTTGGGAGAAGACAAGATGAATAGGGTGAACATGAACATTCAAAAACTTCTTGCGGCTTTTTTTTTCTCTTTTTTTTATAAGCTGTCACATTTTTTAAGCCATTTCAATCATTTTTTACGGCTTTTCCTGCAATTTTCCTTCAGGATATCTCCATTTTTTTTTAATAGCCATTCAAAAAATTTCCTTTTGCGTACGACTTTTTAATTGTACGCGTCTTTTTTTCCCTTTTTTCACATTTTTCTTTTTCCTTTTTTTTACCAAACTTCATTTCCCTTTTTTTCTTTCCCCCAACTTCCTCCTTTTTTTTATATATTCTAGCCCTCCTGGGCTTACAACCAAATAACTCCATGAAATATTAAAAAAATATAAACAAGGCCATCGGGCCCTTTATCTCTTCGTCATTTCTAGGGTTCCCCAATGGGACCCTCTTTATGTTATTGCCGCCGCCGCTCCATGGAGGGAAAGAGAGGCGCTGAGTCGCCTGGTGGTCTTGATAGCCGCCGCCAGTGCGTCTTGCAGGAGATGCGAGGGGCCCGCCGCCTGCAAGACTTGGAGAGATGGAGCCGGAAAATCGCCGCGAGGAAGAGGGGCTCGGCCTGATGGCTGGAGGATTGGCGTCTCGCGCCGCCGCGAAAGGGGCATGATGGAGAATCGCGTATGCAGCTCGTCTGGGAGAATCGTGCCTGGATGCGAATGGCTCTGGATGCACGTTGGACCTACGCGAGATACTCTGGATGTGCGCCGGGATGCGTGCTGGACCTGCGCGAGATGCTCTGGATGTGCGTGGCTCTGGATTGAAGAGTATGCCGTGATTGGCCTGGATGTTCCTTGCCGCCTTCTAACTGGATCGTTGAACCTTGATGGAACACATATTAGGGTTTCAAAAAGAAACCGTGAAGCATATAAACAAATCTCCGCTTGAAGATAGATGTGAATGACGGTGGAGATTTTCTGAACAGATCTTGAACAAAAGTCTTCAAAATAATCTTCAAGAAACAATCGATCTCAGAAAAATAATGAACATAAAAATCCTCGAGAAACGAACCCCAGATCCTTCCCTGGATAGATAATGGAAAACGGAATCTGTTCATTCAAGATAGAGGATGGCATACGATTGATTAGGTAACATGCAGTGAGAACTGCATCACCCCAATAGGAGTAGGGAACATGACTCTGTATAAGAAGTGATCTTGTGACATCAAGAAGGTGACGGTGTTTCCTTTCAGCAATTCCGTTTTGTTGAGATGTATGAGCACAAGATGTTTGGTGAACAATCCCTTTTGAGGAGTAGTACTTGGCAAGAACATTGGTGCACAATTCTAAAGCATTATCACTTCTCACAAACTTCACAGATGTGGAGAAAACATTTTGTATTTCATTCAGAAAATGAATAATGATATTTCCTGCTTCAGATTTATTTTTCATCAAAAATACACAAGACACTCTAGAAAAATCATCCACAAATACTATATAAAATCTGTGTCCCTGATGATCAGGTACACGACTCGGACCCCAGACATCAATATGAAATAACTCGAACTTGGAGGTACTACTCTGACCTGGACGACTGGGAAAGGACGACCTGTGATGCTTTCCCAACTGACACGCCTCATATTGAATAGGGGTGTGAGGAAGACCATAAGGTAACACGTGACGCAACTTCTGAAGCGGTAAATGTCCAAATCGCAGATGCCACAATAAAGTAGATACTTGTCCAGTGGGAATGGATGAGGTTCCAGCGAAAGGGGTCTGATTCAGGCGGTAGAGGCCTCCTTGCTCATAGCCACAACCAATCACGTTGCCCGTATGGATGTCCTGAAAAATCAAAGAAGATGGATCAAAAATAGCTCGACAATGTAGGTCCTTCGTAATCTGACTAATTGACAATAAATTCATTGAAAAGTCAGGTGCATGTAGCACATTCTTGAGCTGCATAGAAGATGTCAATCGAATCTCCCCCTGACCAGCGATGGGGGAATGTGTACCATTGGCGATCACCACTGTTCGGCCTGGAGGAATCTGAGTGTATCCTGTGAGTAGATTATGGTCGCCACAAAGATGATGTGTAGCGTCCGAGTCCATAATCCATGGTAATATATCTGATCTACTACTGGTGAATGCAAGTATGCTACATGAAGCACTGGTCGACGCAGAGGCAGAGGCGGCAGCATCAGATTGACTCTCAGTAGTCGGTGTTGGACCAGATGGGGGGATAATGCCCCTCAGACGGGCAACTAGATCGTCGAACAGCTGATCCAAAGTAGCAGCAGATGGAGGCTCTATCTGCTCAGCGACTCGTGTAGATGCAGGAAATCCATGCTTCGAATAGCATGTGTCTTCATTGTGTCCTACACGATGACAGTAGGTGCATGTTGGCCTAGTACGGCCACCTCGTCTACGGGGTCCACGTCCACGTCCCTGATGATGAAATCCGCGACCCCTGTTGGCTGTCATGGCTGAAGTGTTCTGATTCGCAGCCGTGGAAGGAACTGTGATCCGACTCAATCTATGAAAAGCTTCCTCCATGGGAGGAATAGTAGAGTCAGCCAAAATCTGTGATCGTGCTGCCTCATACTCTGGATCGAGTGCAGCCAGGAACACACCCACCATAGTCGTGTTCCTGTATGTCTTCTGATGTTCTGGCGTGGCTGTAAGGGGCATTAAGCTATAGAGCTTCTCGAACATCCCTCTCAGTGATGTATAGAGAGAATGTAAAGGGCGACCACTCTGCTTTATTGTGAAAATATCATGCTGAAGTTGCAGAATCTTGGTCTCGTTCTTCGCCTGCGAGTATGTAGCCGCCAGAATGTCCCACATGTCCTTGGTTGTGGGTTGATGTAGGATGTCATTGGCAATTTCAACAGCCAACGTACCAGATAGCCAAACCTTGGCATATGCATCATCAGCCTCCCAAGAGGCATTGGCTCCAGTCTTCTCAGCATGTTCTGGTTCGGTAAGGATGTGCTTCTTGCCTGTTGACTTCATCATGCTCATGAACTGCATTGCCCACAGTTCATAATTTGTACCATCCATCTTTACTATAGGCGCTGGACCACGAAAGGCGCCAATAGATGGGATATCTGACTTGTTTTCTGACATCTTGGAGACTGGAGCGATTGACCAATGATAAACTTCGTCTACAATGACATTGATCGTCTACAATGACATTGACGGGTTTAGTTGCACGTGTAGACCTCAAGCAACTAAACCCATGAAGATGATTTTGTGCGCTTTAGGGCTGGGCACGCACACGCGTACAGGAGGCACACGCACACGCGCAAACTCGAACGGGAGAACGCACGGTTACTCGCGCACTAGTGCGCGATGCATGCACTGGAAGTGCGCTGTAGTGCGCACTGGTCGCACACTGGATTGGTGCAGTTCACGCGCACCGTGGAGGTGCTACAGCGCAGCCGCACAGGGAGAGGAGCACTGTAGGGGGTGCTACAGCGCAGCCGCACAGGAAGAGGAGCACCGTGGGGGGTGCTACGGCGCTATAGCACGGTGACGCGCAGGAGATGGGAGACGCGCACGGAGGAACGGCCAATCGGAGATGCCTGCACGCATGCAGGGGCTCGCGCAGGCGAGGAGAGCGCCGCCGCACGTGTTGCGGAAGGGAGGGCGGTGCCCGCTGCACTTGCTGCGGAAGGGAGAGCGGCGCCGATCGGGAAGAGAGAGAGAGAGAGGCCGGCGGGTGGGGTGGGGTAGGGTTAGGGTTTCGAGAACTCCGGTCTAGGACCGTCACTCTGATACCATGTAGAAAAATAGAATACGGAAGCAGAATCGGAAATAAATATAGAACAATAAGAACAAAGATTTTAACGTGGAACCCTACTCCAGAAGGAGCGGGATAAAACCACGGGAGAAGCCCCTGAATTGGGCATTTCTTCTATTGAAGTTCTCAATGAGTACAGGGGGTGTGGGGCTCTTTATATAACCCCACGGACAGACCCAATAGTGACCGCTCCCCCATGTGGTACTAAACACATGGGTGGGTTCTTTTCTTTTCCAATAGTAGTAGAGTGGGTGGTGGAAACCGGATCAATCCTCGGACCACCTGCCACCACCTGCGCGAACGAGCGTCCTTCCCTGACCAAGAAAGTCTCCTGCGAAGACGAACCATCCAGCTTGAATGCATTCCAATGAGTTGTTGCAGAAGCGTTGCCATGCCGAAACCGCAACCCACAGGAGGCCATTCGGTGCCCCAGTCCTCCGCATGCAAAGCACCTTGGACGAGCAACGCAAACCGACGCCAGATGCCCCCTCAGCCCACAGCGAAAGCATCTCCTCTCCGGTTTCGTATGGGTCACATGCACCCAGCCACCAGCACCTACCTCTCCACCCTCCCCCGCTCCTTCGCCACCAGCCGCACCAGCCACCACAAACTGTGGGCTCCCGCCACCCCCGCACGACTCCTCCATATTACCTCGAGTGATCCCTTCCCCTTTGTGTCCGCCCCGACGAGCCCCAGCTACGTCAGAGAAAAGAGCTCCGCCACTCCCAAACACCCCAGTTGTCGCCGCCTTGACCTCAGCCTTTGGCCTCCATGCTTTCCTGCTCCCAATCCCGCTCGCAGCACCCTTCTCCCACCCCCTCGCGCCGACACCGTCGCTCCCCCAGTCGCACGCTCTCGCTCTCCTCGACATCTTTTTTCTCATCCGGTCCATGTTTTAAAAGTTGAAACATTCAAGGAGTTAGTATGTAATTATGCCTAAAATCGGATAAATTATTAGTCCAAGTCTCATGACCTTATAGAAGATATTTGAAATACAAATATTAGGATATGGACATCCTTCTCTTTTGAAGCCAACAAATGATTTCCTGATATCAATATGACTAAAAATCCTCATTAATTGATTCATAAGTATAATCTACTAATTATATATCACTATTGATAAGATTGTTGACAAAATACCGAGATCTGTAAAGTTAACCACAAAAGGGATTGATAAAGGAATGAGTAATCAAGTGGGGATGATGGTGAATTAGTGATGATAATTAATTGTGCCAGTCATGGTAACCCTTACACCTGATTGTGCAAGGGTGTGGTGACCCTCAGCTGGACGGGAGATAGGGAGCCCAGTTAGGGTAGCAGCAGCCTAGTGCGCGGGTCTAGGATCCCAGTCCTTTGACGATTTTTGCGAGCTCGCAGTTTTTACGCTTCGTTGGGATCCATGTGCTTTAGTTTAACCAATTACGCTGATCCTGTTTTCAGTAGGATGCCAGGGCAGAAGGACCCTTGGTTTTGTTTTACGAGTTCGTTTTGCCCGTATCGATGGGTCGATTTAGAGTGACTCAATCTGGAGAGTCTCTCTCTCCCGTCTCAGGGGCATAGTTTTGGAGTGTTTTACGAGTTCGTTTTGCCCGTATCGATGGGTCGATTTAGAGTGACTCAATCTGGAGAGTCTCTCTCTCCCGTCTCAGGGGCATAGTTTTGGAGTGTTCCTAGCGTTCCCCTGGACCGCTCTTCCACTAGAAAGGCAAAATAGAAGGGTCTCTTAGGAGGCTTCCTCACTGCTTGAGTCCGGTTATTGTTCAGCAAGTAGGTGCAAGCGAGGATAAAGTTTAGATCATGGAAATCAACACCAATCATCAATCATCAATCCTCGACATTTAATAAGCTCCATCATCACATCTGACCACTCACAACAATGGAAATGAACATAAGCTAGATCTATATCACTTAATCCCTCGTAATCTTATTATGAAACAAGGAAAGCTACTGCTACAGAAGTACGGTGAAATTAGTGAACATAAAATCATCTATATAAGAGATTACACGGTCATTAGGTGAAGTTGGTGGACATGTTGGGAGCTTAATTAGGATGCATTACACTTCGTTGCATGCCTACGAAGGTCCCCAACCCTAAGGCATTCTTTCCCGCCTTAGAGTCAGAGTGTGAGGTCTCACCCGGACCAAGACCACAGACTATTCACCAAGCTTGAGAAATTTAACAAGAGAAGAATTAGAATGTGAGGTGCATTATCTATACTACTAAGACACATCAACATGACTTATAAATAATAAAATGATGATAGCCTAAATATGGATCTGATAAATAAATGAAAGTATTAAGTATGAGTAGTTGAGGTGGTGAGCCAAAAGGGGGATTCACATATAGAACAGCTTGAAAGCAACTTCCATGCAAGTAGCTTGTTAAATTTAAATGTCAACACCTATTACTTGATTTCTTTTGAAACCACTAAAATACATGTTATTTTTAATGAATTAGATTGCACTCAACCTTTGTTGACCTTCTTTTCTTCCTAACATGGATGGCAGGTAAAGCACATGCGTCACAGTAGTACGACAGCTAGACCCTGAACTTCCGAGGTTCAGACGTTTTACTTTTGACGGTATATTTTAGTCATTGTACAGGATGTTGTAATCTTTTTCGTGATTATTTCTCTCTTCTGATGTATTTTTGGGATACATGTACAAAATGTCATTTACTTTTGATACATGTAATATTTTATGAAAATTAATGCAAATATCTCTTGATGACAATTGTTGTTCTGTGGTTAGCTATAAAATTATGAATGTTTCAAACGTGAAAAATGTCCTTCATTTTCTGTACCTAATGCGATCGATAGCAAATGTGGTACTACAAATGATGTATAACGTGTAACCCGGATCCCGGACGTCGCACAACCAAATAAAGATCCTCATTCGTAGAGGAACTTTCCACCTCCATATGTCAGTAAACAAGTCCTAAGTGCTCGTCGAATCAAAAACCATCATTAGATAGCATGCCTTGTAAGCCTTTCAAACTGTAAAATGTCCATTAGCCCAAGCCCGATGGCAGTACCTCCAGAAAGCATAAAAACTCTGCAAATCACTGGTCAGAAAGCTTGGAGAAGAATAGAGGAAGCCAGCCCACGACCTCCCAGTACTCCCTCATGGAGTCCTAGCAGAAACTGCAAGAGTAAACAAACGGGAAACGAGTGCCCAACAACCACTGACTGGTCCAATCATCAGTACAGAACAGAAAACCACGACTATCACCCAGAACTTGTCGCAATAGTTGAATCGCCAGGAAGCACCAAGCAACACCATATATAGACCACAGTATCCTAGTAAGCAGATCAGATCCTCCTCATATTCTGGTCACCCACTTTATCAAAAGAGCATTGTTCATCGCCTCTAAACTTTGAATCCCCAGCCCACCACCCTCTTCCCTAAGCACCGGAGTCTTCCATCCCCCCAAATGCAACTCATGAGACTCCCCAAACATGGACCAAAAAAACCTCCGCATCAGTGCCTCTAACCTCACTTTCACCCCAACAGGCAGAAGGCACGTAGACAAATAGAAATATAGGAATAATCGAGAGAATCGCTTTCAACAAGACTAGGCGGCCAACTTTAAAAAGACAAGCCACACGCCAACCCGCCAACTTCTTCTCCATCCTCTCAATAACAGGGGCTTAATCCACATGCCACAACTTTCCATCTACCAACGGCGGACCAAGGTACAGTATAGGTAGGGCCCCCCTCTATGTATGCAAAGCCTCCTCACAAAAAGTCCCCTCCTCATCCATCCCAAAAGGAACAAAAGTAGATTCCATGCGATTAATATTTAGATCGAAAACCAACCCAAACAGCTCAAGAACAATGTCCATCCCTTTCGCAAATGTCACTTCCCCTTCCGCAAAGAAAATGATTCATCAACATACTAGAGCTTAAGTATGGAGAACTCCGCAAGGGAGAAGCCCACCAGAAATCCCCCCTCCTTTGCCTTCAGCACCATCCTTGACAGAACATCAACCACCACAACAAATTACAGAGGTGCCAACGGGCACCCCTGCCTCACTCTACGCTGTAGTTGGAAAAAACGCCATCCTATTGTCCATTCACCAAGATTCCATAAGAAGACGCCGTGACACGTCTCTTCATCCAAGCAATCCAATCGCTCGGAAAGTTCCTATGATGGGGGGATGCCCAAATGAACATCCAATCCCCACAATCATATGCCATCGAAAAATCCACCTTCCACATGAATCACTTTGTCTTCTTCCTCTGTCACTTCGTCATAATCTCATAAACCAACACAACATCATCCATCATGTGTCGGCCAGGGATGAAAGTTGTATGTGTTGCGTCGATAATAGTGCCAAGAACCTCTCACAACATGTTGGTTAGAACCTTGGCCGCAATGAAATAGATGGTGTTAGATAATGTAATAAGGCGTAAATCTTCTACCCGCCTCACCATGTCCTTCTTAGGTAGAAGGAACGACTTGTTCATTCGCTCAAAATCGTCATTCATCAAAGGTAGCTCTTCCACCATTTCTAAAGCCTCAGGCCCCACCAAATCCTAGTGATCCATGAAAAAGAAAATAAGGAAACCATATGGTCCCTGAAAGCTATATGCATTCAAATCAAAAGTGGTATGCTTGACATTCGAAAGCAAGAAAAGGTCACAACAACTCCTCTAATGGCACCAATAGGATACCAACCAACACCTCCCCGTCAACTTCGATCGAATGAATCAAATTGTGCCTCATGTGCCTATTGGACAGCGTAAAAAACCATGTGTTCATGTTTCCCTCCTTTAGCCACCTTTGCTTCGAGTGTTGCTTCCATTCAATCTCTATCTTCTTGTTCTCTTTTAGGAGGATACATTTCTGCTCACATCTTGCCATCTTCTCATCCTCTTACAGCTCCCTACAATCTTCCAGACGATCAAAGTGTACCACCTCCACATGTGTTAGATCTCTTCATTGACCCTAAGGACATGGCATTCCCTCCCGAACAAAATCAACATACTATGCAGAGCCCTAAGCCTATATTCCATCTGCCTAGATGTCGAATCGATCACCTCCTACTCCGGCCGACACCTTGTGACCTTTTCCCGAAATCCCTCCTGCACCCAGGAGCACTCACTTTGAGGTGTAACAGCTCTTGTTTAACTAAAAAGGGTGCTTCAATGCCTTTGACACTTAGTTTTTTTTAACAATACTTATAACATGATGGTATTTATACCAAAATCAAATTTAAGACAACCCTTTCCTTAACTTACTTATTTTAATTGTTTCTAAATAAATAATTACGGACTGTACACAGCACACACATCTCTCATATTTCCATGAACCTTTTTATGGCATTTTTCAAACTAAACAACCGCCATCTGATTATATCACAAGAAATAAGGAACACTCTTTTCAAAACATCTAATGAAAGCAATAGTTCATGTATCCAGCTAGTCAACTACAAACTTCTCAGTGGACCACTTATTCATACACTCCAAATGCATATAAGTGGTGGATCCAAACTAGCCAGTTATATCTGAGTTAGCTAAAGACAGCATAGTATTAAAGTGACAAAAGAGAAAAATTGAGTTTCTAATACAAACTCCTGATCTATCCAATCACCATTTTGTGGGCCGTTTGGCTAGGGAGGAATGATGTACTCTTCTCGGAGCAACGCTTTTACAAAGAAAATGTGGGGAGTCATGCAGCGAGACTAGTGAAGGAATGGGATCTGTAATTGATCTTTTTGTTCCTGTCGCTTGTGTATTTGTTTCTTTTATTTTCTTTTAGTAAATAAATTATGGGGCGAACACCTGAAAAGTGTAAAAAAAGGCATGACCAGACAGACGCCCAACTTTTAGTAAGAAGGGCATAATCACATGGGCAACTACCACGGACTCTAACAAAACAAAACCACTACATCAAAGTGGACTACTCGATGTAACTCCCATACCTCGTTAAAAATCTGTCTTAGGTAGACCCCAGATTAGTGTAATGAATGATTTTGTCAAGTTCCTTCCTCTATAAACAATACATATCCATATTGATTGCGGATAATAAAAAAACTACTATCTAGTTCATCGTACATCAAATGGACCAATCAAAGTTGATTTAGGACAGGTTCGCACTCGGACACAGAAGAAATTGCAGTAGTGCTGTACAAAAGTTTGAAGTCACCATTTGTCCAACTGCCGTGGTGATCACGTTCGCTGTACTTCCTTCACGCAAAATGACTGCTCCAACTCCCCCGGTATGATCCAGAACCTGCCAACAACAAATCAAACAACGTATTATATATCCATCGGCATCGAAAAACTCTAACAGAATGCACGCATGTCTCTACCACACTGTTCTCGGCGTCCTGTTCATATGCGAGATCACGAAGAAACCACGCCGCGCTGGCCTCATCCTGGACCTCCCCCTTCAGGTCGAGGAGCTCGAACACGACGCTCTCGTCCCGGCTTGGATCTGCAAACACCTCCTGCGGCGATGCACGCATCAGAAACGAGTGTTGAAAATGAAACAAACGTAAATTTCGCAACAATCCGAACCTGGTGATCGGGGACATCCCGGATGCTGCTCACGTCCTGCGAATTCCAGAAGAAGAACGAGTAAAGATCGTGCGAAATCCGTTGCTATCGATTGGGAAGAGAGGGAGGTGATAGCGGGAATGGAACCTGGAATCGACGGGGGAAGCGGCTGGAGATGGCGCCGCCGAAGAGGGGGCGCTCAGGGCATTCGTCGTCGCCGGACATCGCTGGGACGATACCTAGAAATGGGTAGAACGAGAATGTTGGGGTGGCGCGAGGTGACGGGATGGAGGGAGTGGTGGAGGGAGGGAGGGAGGGCAGGAATGGAGGAAGAGGGGGAGAGGAGTAAGCGTTGGGGGTGAGGTAGCAGGAGGGCTACGCGATGAACGGCAGGATGCGGCGGGCGCTAGGTCCTTAGTGGGAATCTATATCTATATACCTTAATTGACACGTGGATCATTGTACGAGTTTTATTGAGAATGGAGATAGTCTCATCACGTGCCCTCCGAATATATCGAGGCCCACTCCCATTCCCCGTGGCACTCTTCTCCTTCGTTGCGAAGTCCCCACGCGGGTGCGCCGTACAACTCCTGGAGTTCCACGTCGAATGGGTCCGATCGCCGCCGGACGATGCTTTCGACGCCAGCGCCTTTGACGGCACCCCAGCGACTAAGAACTACTTCCTGACGGAGGAGGAGTTCCATATGCAACTGGTGATGGCGATCAACGCATCAAACACAAAGTTCGGGGACGATCTGCACAATGACTAGATCCGGTCAGCGAAGCTGACGAGAGGCGGCGGTGGAGGTCACTGTGGAGTTCCTGGATAAGGTTGTGAAGCTGGTCATGGTTGGAGGGCTCTCCGCGTGGCCTAAGCCAGCAAGGCCTTTGTGAATCTTGCCAAGAGTTGTTGTTACGTCGGGGTGGTCCTGCCCTCCGCCACGGGCATCGTGCCCGAGCAACTCCCGAGGTTCATCGACACCTACTGGGGTGCCGTCAGCACGCCCTTCTACGCAGAGATCATCGAGTTCGCAGATGCCTACATCTTCCTCGGACTTATCTTCAACGACTACAGCTCGGTTGGGTACACCCTTCTCCTCAAGAAGGAGAAGGCCATCATCGTGCAGCCCGACAGGGTGCATCTCCGTGGTTGCATGTTGCTTCCATGTTGGGTTATGTCAAGAACATGATATAGATATTTTCAGTGATGGATCCAGGGAGTGTTAAACTAGACCTCTCTATGGCATTAGTTAGTTTATATTTTTTATGATGGGTCCTTCAACGAAAGTCGGGATTTTTTTAAATAATTATTAAAAAAATCATAAATAAATAAGCATAAAGGAAATTTTTTTAAAAAAAATAGGTATCGATCGGCACCTGAGGTGCCGATTTGGGGCGCCCCCTCCAAATCGGCACATGGGCCATACCCGTTGGCCCCCACTCCAAATCCGCACCTCAGATGCCGATTTGGCAGGGCCGATTTGGGAGAGGGTCGTTCGAAATTTGCCAACGGTCCCCTCCTCCCCCATTTCTTATATAACCCCCCCCATTCCTTTCTTCTCACAATTTCCCCCTCTCTCCATCTTCATCTTCTCCCCTTATTCCTCCTCACTTATTTCACTCGTTCGGTTTTCTGAAGTGGGATTTCTTCTCTCGATCTGCTAATCTTATCCAAGTAAGAATAAGATATTTTTTGTAGCTTTTTTGTGCATTTTTTGCAGGATTTTATCAGTGAGGACGCTATATACATCGGATACTGGATTATATTATTATCTTTTGGATAACATTTCTTGTAGAAGACACGCATCTTTCAGGTAATTTTACTCAGGAAATTTTTTTTAAATTTAACAAGTAATTAGATGTGCAAAATTGATACTTAGTTAAAATATATTTTAAAATAATTCTTGTTTATATTTAATGGTAAATCATTTGTCTATGAAGTAACCTAAAGATGTTGAAAAATAGTAATTGTAAATGTAATATGGATTTTTTTTAATGTCAATTACATTAGACATTTTATTAGGAGATTTTTGTAATAATTATTAAAAAATCGAAAATAATTAAATAGGGGACATTAGACATTACATTAGCATTTCATTCATTTAGATTTAAAAGTGCACATATTCATGTTAAAATTACTGTCATTTAGATTTGGAATCGAGCGCCGAGAGGGTCTCTATACAGCGCTGGCAGGACTCACTGTGGTGAGCACCGATGAGTCCCCAAGATCGGACTTTTGGATTCCATATCTGAGTGATTAGTATATCAATTAAATTATCGATTATTAGAGATAACATCCGACTGAAATGTTAATTAAAGTAATTGTTACAACCGATTATTAAGTAATTGTTTTGTGTAATTAAACTAATTAAATCATTATTTTATTCGTATAGATGGCCTCCAACACCGCTCATGTCTTAATATATTGGGGAGGATCGATTGATGTCTCTGATGACCACGTAGAATATATTGGGGGCACGAAACGGATGGTTACATTACCATGCCAATTAACATACATTGGCTTACTGTCTCGAGTCCCTGAAGTCACTGATCTCCCGCTCGACCAGTGTATACTTACATTAACTTGTAAGTGGTTGTATGAGGGATCAACTTTCTTTGCAATACCGATTGACGATGATGAATCAACATTAGCAATGTTGAGTTCAATCGTATATGTGAGATTTATCCATCTTTTTGTACAAGCTACTCCTTTTAATATGGAAAATATGTTGTCATCTTCGAGGTAAATATAATCACATTCAAATTATAGAATTATTTCACCATTTATATTTAAACTGACAAAGATTTAAATTAATCAGGCCAACAAATGAGACCATATTTGAGGATATAGAAGGGTCATCACAAGTAAATATAGAAGATGATTTAGTGACAGAAATATCTGAAGAAAATGAGGAGTCCGAAAATGACGAGCCAGAAAATGATACTCAAACATTAGAAGAAAATATTGATGGTAATACTTGTCATGATTTTGGATATGGTTCGCTAGTTCTAGCCGTAGGTAATGAGGAAAGGGGGAACTCATATTCTGCTAATAATGATGATGCTGAAGAAGAACCGATGGAGGAGTTACCTCACGTTTTTTATCATGAAATTGCAGAAGCAGAAGATATAGTATTTGTAGAGAGTCAATCAGAATCCACCGATTATTCCGGACTAAGTTATTGGTTAGGTAGGAGTTATAAGTCGAAAAGGGATCTACAATACGATTTATAAAAATGGAGCATGGAAAATCATGTGCAATATAAACCCAAGGCGTCAAACAAGAATATTTTGACGGTTGTTTGTATTTATGATGATTGTGGATGGCATTTACATGCATCAGAAAGAAAATCGCGAGGAGATTGGTACGTTTCAGGATATAGGGGGAAGCACACATGCAGAAATCCTGTCCTTTTAGTAAAACATTGTCAATGCACTTCTGTTTTTGTAGCGCAGTATATTTTATCTTCCTTTAAAGCAAAAGTTAGTATGACCCCAGGAGCGATAATGTACAAGATAAAGGACGAGTTGAAAACTGAAATCAACTACATGACAGCTTGGAATGCTAGACGTCGTGCAATGGATATGGTTTATGGAAATGAGGTTGACTCATATCGTGATCTTCGGAAATTCATTCGTGTTTTAGAACGACATAATCCCGGCACATATACGTGGTTTAAGACAGTAGAAGGCCAAAACGACAGCACTATACATTTTCAGAGACATGGGGCTGGTTTTTGAATTTATTAAAACAAATTATCGATCGTCGGGACATTTGTTTTATAAGTGATCGATTTCCTGGTCTAAAGAGTGCTGTACGTGGTTTATTTCCACCGAAAGAGGGATTCACGCATCGTCATTCTCTCAGACATATGCGTGCAAACATGCAGAGAGCCGGTCATAGAAATCATACAGTTCTAAGTCGATTCTACGCTGCTGGACAAGAACCATGTCAGAACAAGTTCAACAGTATGATGCGTGAAATTTTCATTCTAGATAGAAGTGCTTTCGAGTGGATCGGATCTCAGGACAATGACGATCAGAGATATTGGGCATTAAGTTTAGATGATGGACATCATTATGGACATATGACAACTAATTTATCTGAAAGTTTTAACGGTGCCTTTAGAGGAGCACGTGGTTTACCAATTATTTCTCTCATCCTAACAGTATTCCTTACAATAAATGGCTATTTCAATTATCATCGTGAGGAGTCAGAAGGAATGACTACATATTTGACTAAGAAATATGAAGAGTTAGAGAAACAAACCAGGGAGGCAAGAGCATGTCACGTTTAAAGATTTTCGTTAACTCAGTTTCAAGTCTGCGATCGTGATGGATTTGCACATGAAGTTAATCTAAATGGTCGAGAAAGTGAGTGCATGTGTGGGTTTATGCAGATGAAACACTTTGTATGTCCACATGTTATTGCCGCAGCTTCAAATACTCGTACTCACGTAGATAACTACGATCTATGTTCACAGTACTTCTCCAGCGATTGTTACCGTCAGGCATACAACTTCTACTTTCATCCCATACCTGATAGACGTTATTGGGGAGAAGAATATGCTACTGTTATGTTACCTCCAAAAATGAGAAAGAGAAATGTCGGAAGACCTGTGCAGGGAAGAATGAGAAATGAAATGGACGAAATGTGCGTACGACCGAAATTATGTAAAATCTGCAAGCAACCAGGACATAATAGATTAAGTTGTCCACGCAGAACATAGGCACACTTGGATTTGTAAGGGTAATTTAATCTCATTGTTACTATATCATTTTCTTTACAAATTTATAGTTCTTTTTTCATGACATTTGTAATTATTAATGTAGATGGCACAGATGGATAGACTTCTGATGAATCTGTGATTCATCACTCTAAAAGTTGAAAATAGAGCTTTGTTCCCGAGTAAATAGCTGCATATTTCCACTTATATTGCATAAGTAGCATTCATGCATGCATTGATAACATATGCATTTTAGCATTCATATTTGCATAAAATAAGAAGCCAAATTCACTTGTAAATATTCACCTGTATATTAGCTAAAATACCCTATTTTTATATATTTTATACTAACTCTGAATCCAATAAAACCAACTCCTTAGTGTATATATTACTAACACTAATTAAAGAAAAATATCAAAAAAATACTAACTTGTAAAATTGATCAATAAAAGCCGAATCCAAGTTTGAGACCATGAACCTTAAAATACACATATCTCTCTCATACAACCTCCGAATAAGGTCTACTCACTTTTAAAGTAATATACATTCAGAGACCTTCGAAACAAGACCAATTTCATTCAAATCGGAGCTCGTTTGCAAAACTTGGGTTTTGGGCCCCTTTTGTACATTGTACATAATGACCGTTTTACCCCTGTATTTTATCTTTTTATTTTATTAATTATTAAAAATCCAAAAAAAATAGATTAAGTTGTAAATATTCTTCTCATATTTTCTTTATTTTTATTTTAATTTTTCTCTTAATTAAAAGTGACAAAAAAATTACAAAAGGAAAAATATGGTATTTTATACCTATAAGGTACCACCCAAAAATACGTTTTTGTACAGATGATCTCGTTTGATTTTCGGCCCTTCACGAAAGTTGTAGATCTCATCGAGACGAGCAACATTCGTGTTGATCACTTTTTGATCTAACCACTTCTATTATTTCTTTTTGATTTTTGTTTACATTCAGTTGTGAATTCTTCTCGGAGCGACATGTGGCTACTCCGGAAGCCGCCACATGTCAACTCCATAGAGTTTGCACTTAATTAAATAAAATGCCACACGGCCGCATCCGAGCACGCCAAGTGGCACCATCTCCTCCTCTCTACCCATTCTTTCCCACTCTCCCTTAACTTAAGGGAGAGGACACCCTTCGACACCTCTCATCCCATTCCATCTCCTCCACCTTCCCCATCTCTCCCACTCTCTCCATGGCCTCTCCAACCTCCACCTCCTCCTCTTTATAATCTCCTCTACCCCTCCATTCATACCCATCCGCCATTTCTTCAACTGAGAGGGAGAGACCACCAGCCCCCGAGTGTTGTCGGTGACAGTGTCAACATTTTTTCGGTCGAGCAACGACGGTTTTCAAGGCGAGATCCACGAGGACTCCTCCTCGTGTCGTTGTGCATCAATTCAGGTTACAACCAAACTTCTTCGATTTTTTCATCGAATCGAATCGAGGCCACAACCGGAAGCCGCACGACGTGGCTCCACATTCCGGCGAACCACAGGTAAGTTCTCTATCTTCATCTTGTCATTTCATTTTTTTCTCTAACATTATTTTCTTCTTGTTGATCACCATCACCATATCATTTTGAAATCAACATCAAACACAACACCAAAATATTTTGGTTATCACCACCACCATCACAATCCACCCATTCATTCACATTTTATTTTCTCTTTTCAAAATATATATATATATATTACAAAAAAATTGCAAACAAAAAAAAAAGAAAAAAAATATTGCAGGCAGTGCAGCAGCTCCCCCTCGGATGGTCACCACCTCCAGGCCGACCGCCGCGGCCTGTGACGTCGTTCCTCCTCCGCCCGTGGCTGCCGCCCCACCTTCAGCCAGGCCGTCGCCCGCCCCATCGACAGACGCATCCTCCATCGCGCGCCCAGTAGCAGGTTCCCTGCGTCTTCCCCGCCGTGCTCCCTCCTGCCGCAGCCACTTGCAGCACCACTGCCCACCGACCTCGCAGCTGTGCGGGCCGCCCGGTGGCACCGCTTCTCGCCCTCGACTCGCCGCCATCCCCTCACCTTCCAGGCCACCGTCCTCCTTCCTGGAGTAGCTCCCGCCGGCCAACCTCCGCGCCAACCGCACGCTCCCCACGTGCACCACCAGCATACGTGGCGGCGCCCCACGCCGCTGTTCCTCCGCGCGACGCGCGGCCTCGCCGTCGTCTCCACCCGACGCCTGCCCTCGACCGCCGACCTCCTCGCGCACAGGCCGTAGCAGCACGGCCCGCCCCGGCCGCCACTCCGCTGCCCCTCCGCGCGGTTGCTCCGCTGCCCTAGAAGCCCCCCACCGCGCCCTCCCGCCGACCACGCGCACCTGCACGCCGCCCTCCGTCGCGCGTTGCCGCCGCCGCCGCCTTCAAGGACCCCCTCCCTCCTGCGCACGATTGGGTGTCGTGGGTGCTCTAAGGTCCAATTTTAATTTTTTTATTATATTGTTAAAATTGCATAGTCATCATTTTAAGTTTTAGTTATTGCAAAAGAGTTCCTGTTTGCATTTTTTAGTTTGTTTCTTTCATTCTTGTATTGCGAGGATAACCCTGTCTTTGAATGATTATTTGGACTTCAAAATAGCATCATTTATTTTAATGAAAAATAGCATGTTGTAGATAAATAAATTCTTTATATCCTGGATATTTAATTGCATTTTTGTGAATATTAGATATTTTATTAAAAATCAGAGACCGAAAATCAAAGATATTTTGCCCAATTGTGCTCTGAAATTCGCACATAGTCATTTATAGCTCCAAAAATTACGAAAAAATTGCAGATGATGCTTTTAAGTGTTCTTTAATTATTGTCCAAATTTCGTCCAATTAGCAGTTGTTGTTTGCATAAAATAAATTCCTTAGTGATTTTTGTAATTGATTTTTAGTTAATTCCACTGATAATATTTTTGAGAAATTTCAAAGCTCCTACATTCCTTAGGAAAATATCTATTTGAGATAAATAGGTCTTTGGATAATTTTATTTCATGGATTAATCAGGAATTTAATACTCACGGTCACTCTATTTTCAAAAAATTCATAAAAAATCAAAGAAATGTCAAAAATTCTAAAAATATTAGTGTAGCTTCATTGCATCATATTTATCTTTCTGTAAATTTTTCATAATTTTTGCATATCATTTGCATAAAAAATTGCATAAAAACCCCAAAAAAAGTTTGTATTTTTCATTTGTGCATCTAAAATCCAAAAATTCCAAAAAAAATATTTTGCATTCAATATTGGATTAGGTTTATAGGAAAAATATAAATTGGTCGATTTGAATCAATTGGACATCAAAGATTAATTTTGGCTAAGTCGCATTTTTTCTTAATAACCTTGTTCATCTGATTTTGTGCATTGGCATTTTTACTGCATAAAAAAATTACAAAAAAATCTCACTTGGAAAACCACAATCTAATTCATCTAATCTGATCCCGAGTTGTTCCTTTGCCTCCTTGAGTTGACCCTGGGGCTTGCCCAGGCTAAACAAACATAAAACCGCGCGTTAATTCATTTGAAGATTCATCGATTTGTGCGGTTATTTTTGATCGAAGCGGATCTATCCGACTGCAATGCACTAGTCAATCATACGACATAAAAAGGGTAGATCTCCGACTCGTCAAATGGCGACGTTGCCGAGGAGGTAAACTGCTTAGGATCATTTTAGAAATTTAGATTTGCATTTTCCATTCAATCAGGTAGTCTGATCCCCAAACCACATTGTAATTATACCATTTTTTCAATTTTTTCTCTTTATTTTTTCTCTCTTTATCTGACATTTTTATATCTTTTTGTGCGAGGGCCTGGTGGACTTGGAACGGCTTTCTTGAAGTCGACGCATCTCGAAGTGCATCGGAGGCCGACTATTCGTGGATCAAGTCGGCTGTTGAGACGCCAGAAGGATTTTTCATTTTTTTTAACTTGTAAAAAGTGTCCGCATCATTTCCAGCGGTTCCCTTTTGGGTTCTCGCGTCTGTAAAGATAGTGAAACCGTGTCCCCGTGTGCTGTGTGGATTGAATTTTAGACTAGGCTTGCACTAGCGGCTCCTCGAGCCACTCTAAGGTTTGCTTGTGCTCGTAATATTTAGGACCACACTTCACATAAAAGACGCACTTAGACCGCAGGACTTAGACAAATATAATCGGTTCTTCACTCGCTAATAGAACTGCCTGTCTAGGAGCGGATTTTATCGTCTGCATTTGCATATAGTGTAAAAGATTTCAATTCTGTTCTGCATCCTGCATAAAAGCGAAGGGATCACTGTAAGTATTCTTCACTCAGCATAAGCATCATCGATTTTCGTGCATCGGCTTTTCTCGATTTCCCCCTCTGATTTTCACATTTAAATTAAAAAGGAAATTGGGACTGGACGATAGGCGTGCTGTGTGGTTGACTAACAAAGTGATAACTTAACTTAAAATCGGGACTGCTAAACATTATTGACCAAAAAAATCAATAAAATTGGAAAATTGTTTGCGGGAGATTAATCCCCGACCTTGTTTTCAGGCTGAGTGAGGGTACTTGAGTGTATGTGAACACCTTAAGGCAGAGCTCAAATCCCCGCCTTCCATATCACGATCTGACTAATCCTAGCAAATATCACAAGTCGAATTTTTAAGGTTCACTGACTAGTACCAAGTAGCCTCCGCCTGTCTCAGGTAGATAGGGGCGAAATTGCGGTACTTTGCGATAAGCTGCCAGTAACCCCCCGGGGTGAAGTTCCGGCCTTGTCAGCCTCCGCCTGCTTGCAGGTAGATATGGGTGTGGTCTTTGAATCCATCGACTTGGGATAGGAGCGAATAAAGGAAGGACCGGCGGTATCTTAGGCGACAGGTTAAACAGGGAAGACGCATCCGGCTCTGAGCCGACTTCCCTTTAGGCCGCGTAATCCTTGCTATCTTGCTTGAAAATCACACTTAAAATTTACAAGATAAATTGGACTCAGTTTCGGGTCCTTCACCGTGTTGAGTGTGAACTCGGGGTTTACTCTTGCGTTTGTCTTTGTATCTGTCGTGTGTGTTATCCTGTGTAATTACACATTTTCTAGCTCAATCTTCTTGCATTCATCATTTCCTCCTCAAGATGTCGGGATATTGGTCCCCATACCCCGTGACCTCTGGTCACTCCTCCTCGACCATATACCGTTCATCTTCGCTTTCTCCTCCGCCATCCACGGGAGACCCTTACCCGTGGTCGGCTCCTCCTCAACCCGATCATGAAGTCAGAACTCCGACTGACTTCTCCACTTCTTCGCATTTCTCACCTACTCCATATTCTGACATTCCGGATCCACTTCCATCTTGGGCTGACTGTCCTTATTCTCGAGAGCTTGCAGGAATCAAAGAATCAAATGAAGAGTAAGCCACTGCTGAGATAGATGATTGGTAAGATTATATGCCCCCGCATACTTCATTCTCACCTCAAGTAGGGACCAGACAAGAATTCACATATATACATCCTGACTTAACCTTAGGGCATAACATGGTCGATCGAACAACCCGAATGGAGAGGCATGCACATCATGATTTTTCAGACTTGATTGACTTTAGTGATCAAGCCTCCATTAACCAGCCTTCATTCGGAGAGCCTATACATTCACAAGATTGGACTCATGAGCTAGACTTATCAGTCCCTGTTTCTTCGTATGAGGCTCCGACCAATATTTGCCATCTAGATGGTCCATACTCGACCCAACATTACATGCCAGAGTCTAGGTATGTTGAGTATGAGACCCCAATATCTCAGCAGTATCCTCTAATTGAGCAGAACTCTCCCATGATTTGTCATGAGAATTTTGTGGAGGATGACATCTCTAGACTTATTAAGAAAAATGAATCATTTGGTAATGAGTTGAGAGATGTCATGGAAATATTGAACTCAATATCTGCCAGCCTAGGTATGAAAGTGGAGAAGGAAGTAAGTAGATCTGATGTTGAAAACCGAGCAAGCATCAGGGAACCCACACCGTCTGTACAGCTGGAGTCCATTCTATCTCCCTCTTCTACTAACCGAATCACTCGCCCCGGTTCCATATCATCTCATGACTATACTTAGGATAACCAGATCCTAAGTACAGGGGGAGAGTGACCCGCATCTATTCATTGTACATCCTCCAGATCACATCGGTTCTCATACTCACTCCTGTCCTATACTTAGGCTGAGCAGAGCCTAAGTATAGGGGGGACTGATGCCCGCCATGTATATACTCATTCATTTCCCCTCTTTTCCTCGCCCGCCCCATTTCTGATCTTCTTCTACACTTAAGCTGCCAGAGCCTAAGTATAGGGGGGTGGGACGACTTCTATACTTTTTGTTATTTTAGCTCTCCTACGCTTAGCCCGAGCTATGTCTTTTTAGTCGCTTTCGTACTCTGAGGACATAGCACACGCTAAGTATAGGGGGGCGTGTATATATTACATATATACTTTACCCATAGCTCGTACTTTCGCGTATTTTGGTATATATTTTGCAATAATTATTGGTGGGAAAAAATTGAATTTTTTTTGTATACTTGTAACTTTTGTAAAAATTGAAAAAAAATGTACACTTGTATAATCTGTATAATATTTATAAACTCTTGTAAATTGTTGTAACATAGGAGGTATAACAAAGTTTTGAAAACAAAAAAAAACAAAAAAAACAAAATAAAAATAGGTTTCTTATTTACTCTTGCATATCATCTCTACATCTAAAAAGAAAAGAAAAAGAGTC
>JAZKJV010003432.1:0-97510 GCA_037367405.1 Ottelia alismoides | reverse complement strand
AGATATAAGCCAACACTTTGTAACGTTTGGCCTTGACTTTTGTTGATAGTCATAGCAAAAGCCAGTTTTATTGGAAATTGTCTTCGTTTTAAGGAGAAGTTACTGCCTGTGTTTGAAGTGATCAAGTCAACTCTAGGAATGGAAACACGGCGACCCGTATAATCACCTGTTAGTATTTGAGCATCAATAACTCTTGTTTGAAGGCCTTTAATAACAAGTCGAGTACCATTGCAAAGTCCAACAGATTGATCAATATTTCTTAAGAGCATAACAGGAGCACCGATCTTTAATCGTAAGATGCCTGGTTGCAACTCGGGAAGATTGATAGAATTCAAATATTCAACTGAGTATTCTGTAAAATTGGAATTTCTACTACCATCTATCGGTATTGATGTATCAGAGCTGTAGAAAGTGTACTCTTTTCCAGGAAGTTTTTTAAGCAAAAGATTATTAATCTCAATGACATCAATGTTTCGAGCTGCTAAGATCGTGCGATCTTTAAAGAAAGTTGGACATAGGTATTGCTTATCAATCTCAGAATAGATAGCATTAACCAAACCTTCTATGCCTAGTTCAGGTGTAATTAATAAATCAGAAGGGATATTAATCCATGAGTAGCCTTTTGAGTCAGTAATACAATTACAAATGCTGTCACTACCAACATCAAGTAGCCACTTTGCAAATTGAAGATCATTTGGAGTATTGTATTCAGAGTTTAGGGTTAAGCGCATGTTCTTCGTAAGACATAAGACTTCACAATCTTTCCAAAGATAGCTTCGGGGTAGAGAAGCATTAATGATATCAACACGATTACCTTTAAAGACAACAGGAAGTATTTGACGAAAGTCCCCTCCAAGCACAACTGTTATACCGCCAAATGCAAGTCTTTCTGCATTATATCTAGTACTGCTTAACAAATCTCTAAAAGTCTTGTCTACAGCTTCAAACGTATATCTGTGCATCATCGGAGCTTCATCCCATATAATCAATGATGTGTTGCAAATCAACTTCGCAAGTGCAGACTGTCGTGTAATATGGCATGTTGTAAGCTCATCTAAATGTATAGGTATTTTCAACCTAGAATGTGCCGTACGACCACCTGGGAGTAGTAAGGAAGCAATTCCAGAGGAGGCAACAGGAAGCACAATTTTCTGTTGAGATCTAAGACGAGCGATTAATGTTCTCCATAAAAATGTTTTGCCGACTCCACCACTACCATGAACGAAAAAGAATGTTCCAATATCTTCATTGCATGATTCGATGATTCTATCATAGACTATTTTCTGTTCTTCATTTAGGGAGGAGAAAAGTCGAAGGAATTCCATCTCTTTAAGATGCACATCATACTGTAGTTCTTCCACAAGCATTTGATTTTCTCTTTCTTTTGGATCGAAGGAAGGGTTACTACATGGAATTGAAGGCAATGAGTAATCCGCAAGAGTTTTGCCATTTTTACTTAAAATGGATTGTATATGAGCTAATCCTTTCTCCTGTAATTGAACATCAAGTAATCTAGGACAAAATCGCTCGTTATCATCTGCATGACTAGGCTGGAAATCATCTGTCAACAATTTCCAATATCTTCTCCATATTTTCTTTGGACTAACTATGCTCGCTGTCAGCAAAATAGAAGCAAATAAGTGTCGTAACTGCCATCCAATTGCCCAGATCGATGCGTCCTCAATTGCATTGGCCCATTCATTATCATCGTCAAGGAAACCCCGTGTCTCGCAAGCTTTCTTAAAAGTATCACATAAAACACCATTTACTGTGCGAAGATCGTTGTAATCCATTGAACCCGGTACTCTGAGAAGTAGCATTCGTAAGTAGTATAGTTCACCACATGCTAGTTTTGCACTTGGAAGTCGACCTATGCACTTTCCTCGAGTTCGAGGATTCCATTGCTTAGTCTGTGAATTCCAAACATAGAATTCAGGAAATTCTATATAGGTTAATCTTCTAGCTTCGGGACATCTTCTATTTATGTTGAACCATTCTGTCAACATTGTACGACCATTGAAAGGATTTTCAATAATCGTGTGTAAGTTATCTTTATCATGAAAGAATAGATGTTGTTGATCAGGTAGATGATAATATAATATTTGCACAGCAGGATTTCTGTAATGCAATCTGAAGTCGAAAATCCTCCAAGCAGCTTCAATTGCAGAAACATATCTTCCATTTAGATATTGAGTGATTTCATCCATATCTTCTGTTTCTTTTTGCAATGAAAATGTTAACTTGTCGAAACCTTTATGTACATACTTGAACAAATATTTGATGGCCTGAACTTGGTTACAAATTTCAACATTGATATGAGCATCATACTTCGTCACTAAGTCACATTATATGGAACAATCCACCTGTTGTCTATAGTTGTTCCTTTAACATTAATTATTCTCCCATCATCTCGTCTTCTATAAATTACGTAGCCATCACTATCAAAAGTAGTTACTTCATTAAATCTCTTTGGATAGAACTTTGAGCATTTGTTATCAATTATACAAGGAGACTTGGAATGGAGCAAACCACATGGACCATGGACCAAGCATCTTGCGACAGTTTCATAAGCATGCCTATCATTAGTTGCATCAGGAATTTCTGCTGATACTATTCTATTGATATCTGCAGGAGTTCGAATTTTATCTTCTTCATATAGTGTTATAAGCATATGCATGTGAGGAAGGCCCCGTTTCTGGAATTCTATCACTGACAAGTCTATGAATAAGATTGAGTTATTCATGAAGGTAAGGCTTGGTAAAGCAATTATAATAAGTATCAAGTATAAGAATAAATCGAACCTGATTTGACTTTTCCAAAGAGTTGCTTCTTTATAATGTCATCTCTTAATTCCGTTACTTTTAAATTGAATACTCGTGCAACTATATCAGGACGATCTCCAGGTGAGTCACAACCACTAAGTTTCAGCATATAGGTAATTTCCTTCCAATTAGGATTACATGTAAATGTCAAGAATATATCAGGTGTTCCAGCCCAAGCACATAAAGCCATTGCATCATAATAATGTTGTAACATATATCTAGGACCTCCAGTGAAAGATGAAGGGAGAATAATTCTTTTTCCAACATTCTTGCCCATCTGTTCTCCAGTGGAAACTGCGTCATATATATTTGTGAAATTCTCACTTCTCACTTTATCTTAATTTTTGCGAAACCAATTCAAGCAGCTTTGTTCTATGGCTGCAAATGCGTCAACTATAAATTGTTGCAATAATCTACCCCCTCTTAGTAAGGCAGCTCCAGCTTCAAAGTCACGATATTGAAGACGATATGAGTAAAAGTCCATCATCGAAATAGAAGTAGTATTTGATCCTTGACTTGTCAACCCCATTCTCCATCCATCCTCACCGTAAGGAAATAATAATGGATATTGTAAGGGCATGTATGCAGGATGCAATTCATTTATTCTTTGGAAACTATCACTCTGTTTGCAGATAACTATATCACGATTGTTTATTTCATCATCTTCCTGACCAATGATAAGAACGGCAATTTCATCAGCTGAAGGTGGACTATGCTGTTTGTTTTTTGAGTCTAAAATTTTCAATCGTAGATGGCATTCGCCAGCTTTCTCAATCCAAGAACTTGTTTCTTTGAAAATCTTAGCATAAGGGTTACATGCATGTAACATTAGCTGTAAGTCCACAATTAATCTTTCGTTCACTATAGCATGTAGGGAAGTTGACCAAAATGCTCGACAACGATTCTCTGTTTCATGATGTGGGTCGAAGATATAAAGTTGCGCAAAACACGGTGATGTTGACTCTGGAGGTAATAACGATCCAATTCTATGGTACAGTTGTCCATGAATTCTATAACAATACGGTGAACGACCGTCATTTATACTCGAATCAACAGAAGTACCAACAGAAGTGAAGCAGAAGCAAGTGTTATACTGTCGTATGAATGCTCGAAAATGTGAAGAAAATCTATGAGTGCCATCTAGTAGAGAATCTAACAAAGGAGATACTCGTTGCAGTGGAGGTAGCTTTATTGTTCCATTTGAGCAACATAACCGAAATGTTGGTTCTCTTTGTGCAGATCTTTTTCTTCTTTCTGCAAACCACATGACAGCGCCACAGTGGGGACAAGAACAACTTGGTACTCCAAAGTCCAGACGATCGATGTATTTTCCTAAGTACATGCTCAATTAATTGAGGGGTTCATATATTTGAGGAAAGTTATGAAATGTAGAAGCATACTTTTTCTTGTTCAGGACGAATCAAAATTTTCCACGCAAATTGTGGAGGAGGTACCTATTGAATAAATTAAGTGAAATTGAGGTGGTGAGATATTATCACGGATGTTTGAAAGCTAAAGGAGTAGTAAGCAGAAGATGTTAACTGATCAAAAAAGAAAATTTAAGAGCAAAGTTTGGATAAAGACGACTATCTATTATCCTCAGCGGGTACATAACGACATTAATGTATATATTATATATCGCAAGAGTAATTATTTTATTACTCTTGTAGAAGGAGATGGTACATACATATCTACATATTATCCATACATTGTCTACTAATCCATGTGGAACTGTGATAACATAAGATCCAACATATGCATCCAAATAACAATTTTAAACGTAATATAATAGCATACAAGACATGCATTCATATAACTTGTGAGAAATTAATGTAAAGAAGAAATATAGAAGCAATCTATGAGAAAGAAATCACATAAATTCTGGTGTAATGAGAAGATGTTGTAATGAGTAGCAATACATCAGTAATATGTAGAGTATAAAGTACCGGTATGATGGTGTAATGTGTCCATTTCATTTCTCTCTACAGTCCGTCTTGCTAGAAAGGAAAGGACAAGTTATAAGCACAACATACGACCCAAACGAACTAAAGTAAATATACAACGGAAATAGTACCTGTTTTCAAGCATGCTCGCATTCTGTCAGTTGGACGTTGATCTGGAGGAAAAATTTAAAACTTTTAGTGAAGTGTAAGTTAAGGACATTTTATTGATTAAGTTATATTGGTATGTGAAATACGAAGTGCACAGTACGGTAATTAACATATTTATTCATTTACTTTTTGCATTAAATGTAAGATGAAATCTATGCTCGAAAACTTTGTGAATATACTTTCAATAGCTAAGATAAATTTTGCTAGGTCTATGATATGTTGTTGCATTACTCATTTAGATTAATATCATGCCGGGTTAAGTGAGTATTCAAATCCAGAGTTAGCGGAAGAGAGAACAGATCGACATTTATGCAATACATGTAGTATAGAAGTGCAAAACATAATTGATGCGTACCGTCTTTATGTTTATCTTGGATGGAATCCATCTTCTTCGGCAAGTAATGCTTGTAGGGAATGAGCCAACCTAATATCAAGCGCGAGTAAAAATTTGACATTGCAAGATGTAGAGGGCATAACTTCCAATCCAATAAAATAATTGTATCATATCATATATTAGAAGAATTAAAGTGCTGAATTTATATGGAGGTTACTTTCAAATCAAACCTTCTATTCGTTCATGTGAGAGAGTTTCTGGGAAGTAATAAATCTTTTCATAGCACGAGTCGATTTATTATTCCAAACTTAAGAAGATCATGATATTCTTGGTAATTTTAAATTTGATTTCAATGAGCATACATGTAAAATTACACACAGTTTGGGATGCTTACACGTATATCCTTGTAAAGATATTATCATTGCCTTCATGCATCATTGGTTGATGTGGGCTATTATCTCAGCAGGAATGTGCAATCTTTTGAAGCACGTAGTATAATCGAGTAGTATAGAACTCTTCGCATTTATGAAGGGCAAGCAAATCGGGCAGTCAAGAATAGAACGTGTGAAGGACCAAGGGCATCGACGATGATGACCTGGACGTCGTTTAAGAGCATGTCACCTTATTCATGAGCAGCTGCTCAGTGCGATCAGCAGGAGTCACCACCATAATCGCAGCTGCTACGTAGGAGAAGCGTCGCCGCATACAGCTGGCGATCCCGAAATTTTTTAATTTTTAAGGTCCAACTTGTTCATATATTTGAAGGGCGTTTTAAAAAGGACTTGATGTTGGATACTATTCCTGGATAAGCATTCTTCGTATTTATTTATTATATATTAACTGTTTCTGTCTCTCAAATGTATTCCTGGATAAGCATTCTTCGTATTTATTTATTATATATTAACTGTTTCTGTCTCTCAAATGTACTGAGTGACAGGAAAAAGTAACATGGATATTAACTTTTATGCAAATTACTCAATTTTTTAAAAACGTGAATAATAATTAGTACATGTCAAAATATTGACTGCCAAATGGAATCAGTGTTCTGTGTTTTCATTGTATCCAAATGACATCAATTTCTATAAAACAAATCAACAAATATTCATTGTTGATAATGATGCTACGTTGAACATTCTCTTTATGTAGTAATATAGCTATAATTCTTACGTATAGATTGCACGTCATATAAATATTTGTACAGTATCTGCTAGAAGTCTATTTCATTCATCCTGAGGTCAACTGCGAAATTAAAATTTGAAGTTAAATTCTTTAAAAGCACATAAAGTAGAAGTTAAATATAGTTGCATATACTGGAATTAATGTGTTGAATTTATGCAGATTTTCCTTGAAATCAAACCTTCTATTCGTTCATGTGAGTCAGTTGTCGGGAAGTAGAAATTCTTTTATAGTACAAACTGGTTTATTATTCCAAACTTAAGATCATCATATTTTTTTAACAATTTTAAATTTGGCTTCAATTAGCATACATATAAAATTAGATTCAATTTAGGTTTCTTACACTCATATCCTTTTTAAAATATTATATCATTACCTTAATGCATCATTAGCTGATGTGGACTATTATGTCGGCAGGAATCTCCTATCCTTTCAAGGACGTACTCTACTCGAAGGATATACAACTCTTCTCATTTATGAAGGACAAGCAGATCCAGCAGTGAAGTATATGTAAGATTGAAAGTGGGAGTATCATGCATGGGAAAAACAATCGCAATCTCGGCTGCTAGCGAGGGGAAGCATCATGGGAAATTAGAAGGAACAATTGATCATGCGAAGAACCATGAGGAAGGTACTGAAGCGGTAACGTGCGTCACCTAATGGCGCATGCAGCAGAAAGCATGGGCCATGCAAAGCTGCATGCGAGCAATAAAATATGCATCAGAACAATAAAATATGCATCGGAAGGAATGGCACAACTTTTCTGGGGGCATGGACGACGCTGCCGTATCCATGAGCAGCTGCTCAATGCGATCAGGAGGACTCATCATGTCTGTGCCAAGAATCGGAAGGAAGTTGGAATAATTGATCGTGTGAAGAACCATAAGGAAGGTACTGAAGCGGTAACGTGCGTCACCTAATGGCGCATGCAGAAGAAAGCATGGGCCATGCAAAGCTGCATGAGAGCAATAAAATATGCATCGGAACAACAAAATATGCATGGGAAGGAATGGCACAACTTTTCTGGGGGCATGGACGATGGTGGGCGGACATCGTCAAGGAGCACGCCGCCGTATCCGTGAACAGCTGCTCAATGCGATCAGGAGGAGTCATCCTGTCGGTGCCAAGAATCGGAAGGAAGTTGGTGTCAAAGGTCGCAACCGACCCAGGTCATAATGTTTACGTGATGGATGTGATGGATTAATATGATGGGATCAGGTCATAATCGAGGAGCATATCGGAGAGAAGTAGGAAGAGATTAATACATAAATCAGGAAAATGGTAAAGTGTTACCTAGAATACGATGTGCAAGCACGAAGATCTGGCTACGCCTTCGAAATTCCTATAGCAGAGCAACATTCCGAAGTAAGATGGAAAATTACAAGTAACTAAAGTAAAAAGCAGGAGCTGGGAGAACGGAGGGCAAACATGTAGCATTACCTCCAGTGGGAGGTCCAAGCACTGAAGCTGTCGGTGGCTTCACAGCAAGGGTTGTAGAATTTATTTATATATACAAGAATACCAACGCCGAAGAATGGGGAATCAAACCGAAGAATCCAGAAACCACGTTGCATGGATTAGCATCCACCGTCATAATATACTCCTAAGCAGTAAGCGAAACAATGGAGAAGACAGGACTGTGGATTGTGGAGATGAGAAGGCATTGCTGTGGAGTGTGGAGATGACATCTGGATAGTCAAATATATGTATGACATCCACAGTATACACGTCGACCATGCAGTATACACGCCGACATGGCTTGTCACTCGATCACCCACAGGCAGGTCATCATGCCGCCGCCATCTTCACGTGCATGGAAGAAGAGCCCGAGTAAACATGTGGAACAATCCATTTTTGCCCTTGACGCAAATAGCGAAATGCCGGAGCCATCCACATTGACGGGCTTTAAAATATTGACGGGCTTTAAAATATGTTATGGATTAATAAAATAATACAATAGCAGTATATAAGTCCGATCCCTACCATCGTCTTCATTGGTTGGCATGAGAAAGCAGAACACTCGTGTGAGGAGGAGCTCGGAGATCAAGGGAGGAAGAGCAGTAGAAGGGCGACACGTCTAACCATGGAAGCCAATCATCCGCGTCTCTATTTCGTTCTTCTGATCTGCTTCTCCTCCTCGATTTCGTCGTTTCAGGTATGTGTTAGATGAACTCGATCGGTACTTAAATAGAAAAGTTCATAAATTTCGCATCTTTTTTACATTTTCTTTCTTAATCGATCCTTTTCTTTCAGGTGTATGCCGTGAACCCAATTCCACCTCCAGAGGTGGCTGTTGATCCGTCGAGGATCCTGCAGGTCTTCAAATTGTGTCTTTTATTTGGGTTTGGTTGATCGAAGCTTAAGTGTTTTGCTGATAAGTGGTTCGTTTTTGCAGGATTCCATTGTGGAGGTTGTGAACTCGAACCCCCACGCGGGATGGAAAGCTGCTCCACATCCCAGATTTGCCAATTACACGGTATGGTTCTTTTATTGGTCTCTCAGTACCAGGAAGGATTTTATATTTAATATATAAATATATAGTTTCGCTTTCATGTTATTAATTAAATCTTCTGTATTAGATTAAAAAGTATGTCGTTGTCTAATGACATAAGACATATTATAACGAACATCATCTGCATTGTTATAGTTTTGTTTGTTAAAGAGCTTCTAAAACCTATCGATTGATATGGGCATCTGTTCCTACTCGCTCCATGTAGCACCACCGATGGTTCGATATTCCTGCTAACTTTGGTTTGGGTTTGAAGGAAGTTTGCAGTTAGAAAATAGTATATTCATGTTCTCTTCTTTTTTCTGTAAGAGGGTTAGGGTGAGGGTGAGATTAGACTGAGTGAAGTAAACTCATTTGGTTGTGTTGTTTTACATCCAAAAGAATCGGGCAATAGACAAGTTTTCTTGTCGTTGTAATAAATTTGAAAGAGCAACTTACAAGTGGGTGCTCGATCACATAAGCCAGCGACAGCATATGCTTCATGTGTTCGGTGAGGGGGTATGCCTATGCGATCCATGCATCAATTTAATTAAAACTGCATCTTAACTGTTGTGCTAAGCTGAATGTTAAGAGAAGGGTTAGCCAACCACTTAAACACTTTTCCACCAACCATTTTATTTTATTATATTTTAGTTACCTTCTACTCATCAGGTGTCGTGTTAGTACTTCACTACATATTCCATCTCATTGTCTTCTACAACAACAAGTTATCTAAAACATGCTCACCAATTCCTCTATATGTTTAAAACATCTCTATTTCATTTAAAACTTGTTGGTGAGGAGGTTCAGCTATATACAAGGCAGATCGTGCAGCAACAAAGGAAAGGACAAAGGTTTGTTACTAATAGTAAAGGAAAAAGACATGAGTGCAACAAGAAAATGTAGCCAAACAGGAAAGTTATCGGTATTCTATCCGTTACCTATGTACTTATGTGTTATGTCAACTTCATCCTTTTCTATTCCCGCACAATAACAAGGGTCTCCCCAGGGATTATTGTTCTTGTTAACATGTTGAAAGTTATCCTTTTTGACTCCGACCCCCAACCAGATACAAAACTGAGGGCTAACCTGTCTAGAAAATGCAAAACCTGTCCAGGAAATGTGAAGCCGACACAATTAGCTTTCTTAAGGATCGTTTGTGGCACTTGATCAGAGACGGGGACCCATGTCGATCTTTCGGCCAAAGTTGAGGACCCTGCATTTAAATTGCTCAATTTTAAAGTAGCATAGTTTAGCTTTTATAGACATCAGTTATGTGCTCATTACACCTCTTTTGTGAGGTGATGAAACTACAGATTCTCACTTGTTACTCCACTGACCTTCAATTAACTTCGAAACCGAATGCTTCAATTTTCAAGCTATTTGCTTGATGTTCCAAAACAACCTGTAATAGTCATCATTTTATAATATTGATAGTGGTGAAAGCCACCAATGATCCCTGATAGAACTTATTCTAAACCTCTTCTGATTTCTTTTTAGAAATTTTCCATTTTTGAAAGTCTGCTGATTATATGAAGCACACAATTTCCAATCTTTAACTATACAAGAAGGTGTAGAAGCATGTTTTAGGGAATCTGTTATATTTTCCTATCTCCCACTTAAAACTAGCTTTGCTAAGTATAATTTCATAATAAGAAGATTTTTAGACAACACAAAATGGAAAAGTTGACATTTCACTTTTGAAAAATATCCAGATAGGGCAGTTCAGGCGTTTCCTTGGGGTGAAAAGCTCACTAGCTAATAGTTTGGCAGATGTCCCGGTGATTACTCACTCTAAATCTGTAAAATTGCCCACTCAATTCGATGCTCGAGCTGCATGGCCACATTGCCCCACCATAAGTGACATCCTTGGTCAGTTCTTGATAAGATCAAAGCTCTGGTTTGCTAATGTTTATATATTAATTCCTGTGGTTTCGATATTTTTCTCCTCGTGCCATCTGCAAATTTTGGTTGGTCTCTGATCTCTGGACTGCAGATCAGGTGCGTTGGCTTTACATTCCATATTGTTATGCAATTTAACTTTTAATATGGATCTAAAAGAGAGCCCATGAATATTCAAGTTCATTACTGATTCTGTAATATGAGTCCGGGATTGACCCAAGATAGATCTGAATGGAGGCGAAGAATCCATGTAGCCGACCCTACTTAATTGTGGGAAAAGGCTTTGTTGTTGTTGTTGTATTACTGATTTTGAGCTTATGGATATGCATAGGGACATTGTGGTGCTTGTTGGGCTTTTGCTGCTGTAGAGGCTCTTCAAGATCGTTTCTGCATTCACTTTAATCTGGTGAGTTTGTTGATGTATATTAATATGATGTCCTTTATTATACACTCAAAGTCCTGTTTGAAAGTTTATCTTATACTATTTCATTTTAGAGCATCAAACTCTCAGTCAACGATCTCCTCGCATGCTGTAGTATCTTCTGTGGAGATGGATGCGAAGGTGGATATCCCATCCAGGCTTGGAGGTACTTAGTGAGGACTGGTGTTGTAACAAGCGAGGTATTAATGACAAAGTTTCTGTTTTTTCATGGATAATTATCTTTCCAGAAATGGTCTGTTGAAAATGTACTTCCTGCCCTCTCATTTCTATTAGCATTACCCAATTCCTAATTAATGCGAATCTTGTGAACAATAATACACTGAAACCTCGATATCTCTTATATATACATTGAGAACCTTGATTTCTCTTATACAGATTATCTTAAATATACCAATGCATACAACATAACTAGATAAAGAGCAACTATTTCATAAATATAAAATATGTTCCAATACTAAATATAAATTATGTTTCAACAATCTGCAATCAAGTTGGAAAATAGAGGACAACTGGGCTTAGCATGTCACAAATGTAATCATGTGTTTTTCATGCAAGATCCTTATAAAAATGGCAGCTTGCAGTTTTAAAGTTTGTTTAGATCCAACATTGCAAAAATCAGTAGCTGGTGTATAGTTGGTTTGGTCATTGATTAAGGATTAGTCGATAGTCAGACCGCGAATAAGATTTAATCGGATTAAGATGGTTTATTTTTTTATTTTTTTATAATATATAATCCATGCTTTATACATATATTCTTTTATATACATAGATTTGGATTATTTTAATACTATCGTAATGAAATAAATAACTTGAATCAGAATCAAACATTAAGCATTTTAGATTTAGTTTACTTTTGAAAAAAATCAGGAAAAGAAATCATAAATGAATGCGAAAAAAGTCGGTCGACTAGGTCGACTAATCAGACCGATTAGTTGATCAGTCGACTATCGAGTGAATTTATTCAGTTGGTCTCCCTACCGACCCAACTAATCAAACCAGCTAGTCTGCCTATTCAGTTGGTTTTTGGAAGCTTGTTCAGAACTTCGAAAGATCACATACATGAAGGAGCCATGGAAGGACTCCCCAACATTGAC
The DNA here is from genome assembly GCA_037367405.1 of Ottelia alismoides. NCBI lineage: Eukaryota > Viridiplantae > Streptophyta > Magnoliopsida > Alismatales > Hydrocharitaceae > Ottelia > Ottelia alismoides. The sequence continues at coordinate 85,141 of JAZKJV010003432.1, read as the reverse complement.
ACATGCTATTTAAAGAAGCGAAGTTTTTCAATGTAGAGGCCAAATATTACAACATAAGACAATATAACATAATTTTAAAGGCTTCAAGAAAATTATCACACAATTATGAATTAAAGGAATTCACAGCTTAATGTCTGACATTGGAGTAGGATTTTCTTTTTTTCTTAGAGTAAGACTTTTCTATCTCGTATTAGTCGGGTATTTTTTTATATATTGCGATTACTAGAAGGACTTTCTTTAGCAATTTTGCATATGAACCATTACAAATGTGTGTCTCCCTGTTTTTTTCTTGACATGAACATCAAAATGACAAAATAGGGCTTGGCAGTGGAGTCGTAGATCGATCAACATGTTATCGAGGGAGCATCAATGTTATCTTGTCTGACTAGTCTCAAAGGGGGTAAAGTTTGTGTTGGTTGCATTAAAGCAAAGGGTTTCTTGGGGTTAGATGGCTTTTGGATTTTCTTCAATAGAATGTTCTGGGGGAGAAGGTGGGTCCAGAGGTGATCCATGTGGTCTCCAAGTTTTTTTAAGTGTTGATATTTCTTGAATCCTAATCATTTTACCCAATTGAAGAACTGTCATATGCACCCCCTCCTGTTGTATCATATCCCAACAAGACGGGGGTCTCGCCGTTGTTAACGGTTCTATTTGTATTTGGGTACATGGATCCATTTGTATCATGGATACGTCAATAGGGGAGTAGTATATAAACTCCCATAGGTTTATGGCTCTCTCTATATCCTCTGTATTATTCTTTCTCCACAGTAAAGACCGATTATTGCTGCCCAAGGATGTAACCCAGTTACGGGTGAACTTTGTAAATACACGTGTCTTCGTGCTTGCGTGATTGATTGATTGATTGTGTGTCCCACTTTCACGATTTACCACGGGGGCACAATAACCCTAATCCTGCATAGCCCGAGCCCAAGCCGGGTTCTCTCTAGCCTCTGCCACATTCCTAGGTATGGTATTAGAATCAAGAGAAGTGAGAAAACATTTATAAGACGTGCTCAATTTAGAGTAGGAAATATGATGCTCAATAGGGTATTGAGTACATCCTGCATATCTGGCCGGGAGTTTAATGATCCTCTTACCCTTCCTTTGAGCAATGCTGTCATCCAGTAGTTCCAACTCAACATTATGAATGTCATTTTCTGTCTCATCACTAATCATAGGATTGCTGACTGAAGCTTGTTCAATCTCTGGATCTTGCAAATCATTGTTAGTCCCATTAAGAGCACCAGGAATACTATCAGACATTTGTGAAGTCGGCTCATTCTCTAAGAGAACAGGAGGATTATGATTGTTTTCATTAGCTTCTTTATCACGACAAAGAATCTCCCCCTGACACGGAATACCAACATCATCCAAAAAATAAAGTCCATTAAAGTCTTCTTCACATTTAGTCTCCCCCTGAAGAGGACTACTGAGAAAGAAAGCATCATTTTCGAAAAAGCTAACATCCTTAGTAACCAGAACACGGCCAGATGTGGAATCAAAGCACCGATATCCTTTCTGTGTCGTAGAGTAACCAAGGAAGAATCCTTTATTAGCACGAGGGTCGAGTTTCTTAACTCCAACGTTATTTGCATGCAGAAAACAAACACAACCAAAAATCCTAGGTGGCATAGAGAATGGCTCTTGACCAGGATAAATGAGCATAAAAGGAGATTTACCATGTAGGACTCGAGACGGCATCCTGTTCATTAAGTAAACGCTTGTAAGCACAGCTTCTCCCCAAAACTTCTTAGGCATGTTCCGTTGAAAGAGAAGAGCCCGAGTAATCTCAAGAATATGTCTGTTCTTTCTTTCAGCCACACCATTCTGTTGTGGACTATATGGACACGAGGTTTCATGAATAATTCCCTCCATGGTAAGAGTTTTTCGAAGGGACTGGGCCAAGTACTCTCTAGCATTATCTGAACGGAATTTTTTAATCTTTGCATTGTGTTGTCTCTTCACAAGAGCAATAAACTCGTTGACAATGGCAGGCACTTCACTCCTATTCTTCATAAGAAAGACATTAGTATGTCGTGACCAATCGTCAACAAAGGTAATGAAGTAGTGATATCCTTGCCAACTCTGAATATTGCATGGGCCCCACACATCAGAATGAACGAGCTCTAAGGCGTGAGTGGATTTGCTTGTAGAAATAGGAAATGTGGTACGCGTTTGTTTTGCAAATTTACACACCTCACACTGAAAATCAATTTCCGATGCCTCCGAAAACATAGCAGGCATCAACTTTTGTAAAGAATGAAAACTGATATGTCCAAGTCGTTCATGCCATTGTTTTATCAACATAGATCTTCGCTTCTCGATTCTAGACTTCGTCACGGAAGCAAGGGCCTGACCAATTCGAGCAGGAAGACAGTACAAGCCATCCTCAACCAAACCAATTCTGATTTTCCTTTTTGTCTTCAAGTCTTCTAGGATACATGACTTCTGGTCAAAAATTAATTTGCAGTTTAATTCTTTTGTTATCTTGTTAACAAACAGCAGATTTATAGGAAAGTCAGGTACATGAAGAGCATCATGAAGGAGGAACCGATCAACAACGGAAATGGTCCCTTTCCCAGCGACGGTAGCAGGAGAGCCATCTGCAACAGTAACTTTCTCTCTTCCCGATGATAATTTATAATCATGAAACATTCGCGGATCACCTGTCATATGGTCAGAAGCCCCACTATCAATGATCCACTCAGTAGTGTCAGGATTATTTCTATCAGATCGCTCTGCGTTAAGAGCGAAGTTGGTTTCAGAAGACTGTTTAGAACCATGGTTGTCAACCATTAATCTCGTCATCAACAATTCCAATTCACTCGTAGTATCCATTCAAAAACAAGCACAAGTGCAATGTGTAGCTACAACTGCAGACCTCTAAACAAGAAGTTTCTTCACAGCTTAATCTTAACTACGATCTCAAGTAGCGAAAGCTCCACAAGCAGCAAAAATGTAGAAAGAGAAAGGGAGAGCGGCACAACTGAACTGATCAATCACCGCGACCACAAAACAAATTGCAATGAAAAGAAAGAACTCACAGATCGATAGCTTTGCGAACCGGCACCAAGATGATGATCGAAGGTTGATGGCACTCTTCACTATGGAAACATGAGGACTCTGGCAGGGATCTTTTTGCAAAAAAAAAGAAATTCTGAAGGGTAAAGTGGCAACTTTTCAAGAACAAATGCTCTGAAAGGGGGGCTTCGTTATTTTCCTGTTTCCAATCCAGGGTCGTCGCCCCCTTCTTCTCCAAAGCAAAAGGGCAGCAAGTTGTATGGATCCAAGGGGGAGTGCAAGTTCATACCAGAAACCCTGTAAACTAAAATTGAGACTCGACAGCTCTTGTACCTTTCTCCAAAAGCTTTCTCCACACGTTATCAAAAAAAGCACGAATCTGGAATGCGCCCCAGCCCTTGTTCAAAGCAGCACAAAGATGGAGCTCCACTGCCGGGGACAGCAAGGGAGTGCGCACAACAGGGTTACCCGCGCCACCGGGGATGCGCGCAGCAGGTGAAGTGCGCTTGGAGAAGGCCACATCAGGGGGTGTGCAGGCAAGGACCGCGCACAGGGGGCCTCGCACAGGGGGCTTCGTCGTAGAGGCGCGCTGGGCGAGTAGGCGCGCACAGGGCCTCGCGCAAGGGCGGGCTGGGCGAGTAGGCGCGAAGGCGCACACACAAAGGGGGCGAGGGCGCACGCGCAAGGCTGGGGACGTGAGCGAGGCGCCGCCGATCTCAGAGGAGATGCGCAGGGGAGGCGCGCAGGGAAGGAGCGCCGTCGTGTGGAAGGCGCGCAGGGGAGATGCGCAGGGGGGTTGGGGTCGACCTCCGAACCTCCAGGTCGGGTGGAAGGAGCGCCGCTCCTCCTTTCTTCTCCAAGCAGGTGAGGGCGGCGGCAGTTCTTGATTCCAAACAGGGAATGACGGCGTTAGAACATGCACGAGACGGAGGCGTGACCGGAAGCAGCGTGACCGGAAGCAGCGGAAGGTGGGGTGATCCGATCAGGCTCTGATACCATGAAGAAGCAACATAGATCAAGCACAAGACAAAGATTTACGTGGAAAACCCTACAATCAGGGAAAAACCACGGGGGCATAATAACCCTAATCTCAATTTGAGATTTGGGTTCTCTTCACTCATATGTGAAATAAGAGGGGGGATGAGCACATATATAAGAAAATGGGTAAACGGTCCCTCATCCAAAGATCCGTTTACCCATTTTAGAATCCAAACAACTCAACAGCAACATTAAGAAATTATGGTTTTGAGAAGTTGAACGCATTCTTCCTTTTCCCACTAGCGAAGTATGGCCCAAAATTGGTCAGAGAGTAGCCTGGTGAATCATGTTCAGTCTGCTTCCATAATGGGTAGATCCATGTTGGACAGTTTTGTCATGGCTAATGAGATGGCCTCTAGGTGGAAGCAAAGGTGGGATGAAATATTTCATATGGAAGGTGGATTTTAGCAAGGCCTATAACATCATAAATGTGTGCCAGTGCCTTTTGCGGTTCACTTTAAGGAAAAGAGGTTTTCCCTTATCATGGTTGTGATTGTGTTTTTCTTGATGCTGGTGAATGGGAGGATAGAGGTCGAGCAAGTACGACCTAGCAGGGGCATGATACAAGGTTATTTGTTTGTTCTAGTAATAGATGTACTGGCATCTTATATGTTTCATAATTATGAGGGGGATTTATTTATGACATATTTGTTTTATTATAGTTGTGGTCAATAAGTTCTGTTACATTTAGAGACCTGTGCATTACACACATTGAGTGTAACCATTATCGAAGATCTTTGGGGAGGTGTCATGATTAAGGATACAGTGTAATTCTTCTTTTGTCGCTTTCAATATGGAGGAAAACATAGGTGGCGTGAGTGTGGGTGGGTATTGGGCATCGAGCAAGTTTTGGTTGGGGTTGGCGTACTTAGCCTTTAATGAGACCTTCTTGCAGGACAACTTATAGGGGCTCAATAGTAGAGAGGTTGGTGAGGAGGTTAAGAGCTTGGAGAGTAAAGATGCTTTCTAGGCATAGCCTTCTTGTCATGCTCAATGAGTCCTTTTGGTTATTCCTTTGATCAACTTTTTAGTTTTCAGGATGCATATTAAGGTGAAAAATCACATCATATCATTGTGGAGAAGATTTGTGTGGAAGGAGGTTGGAAAAAAGGACTAGATGCATATCTAGTCAAGTAGGAGGTGTACAAACTTAAATGGGAGGGATGTGGACATTAGAAGTGTTGAAATATAAAACGCGGAAGCAAATCAAAGCAAGAACAAAACAAATGAAACTCTTTGATTTTACGTGGAACCCTACTCCGTAAGGAGCGGGATGAAACCACGGGAGAACCGCCTCAAAAGGCTGATTTTGCATTCACTTTCTCAAAGGTTACAATGGGTGTGGGGCTCTTTATATAGCCCCACCAATGTGACCAAAAGTCACCACTCCAAGATGTGGGACTAAACATAGCCCACCAAGACCGTTCTTTAACAAGAAGGTTACAACGTTTCAATGGAATCTTTTTGGGTAAGTGGATTCTTAAACTAATAGGAGATGGGAAATAATCTTTATAGCATGTATATTGAGGGTTGTTGTCGCAAATGTCATTTCATGAAGGAGAGGGTGATGCTATTTCGGAAGTCATGAATGCCTTTAGGATCTTGAAGCACGTCCTATCATCAATAATGTTGCTAATGTGGCGGTCGTTGGGGAGTGGGGATGATTTTAAAGTCTGTCTAGATGATTGACCTGAGAAAAGGGGGTTGACATAATTTTTTAAGGCTCATGGAACTTGTGAAAAACATGTAGGAGGAAGTGATTGACTGTGTGGATGGTGTATGGCTCATTCCATTTACAATGTTTATCATTGACGACAAAGTTAGTGGTTTCTCCTCATTGATCGCGATGTTTGTTGGGGTGGAATGGTGGAATATATATAGGTGGGATTGGAGGGTGGGATGATTTCTCCATGTCAATGATATACAAGGATATGTGAGATTGTGCTACAATATCAGATCCAGATCTAGCTTTAGACCATCGCCTGATTTGGAAGGTTGTCACCTATGAAGGTCAGATTGCACGCATGGTTTGTGAGTCAACGAAAACTTCGTACGAAAGTACTTAGGAGCAAATGTATTATGCATTTGAACATGACTTATCCAATTTCTGTTTGTGAGGAAGAAGATGTAGATGGCATACTCCTCATGCTTATATACAACCTAGATGTAGGTGGAACTGTGGATAGCACGGTCTCATGAGGGTGGGCTAGACTGTTCCTAGGCGGGCTTTAGGGCTAGGAGGGATGACAATTGTGATCTATTGTGATGAAGATGTCATGATATGAGCGAACCTTTTGCGGCTCTTTGGACCATGTGAATGAGAGCGATGTGAAGGTTTTTAGTGGATAGGTATTATGTACAAAATGTGGTGCGTAATGCTACGACGCATGCGTAGTGGGTATCTTTATGATAAGGTGACTTGGCACAGTAATGATCTTGTTATAATTATATCTTATAACAATTTTTTAATGACATCTTGCATTGGTTGCTAAGTTGCTTATCCTTCAACGTCTCAGAAGTATTTGTTAGAATTTTTTTGAGTCATCTCCCTTTACTTACCTATTGAGTCATGTAACCTTCAAGGTCCTTTATGTAATTTCTCTTTCTGTGGTTCTCTAGGGTTTCTCACTATATAAGAAACTCTAGATCCCTTGAATTAGACAAGTCACTTCATTCTTTCTCCACATGGTATCAGAGCAACGATCCTAGATCAGGGCTCTTACCAAATCTCCTACCACCACCTCCTCTCCCATTCTTCTCTCCTCACACGTGAGTACTGCTCGTTGTCTTCCTCGATGAATGCGAGAGCCAAGGCATCTCCAGACCTCACACGCGAGGATGATCTTGGTGCCTAGGGCTCCCAGCAACACCCTCTAAGGCATCCTCTAGCCCTCTGACCGCAACTGGAGGACCCCTTGATCGCTGCAGCACTGTTAGGCAGTAACCTTGAGACCCCAACACCGATGGGGGCATCCTCTAGCCCCTCGATCATCGCAGTATCGTTGGGTTGCACCCCCTGAGCATAGCAACATTGCTAGGAGGCAACCCACATGCCGTCGGACTATTCTGTTTACTAAAGCAAATTTTTTAGCCATACGACCCCTAAAGTGGAGTCTACGAGCTTGGTTTGGCAAGCTCACTACTGAGATCGATTTTCTTGGCTTCCGCAGGACGACATCTGACTATTTTGTCGTTGTTAAATGCCGGCCCACTAGCCTTCCTTCCGCATGACATCATCTGGTTATATTGGATATTGATGATATGGTTGTTGTTGGTGATGATAAAGCTGGCATCTTAGAGATCAATGCCTTTCTTCAGAAGCGTTTTCACTAAGGTCTTTGGGCAACTCTGATACTTTCTTGGCACTGAAATGATACACACTACAGATGATTACATCTATCACAGAGGAAGTATTTCTTAGATATTCTTACAGAGGCTGACTTACTTGGATGTGAACCATCTGTCATCTCAACAAAACAACGAAAGCACTCTACATCTATTGATCATGAATTTGAGGATACCACACGAACGAAAGCCTAGTGGGAAGACTGCTTTATCTCACTGCTACTAGGCCAGATATTTCGTTTGCTGTGAGTCAGGTTAGACGGTACATGGAGAGACCTCTATATAGTCATTGGCAGGATGTCCTACCTATTCTTTAATATTTCAAAGAACCTCCAGGGCATAGCCTCTTCTATGGGATTAATACCATACCAGTGTCACCGCTTATGCAGATGCAGATTATGCTAGTTCATATGAGGAACGACGATCCACTACATGCTACACTATGTTTCTTGGTGGTAAAATCGTTACATGGCAAAACAAGAAGCAAACAATGGTTTCTAGATCTAATGTAGATGCAGTATACATGGCGATAACCCAAGCCACTTTTGATATCACTTAGCTCGTCTCTTTCCTACATGAGCTTGGATTTCCTACTACTACTCCTGTACTTTTATATTAGGACAACAAGTTTGCTACATACATTGCCACCAATCTGGTCTTTCATGAGTAGACAAATCACATTGAAGTTGACTGTCACTTCATTCGAGGTGCAGTGCAAGGAGGAAAGATCATTACTCTGCATATGTCCTCATATCTTCAGATTGCTGATATATTTACAAAGGTGTTGTTGAAGAAACCTCTCTCATGGATGATTTCCGAGTTGGGCATGATCGATAGATATGCTCCAACTTGAGGGGGAGCGTTAGGGTTACTTTTAAGCCATTTCTCTTTACTTATTGAGTCATATAACCCTTCGAAGTCCTTTATGTGATTTCTTTTTTATGGCTCTCTAAGATTTCTCACTATATAAGAAATTCTAGACCCGTTGAATAAGACAAGTCACTTGATTCGTTCTCCACAACATTGAAATGGTAGAAGTCTGTCCAAACCAAGCAAGTAACATAGATGTGATTTTTTTGTAAAATCCTACAGTAACGGAAGCATGGTACACAAGCTCCTCTTATGCGGGACTCGGATAAGGGTCCAAAGCCTTACCTTAAATTTTTTTTACAAGAAACCTTTTCCATGACTTGAATCGATAATCATTAGGTGATACGAAAAAATGGTGAAGCATTCTCCCACTTAAGTATTGTCAACGACATGGATTCTTGCTCAAATCTATGTTGTAAGATCCGGTATTTTTACGCTTGTTGTCAGCTACCTAACGCAACTCCCCCAAGGATGGATTTAGACCCTGGTCTTTTGGGTGGTAGGCACATTGCACTATCACCAGACCATTAAGTGATACGACTACTTTTTTATTTGTACCTTTCATATGGAAAAGTCCATCATGGGAAGAAAACCCAATGAAAGAATGGATTGATCCTTGTATATGGGTCATTGAAAATGAAATGGCTATTAGGTTGATTTTGGTCACGATTGACATCTTTCTCAGCCATGACATGAAGCCTACCACATCTACCTTCACTTAAAAGGAGAGGACGAAAGATATGCTCAGTCTATACATTATTTAATCTGTTAGCATACATTTCAACTAATATTATAGGCTATGTATTCCTTCCTCGTCTCCATTTACGTTTACGCTTTGCTCCGCTTACTACTTTGCTTACGGGGCATACCTTTCTAACACTCCTCATAGTAATCAACTCAGATGTTTAATATCCTCTCTTCGCATCTAGTTCATCTCTCAACCTTTTGATACTAGTCGATAACATTTTTAGCTTTTCTCTGAAAGATGCGCATTCATAGGAAGTAATGCAGTTCTCTTAAGTAGCTTGTTGAGGCATGGAGAACCTGAACCATAACAAGTTGTGAGTCCAGATTGTAGAGATAGTTCGTAGTTTTGTTATCTCTTTATATATCTCGTTGTTATTTCTTTATCTTATATAGACTTCTCTGTAATTTACCCTTAAGGTCTCTCCCTATATAAGAGAGCCTAGGTTTTCCTGAATGATTATCGAAGTCTTTTCTCCCAACATGGTATCAGAGCCACCCTAGGGCTCTCCCTACCCGCCGCCCCTTCCCCATCCGCCGCCCTCTCCGTCTCTGCACCGCCCTCCCCGTCTTTCTCTCTCTCCAGCCCGCCGCCAACTCTCCCAGGCGGCTCCCAGCCCACCGCCAACTCTCCCAGGCGGCTCCCAGCCCGCCGTCGAGCAATCCCAGGTGGCCCCACCCCGCCGCCGAACCTTCTCAGCCGGCCCCAAACCACCGGCGACTCATCCCAGGCGGCCTCAGAACACCGCCGAACATCCTAGGCGGCTGCCAGACCGCCGCTGCGCCATCCCAGGCATCTTGGGCGTGACCCTGTTGCAAGGGTTGTAGGCCTCATCCGAGGCGTGCCCTAGTCCACCTCGTCTCTTCCACCGATATATGGATTTGAGTGCGTAACGTCTACATATGCACTCAAATCCGATGCAGTTGGTGTAGACAATCATTATCTTGTCTACAAACCCTAGTTCTTCTCCAGCGGCAGTATGTCAGAATCGAAGGTCGATATGCCCTCCATCGGCGCATTCAAAGGTCCTGCACCAATAGTGAAGATGGACGGGTCTAACTATGAGCTCTGGGATATGCAGTACATGAGCCTCATGAAGTCGAATGGTAAGAAGCACATTCTTACCGAGGATGAGCCCGCAGAGAAGACAGGGATATATGCCTCATGGGAGGCTGATGACTCCTACGCAAAGGTCTGGTTGTCTGGTACATTGACGATGGAGATTGCTAATGACATCCTCCATCAGCCCACTGCTAAGGCAATGTGGGACATTCTTGCCACTACATATTCACAGGTGCGAAATGAGACAAAGATGTTGCAGCTTCAGCATGACATTTTCACAATGAAGCAGAGCGGCATACCTCTCCATTCCCTATACACATCCCAAAGAGGGATGCTTGAGAAGTTATACAGTACCATTCCACTCACTGCTACTCCTGAGCAGCAGAAGACGTTTCGGAACGCCACCATGGTGGGTGTTCTACTTGCGGCCCTTGATCCTGAATATGATGCCGCCCGGTCTCAGATCCTAGCTGATGCAGTTATTCCTCCAGTGGAGGATGTTTACAGAATGCTCAGTCGCATTCCTGTTTCCTCCAGCTCTTCTACTCCAACCCCATCAGCGATGGCAGTCTCGCGTGGGAGAGGTGGCCCGCCTTCTGGTCGTGGTCGTGGACGTGGCCGTGGATCCCAGGGAAGGGGTGGTCGCTTCAGTCAGACATGCTCATATTGTCACCGCACAGGACACTCCGAGGAGACATGCTATTCTAAGCATGGGTTCCCAGCATCAGCATGTGTTGCAGAGCATTCTCAGTCTCCATCACCATCTACTGCAGATAATCGATTTGACGAACTTGTGGCACGCCTTCGAGATATTATGCCACATTCATCTGGTGATTCGTCTGGTGGTCCTTCAGATGTTGCTGCTACAGCCTCCGCCAGTTCATCTGCCGCTGCTAGTACCTCAGGTAGATCTACTGCATTCATACCATCTCATGATATATCTGACTGGATTATAGATTCTGGAGCCACACATCACCTCTGCCGAGATAGAGATAGATTACAGTCCTACAAGGACATTCCTCACGGCCGTTCAGTACAGATCGCAGATGGTACCCATTCGCCCCTTGTTGGACAGGGGGAGGTCTTCCTATCCTCCACTATGCAGCTACAGAACGTCCTACATGCTCCTGAGTTCTCAATGAATCTGTTATCTATTAGTCAGATTACGAAGGATTTGCATTGTCGTGCTATATTTGACCCGTCTTCTCTCATTTTTCAGGACATACTCACGGGCAGGGTGATTAGTTGTGGCTCTGAGCAGAATGGTCTATATTGGCTGGTTCGGAATTCCTATGCTGGCGTCTCCTCTCATTCTGCCGGACCAGTCTCTCCGTACATATGGCATCTCCGGTTTGGTCACCTTCCGCTCCAGAAAATGCGCCATCTTCTGCCCCAGATCTCTCCTAGTTCGTCTTTCCGCTGTGAAGCATGTCAGTTGGGAAAGCATCATCGGTCAAGCTTTCTAAGTCGTCAGAGTCGGAGCAGTAGCTCCCCATTCGAGTTGTTACATATAGATATATGGGGTCCGAGTCGTGTTCCCGATCATCAGGGGCATCGATTTTATCTTGTGGTAGTGGACGATTTTTCTCGTGTGTCATGGATCTTTCTTTTGAAAAATAAATCTGAAGCAGGAGATGTGATCAAAAACTTAATTAATGAAGTCCATAATGTTTTCTCTTCCTCTGTCCAATATGTTTGGACGGATAATGCCCTAGAATTTTGTACTCACTCGCTTTCTCAATTTCTTGCATCAAAGGGTATTATTCATCAAACCACGTGTGCATATACATCACAGCAAAATGGTGTGGCGGAAAGAAAGCATCGCCACCTCTTGGATATTACTCGAACCCTGTTGATTCAGAGTTGTGCTCCTATTTCTTTCTGGAGGGACACTGTTCTTACTGCATGTTATATGGTCAATCGAATGCCATCCTCAGTTCTTGGTGAGAAGATACCTATCTCTCTTATTTTTCCAGACAAGGAGTTATTCTCACTGACTCCACGTGTCTTTGGTACTGTAGCTTTCGTTCATATTCTATCTCCCGGACTTGACAAACTCTCTCCTAGAGCAGTCAAGTGCGTCTTTGTTGGATATTCCAGGACTCAGAAGGGCTACCGGTGTTATGATCCTACGAATAAGAAGTACTTCGTGAGTGCTGATGTCACTTTCTTTGAGTCTGTCATGTATTTCTCTCCTGCAGGTGACAGACTGGTACCATCCACTACCAATGATGATGTCTATGTTCCTCCATCACCTACATGGAGTTCACCTGAGTCTTCCCCTATGCCTGTCTCCACGCCAGCACCACCACCACCACCTCCTCCTCCACCCATTCCACGGCCTCTCGTTTCACCACTACCAAAATTCTATACGCGTCGGTCAGGTCCTGCTCATACTACACATCAACCACTCATCACGCCTCAGGTATGTTCAGATGGCATTACTACTGACGTGTCAGGTTTGGTACATGTGCAGGATTCTTCAGTACAGGACGACACTAGCCCATCCAGTACAACAGATGATGATCTTGATGTTCCGATTGCTATTCGGAAGCAGAGGCGGCAATGTGCCTCTTATCCATTTGCCTCATAGGTTTCCTTTCACCGTCTCACTGGTGATTTTCAGAGATTTGCCTCAGCCTTGTCTTCCATGGATATACCACGGACCTACCAGGACGCTTTGAAGAATGATTGCTGGAGAATAGCTATGGAAGAAGAGATGAGGGCCTTGCAGTCCCGTGGCACATGGTCTTTGGTCCCTGCACCTCCCGATGCATCCGTTGTGAGCTGTAAGTGGGTCTTTACAGTTAAATATCACGCAGATGGCACATTGGATCGATACAAAGCACGCTTGGTTGCCCGTGGGTTTACACAAACCTATAGCGCGTATTACATGGATACGTTCTCTCCAGTGGCGAGACACTCTACCCTTCGTATTCTCTTATCTGTTGTTGTGGTTCGTGAATGGAGTATATCTCAACTAGATGTCAAGAATGCTTTTCTGTGCGGAGACTTACAGGAGGAAGTCTACATGCAGCAACCACCTGGGTTTACTGCTGAGGGGAAGAAGCAGATGGTCTGTAGACTTCACAAGGCGATATATGGCCTCAAACAGAGTCCGAGAGCATGGTTCCAGAAGTTGTCCGATCTAATTGAGCAACAGGGATTCGAGAGGTCAAATGCCGATCACTCGTTGTTTGTCCAGAAGTCATCGGCAGGTACGGTTGTCATTATGGTCTATGTGGATGATATACTTGTTACAGGAGATGATGTTCAGGGCATAGAAAGGGCGAAGGCATTCCTAGGCCGTCAGTTTGTTACAAAGGATCTTGGAACGCTAAGATATTTTCTGGGGTTGGAATTTGCAAGGAATGCACATGGCTTGGTGATGACCCAACAGAAGTACATTACAGACTTCCTGATTGAGACTGGCATGGATGGATGCAAACCATCAAGTATTCCCATGGACCCTAGCATGAAGTTGTATGATGGTGATACTGATGAAGTAGATAAGAGGAGATACAGAGAAATGATGGGAAAACTCCTCTACATTAGCATAACTCATCCATACATTCAATTTGCAATTAGCAGGGTGAGTCAATTTATGGAGCAGCCAAGACAAGTTCACATGGATGCTATACACATGATACTGAGGTATCTGAAGTCTTTTCCAGGGTTAGGGCTGCTATTCAGAAAGGGCACAGACTTATCCATCTTAGCGTGTGCAGACACAGATTATGCAGGATGCCCTAAGGATCGAAAATCAACCTCAGGGTTCGCAATGTTTGTTGGGGGCTCTCTGGTTTCTTGGAAAAGCAAGAAACAAACTGTTGTGGCAAGGTCCAGTGCCGAATCCGAATATAGGGCCATGTCTCAAGCAAGCACGGAAATGATGTGGGTTCAGTCCGTACTAGAAGATCTACATGTAGTTGTGCCCCTACCTATGAAGCTCCAGTGTGACAATCAGGCAGCATTATTCATTGCCAACAATCCAGCTTTCCATGAAAGGACCAAGCATATTGAAGTTGACTGCCATTACACTAGAGACTTGATCCAGAGAGGATTGATATCTACTGCGCATGTTTGCTCAGGAGATCAGACTGCAGATGTATTCACCAAGCCACTTCTCAGAGGACCTTTTCAGAGATGTTCATCCAAGCTGAGCATGATAGACATCTATGCTCCACCTTGAAGGGGAGTGTAGAGATAGTTCGTAGTTTTATTATCTCTTTATGTATCTCGTTGTTATTTCTTTATCTTATACAGACCTCTCTGTAATTTACCCTTAAGGTCTCTCCCTATATAAGAGAGCCTAGGGTTTTTCTGAATGATTATCGAAGTCTTTTCTCCCAACACAGATCAAAGCATAGACTCAACTCTCTGCTCAGTCTACGGGGGCGAACATTATCGATAGAGTGAAGCTTAGGGATCCCACCAATGAAGTAATGTCCATTGATCTATGCTTGAACACAGTGCTTCCTAGTTTTTACGACTGAGAAAGACTGGACTGCGATATCGATTCAATCAGTTTCTCTATGCCTTCGACTAGCATCTACTCAGCGATGCCTACGACTGTGATCTAACGGGGTCCCTTCTGCTGCCCCGAATAGTCTTAAGGTTGATCACTGGGAACCTGATTCTGCTTGGTACTTTCCACATAGGGAACCTGATTTTGACAATGGACAAAACCCACCCCCAAGATCGAATGACTCTGGGCTGACTTTTTTCTCCCATTCTTGATGAAATCCATGCTTGCAAGGGACAAATTAGCTCTAGCTATAAAACCATGGGTGCTTTGTGCATTCACTTCACTTGTTTAGTTCAAATCTCTAACTTTTCTTTTTTGCTAAGATTTGCTCTTAACTAACAACTAACTCACACCTTGTTTTTTTTATCCATCTTGCTCGTGAAGGATTTGATTTCTTATACATAACGAGGGATACAAGTTTGTAACGAGGGATAGAAGTTTGACGGATGAACTGACCGGACCTCCCCAGACCCCCCCTTCCCTCTTCCTCTCGACGATTCTCGAGACCGAGCACACTTCCTCTATTTACCCTGTGACAAAAGAAAGCTCCAGATTCTTTCACTTGGGAAAAGCCCCTCTATCAAATTGAATTACAAGAATCAGGCCCTTTGACTTTCTTTTGGTTTGATAGCTTACTAAAAGGAAGAGAGAGGGTTATGACTTCCCCTGGTCGAACTCGTTGAATCACGTCTCCTTCCTTTGATTTTCTTTTGGTTTGATAGCTTATTAAAAGGAAGAGCCAGGGTTATGATTTCCCCTGGTCGAACCCCTTGACTCCCGTCTCTTTCCTCTAGCACCAGTCTGCTATCACATTTCTGTCTTCTACAAGACTCATAGGTTAACTATTTGTTTAAAAAAGAATTTTATCGCCATCCATCCAAGAGAAAAATCTGCTATAGCAACAGTTAAAGCTGGAGCCTGCAACGTGAGAACTTCTCTTCATGTATTGGCAATACCGAATCATAATATCTTTTCCATTATATCTTTGGATGCTAACAACCTTGTCACAATTTAATTAGTAGTGATAGAAATTTCGTCTAATATCTCGGTTGGGGATTCTGTCCCTGTTGGAGATTTACTTCGAATGAAATACCAGCTGAGTCACCACATTCTCTAGGAAACTATGCCTTAGAAATACTAAACAGGCAAGGCATAGTAATCATGTTGAAAGTTTCAGGGTGCATCTTGCACGATAGGGAAAATGTCATGAAAAGTTCAGGTTGCACTAACCACGAAATGTATCCCTTTTCTTTTACCTTCAAAACATCTTACTGAGTGCACTGTCAATGTTAGATTGCAGCTCAGATTGTTGATTTGTTTGCCTTGCAGTGTGATCCATACTTTGATACGGAAGGATGTGCACATCCTGGTTGTTCACCTGTATGTTCAACTCCACGTTGTGAGAGAAAGTGCAAAGCAGGCAACCGGCTTTGGAAGGAATCCAAGCATTACGCTGTTGATGCTTACAGGGTGAAGCGTAGTCTCTCAGATATAATGACAGAGATCTATCTCAGGGGACCTGTAGAGGTCGCTTTCATTGTCTATGAGGTTATTCTAAATTGACTGCTGTCATGTCCATAATCTTGTCAATGGTGTTCACTTTTTCTTGAAAGCTTCCGTTCTGCTTTCTTGAAGTGGAAATTGGAATATTGTCTTCGTACACTCCTTTAACATGATTATGTAGCATGGTTTCAATTCTCGTCGTTTTATCGCTCGATATAGTTTTTTGACATAAACTTGATACATTTTCCCAGGACTTTGCATACTACAAATCTGGAGTTTACAGGCACATAACGGGCAATGTGATGGGCGGTCATGCAGTAAAGCACATCAGCTGGGGGACTAGTGAGGAGGGCGAAGATTATTGGGTCAGAAATTTCAGCCATAATTTTCTTTTGAAATCTTAATCTCTATGTGTTTTGTAAATGATTCCCCTTGGTTTTTCCTTCTAGCTTCTCGCAAATGAGTGGAATAGAGGCTGGGGTGATGTATGAAACTTCCTATCATTCTTTTTCTTCTTTTTATTACTTATTTATTTCCTTAACCACATCATTCTTACCATATGCAGAATGGTTACTTCAAGATCATAAGGGGAAGAAATGAATGCGGCATCGAAGCAGGTGTTGTTGCCGGCATGCCATCATACAAGAACATAATCAAGAACCTTGCTCCTAGGGATGTGGACGGTGATGCTGCTTTTTAACTACAAGTAACTTTGTTTCCACACTGATTTGGAAATTGGTATGGCATTTGTATAATTCAACATTGCATGTCCACCGTCATCTATGATGTCTATCATATGGTGTGCAACTTAGCTTCATACTAGCTATGTATTAAACGGGATGACTATCCCGAATTATTATTGATCTATGATACCACTTTGATATTATACTGAGCAAGTGGCTACATGTGAAGTGCCTTCTGTAATGTAGTTTTGTTTCCTGTTTTATGTTTTCAAGGCAGCATCAGAAACCTTGCTGCCTTTACAGCAAAAATAAGGTGTACATGTTGTTGTTTTCCAAAACGGATTCGAATTTCTTTGTTTAGAGCAAAATGCTAACATGGTAAGAACTATTGTTCTAACTTTGAATCTGAAAAAAGATGACTGACAGGGTGAGGAAATGCTCGGATTCGACAATGCCGCTCTTGAAGCAATAGAAAGACGGTTGATAGGAGATAAGCAAGTCAGTACTTCGGATGTATGTGTGTTGACAATATGCGACTCCAGATTCGTGCATTCGTCGATGATACATGTTGATCTCCAACTGGTCAACAGCTTTCCAAGCACAACGTCTGGACTGTGTTCTCGCAATCAGTTACAACCATATTGTTCTAGTTAACAGTGCTTCAGCTTTAGTCTTGTCGGGTAAGAATGCCATCTTTCTTGTATTTGGTTGTGGAATTACTCCCTCAGTGGGTTGACATTTTCTGCAGTTGGGTGAGTTGGGTAATTTTTTTGTTTGTTTCGGTGTTTGGGTTGTGGAATTTGGTTTTGGTTGGGTCACATTTTGATGTAATTTCTCTAAATTTGGTGTAATGGGTAAATTTGAGTGACTGGAGTGTGTATTTGTTTGTAATGGTATAATATAATTTTTTAACTCACGAGAATTGAGTAGCTGTTTGTAATCATCCAGTAAGTGTTGGAAATGGAATGGTGCTCTACATTCACTTTTGACAATAAAATCCCTGTTTCTTGAATTAATAAGGGGGATCCTAGATCTCCTTATATACTTGGAGGCCTAGGGTTTGAGGGTTACAATAATTTTAAAAAAGACAAAATTGTCCCTAGGGATTAGGGACTAGGACTCTCAACACTCCCCTTCAAGCTGCTGAAGCATCTATATCGATCATGCTCAGCTTGTTACAACATTTTTCATATTGCGTGTGTGCGATTGGTTTGGTAAACATGTCTGCAGTCTACTCAGAAGAAGGTACACTGCGAGTACGTAGTAATCCTCTCCAGATGTTTGGTGCGTTGATGAAACATGGAGTTATTTGCTATATGCATCGTTGCTTGATTATCGCACCTAAGCTCCATAGTATTGGTCGGAGTAATGTGAAGATCTATAAGTACGGATCGAATCCATATTAGTTCTATTGCGACATGAGTCATGGACCTGTATTCACTTTCACATATCGGATCCAAATTCCTTAGATTCCAGGTCAGATTCAGACATTCCAAGGCCAGTCATATTTCTAAACTTTACAGTTGATCATACTCGACGTTCAGATGTTTTCTAAGTCTACAGTTTAATGTGCACATGTGTGTCATCATTTGTTGTGGTCCCTATCATTCTTGTTGTTTCGGCCAAGGTTTTCATGTGAGCCATAGGGACTCCAGAGTAGAGGACCATTCCCTATGCCATGTGGGCAAGGGTTTTCATGTGGTATCAAATGAACTCCAAAGTAGAGTACCATTTTTTGTGCCATATAGGAGAGACCTAATTCTCCGACGAGGAGATTTCTCCATACTCACACTTCAGCCCGTTCGTCCTCCTTGCATGTACGCCATGAGAAGCAACATCCTCGACAGCAGCTGACAGTTGTGCACGTTGAGTTGATGTTGTTTGTAGTGTCATGTATTGTGAGTTGAGTTTCTTTCTGTTTGTCCAAGCTGAGCATTGCATGCTCCAGCTTGAGGGGAAGTATTGGAGTATTTGTTATATGCATCACATGTGTTGGAGAATGATAAATGGATACCTCCATGATCCATTTACCCCATCTAGTCTCTAGTCCCACATCTCCCAGTTTGGAGATGTGGAGACTCAGTAGGGGCTATATATAAATCCCACAGCCATTGTATCCATTGCGAAAAAGGAATGCAACATATGACCCTTTGAGGCCTTCTCCCGTCATCCAGCACCTTCGTGAGTAGGGTTCTACGTTAAATCCCAGTGTTCTTCAAGTTTTATTGCTTTATTCTTCGATACGATTCCACATTCTTTCTGACACAAATCAATTAAATCAAATGATAAATCAAATGATTAGTTCCCACAATCTCACCATCATATATGTTTTCTCTAAGGTTGATATATAACACAATTTCCCCCTTTTTATAAATCTTTAACAAGATGTTTTTTGAAACAATATCGTAAGCCCTCTTTGAGTAAATAAAAATCATAGGAAGGTTCTTATACGTGTGCACTTGTCAACCAACTGAAAAGGTAACTTGCTGTGGCTGTAGACCTAGCAGATATGAAGCAAACTGGTACATTAATGCTACGGAGACTTCTTGCAGTGTGATTTCTCTCGGTACGAGTTACTTCATTGATTTCTTTTATTTTTCTTCATTTTCTCACCCACCCAAAGTTCTCCTAGTTGAGCAATTAACACCTTTCCCTGCCTTTCACAATGGTCCCTGTAGTTTGCTTACTTTTACACATTAATCAGTCAGCTTAAGTGAGCAGATCAGTGACTACAATGCCTGTGTGCATTTACCTGATTGATGGCAACTCATTCATAGTCATTCATATGGGTGTAAAAATAATAAAAAAATTCTTTTGATTCAATTGAAGATAAGGCGAAGTCTCCATTGCATGGCATAGACAATTATGTCTCTTATAGAATGCAAGTGACAACATTCCGAATTTTTTCCATGCAAAAACAGTTCAAGTAAACTTGTTGTACTATGAAAGTATCCTTTTGCAAGGAATACCTACATGTAAGATGCTTGCTCCTATAGAAGGAACGAGCTCTGTACATAACTCTTTGTGTTCCATTATTTGTTGAAAACAGATCAATCTGTCTTTGTTTAGCAATTCTATTTTGCACTTTGTAGTAAAAAAGTACTTGGACTTTATAAAGATGTGGTAGCATTTGTATGGTTATAATATATTATGCAAGATGCATAGGGTTCTGGATATCATACCAGGATGCCTATCATCTCTGTGGCGTTGATTTATTAGAGATCTCGGTAGACAAAATCTGAACATGCTAATCAGCCCCCACATGCAGCCTGGACTAGCCCTTCCAGACCACCTCATGTTTGTATTTGATTTTGGTTTCATGTTTGATGGGCACTTGTCCAGATAAGTGTCAACCTGAACAGAAATAATGGAAACTCAATGAGCATACATAAAGCCAAATGGATAGATAATAAAATTATGTTCCAATCATTAGAGGTGGGTGCTATGTGCTATTTTCTGCATGCATAAGACCAATTTTTTTATATGCAAACACATCTAATTTGGATCCTTTATCTTTTCATAAAAAAAAATTGGAATGAAGAATAGTTTGCAGCTGTATGAAGGTACCATTTAAGAAATTTACATGACAGATGGACTTTTCCATTCTCAGAAAAAAAAGTATGTGCGAGGATAGAGGCATTTTATATTTAAAGAAGTATGACGTAGGTTTTTGTATGTAAAGAAGTATGATATACTTCCTGCTTGTTTATATGATATGAGGATCTACCAGATCGAGAACATCACCACAGTTCATTGACATGGACTTTTTCTATGAGAATCATTTCCCACACACATAACATGAGTGAACACAGGGAACAGCTATGTTGGAATGCTAATCTAAAGGACATGACTATTAGTACATTGTTGTATTCTTTTTAAAGGAAGCTGTCCTCTTTGTACTTGCAATGCCATCCGCAGATTACTCATTTTTTTGTAGAGTTCACCACTATCTCAACTGCAGAGATGTTGTCATCAACTTTAGTACCAGTGTACAGACAATAATGCATAACATGTGGTTTTTGAACTCGCAATTTTCGATTCCATTACTTTGAAAATTATGTTTAGTTAGATGGGTAATTAGATCTCGCGAATCCTACTTACCGTCTAATTAATTACATAATCCTTGTATATCTCTCAATTAAGTAAAATGGATCTTGGAGATATTTACTTACCCATCTAGCTAATTACAAAATTGTCAACATCTTTAAGCACGGACATTTCTATACCATATCACAACAAAACTAAGACCAAGTAAACTGCTTTAATTGAGATCAGGATTAAATGAGTTGCATGAATCGAGTTTAAGATTTTGCTAACGTGAGCCTTGGTATTTAGGTTTGAAGACTTTTATGATGGTATGAGTGCTCAACTTGGAAAGAGGGAATAGTTGCTCCTAGAACACCACAACACAGCTAGTAGCGCAAACTGATTTTATCCTTGAGAGCTACTTGTTCACCGTCCTACTCGTGAAAGAAGCAGCATGTAAGATGATTTGCAATTAATGATGCAGTCAGAATGGGCACAGATAAATCTAGAGCAGAAATGGATCCATCAAGCATATGATCAGAATGCAAGCACAATCCATATGCTCCAAGAATTACAAATGCCCATAAGGTACTGTTGATGATGATTCTTTGAATGCCCACGACCTGTTTGTGATCTGACACATTCTAACTTGATCTTGGCAACCTGATTAAAGAAGCCTGCTTACAATTTTTTCTTGTGCAAAATTCAGGGCTTTTTGTGTGGTAAGAACTGCAAACATTCAAGATCTGCAGACCAGATTTGCGTTCAAGGTAAAAAATACCACGAGCACTCATCAATCTAGATTTTTTAGTAATAAACTGTTACTGACTTAAGTGCAGGGCAGTACAAACAGTAACTAGTGGAAGGAAACGAAACAATACAGAATTACCTGGTACTAGAATTTGTCGAGGTAACGGATGCAAAGTTCCTTTACTCTCCTTAACAATGGGAGATACAACCTTTTGCTATTGCAAAGTCTACCCTGCGTTTGGTTATACATATAGTACACTCTCATGCGGTGATGTGGCCGTAGGAGTCGTCCGATCATATGATCCAACTGTCGGGATCATTTCCAAACCCTCATCTTAGAGTGGTACAATATATAGTTGGTTGGTTATTATGAGATAGTGTGGCAAGAACGAGGATACATGGCACTGCTTGGAAGAGGGATAGACAGAAGAGTAGCGACAATGACGAGAAACATACTTATACCTGAATAAGCTTATCCTAAAAAATGCGTGATTACGTCTTACTGCACTATCTTTGACATGGAGATGATGATTTTCATCGCAAACATGAAGTGCAAGAGTGGGATGTACGAACGGAAGAATACTACTTGACAATTTAGGAGTAAGCATTTTGAGTTGTTGCCAACATGTCCAATAGGGTCCGATCTAATAAGTTTTCAAATAATTTTGATAAATTATCTAAATTGAACTGTCCTTTGAGATTTATATATAATCTCATCTGTCTCAGCCATTGACCAGTAGGTGATGCTCTCAACTTGATATATTTCCCACATTATGTAGGGGCCCAACTACAAGGGTGCCATGTGAGAGGTGGAGGAACACATAGCAAAAAATAATCAAATCGAATCTTAAAACCTATGTGTGTATTGCTTGGGATGCACACATCTAAGAAAGAGCAAGCGAACATGTCAACATAGTAGAGTCCAGATGATCGAATCAGAATTACTTTGTATATAACTTGACCAGAAAGTTTTGATACATAGAAACTATAAATAAATCTGCAACTATATTTAAATGAAGAGATATGTAATTATCAAGATTCAGAGCAGTTGGTACACTCACATGAACTGCAGTCCGGCTCTCTTCTTAATCCCCGAAATCATCGATTCGACGATGGAGCTCTAAACTCTCCTTTATTCGAGCTCATTGTGGATTGCTTATTGCTTGTCATGGGGATTCATTTGTTGTACAAATTGGTATCAGAGCGGAATGTCTTCTGAGATCCTTTTTTTTTGTGTGACAAGAGGGGGAAATACACACAGGTGCTGTCCGAAGATTTGAACCTTGGTCCTTAAGGTGGTCGGCACACTGCACTACCGACAGACATTGAAGGGGATTCTTCTTCTTGGATGCTCTCTGTGTATCTGATACATGTTGAGGTTATCCACACAATCCGGTTGCATGTCAACCACATTCGAGGAACCGATGCATAAACTTCAACCTATGAAAGGTCAAGATGGAGTTGATTGTAGTCCATTAAGGTGTTGAGAAGGCATTAGTGGAAAGAAGACGATGCATGCATCGATGGTCGATGAGAAGCATGAGATGGATGCAAAGGTAAAGCCAAGTATACAACTCCGTCTCTCAAATAATGTTCTTCACAAGTGATGTTGGAGAAGACGACCAACATCATATGACTGAAGAGACCAAAGAAGAATGCTTTGGATATTACCAAGTTTCACCTTTCCATGTTCTTCATGGAATATGCTTTGTATTCGTTCACATGTAGTATATTTTATGGCGAAAATCGCCTATTTTTTATCCTTGTTCTTTTTTTTTTTTGAGTTTTTTAAATACCTGTCCCTTCCCTCGATTTATTTTTTTCCATAGGTGGCATCTATTTACCGCATTTCATATTTGTGTCGGAAGTAGGGATGCAAACGGATACGGATATATCCGTATCCGATCCGTCACCGTATCCGTTTTATACAGATTTTGACATCCGTATCCGTATCCGTTTTAAAATAGATACGGATATGGATATCATTTTGATATCCGCAAACATCTGTATCCGTATATCCGTTTTAGTATATAAATATAGTCGTAGATTTATTTTTAACCATATATAAAATAATTCTCTACCTTCTTTTATCATATTTATATACTTTTTATGATACAAACACGTTTAGTAAATTAATATCATGTGTTTTCCATCCAATTCTTATATATTTAAGTCGATTCTATAGAGTATTTCTGACATTACTCGTGTGCGATCAATATCCGTTTTACATCCGTATCCGTTTTTTAAGGATATTGTAAGATAGTTTTAATATCCGTCAATATTCGTATCCGCATCCGTATTCGTATTAAAAAACGGA
The DNA here is from genome assembly GCA_037367405.1 of Ottelia alismoides. Classification (NCBI taxonomy): domain Eukaryota; kingdom Viridiplantae; phylum Streptophyta; class Magnoliopsida; order Alismatales; family Hydrocharitaceae; genus Ottelia; species Ottelia alismoides. The sequence continues at coordinate 61,253 of JAZKJV010003432.1, read as the reverse complement.
TAAGGATATGGTAATACCTATATCCGTATCCGTATCCGACCGTTTGCATCCCTACTCGGAAGGCTAACTTGAGAAAGAAAGATACCAGTTGGTGACCCAATGTTTACTATGAAAATTGAAGATTTTACCATGTGTTAATTGATATATTTTGTAGGATTTATCATCTAATTAATTATGAAATTGGCTAAGCTATAGGCTTTTTGTATTATTTTCCTTTTTTTGTGATTTTTTGCCATCCTTGAGTTGCAATGTTTGTTTAATGCTTGACATGCTCCCATGCTAGGTCTCCTTCACATTTTCTCTTTTGTTCATAACATAGTTATATATAGTGAGTGGTGTTTATTATTGATCATTGCTTGGAACTAATGGTGTTCGTTTTGAAGCTTTTTTTTTCAATAAATAAAAAATCCTTGTAAATTTAGAAGAATACTAATGTGGCTCACATTGCAATGGAGGTCACTTGATGCACCAGTCAGAAGATGTGAGATTTTGGATGTTGAGCCGGTTAAGATAAGGCGAGGAAGGATCAAAAAGTGTTGGAATGAGACTATCAAAAGGGATTTTTTTATTGGGATTCATGCCCAAGAATGACTCAAAACATATCTGAATGGAGACAAAAAATTCATTTAACCAACCCTACTTAATTGCGGGCAAAAGGCTTTATTGTGTTGTATATTAATGTAGCTCACATGCTAGTGCAAGCATGATATATATATTATAGAGTGTAAGTACTTGTATGCTAACACGTATTATTGAGAGAGAAGAGAGGAAGAGAGTGATGGAATAGAGCGAGTTTTATTCTTCTTCTTCTAACAGATATTTATTCTCTGGTAATCGTGAAAGGTGATGTACCATAGTTATATCTTGTGTCTTTTAATTTATTCTCATAATTTTTTACTTGTCAATTATCTGTTTGTGTTTAACAAGAAACTAACCCATAATAGAGAAACACAAGCATTCTGCTGTATGTGAAAAAATGATGTCCTTCATAAATAGCATAAATAGCAGCTAAGGTTTAAAAAACTAATCAAGATGATCGTTTCAATTGGTTAAACCAAAGAACCTAAGAAAAACATGATCAAACAAACTGATCTTTGCTTAAAAAGTAAAAAGGTAAATTACAAAAAAGAGACTGATCTTTACATGGATTTCTAAATTAGGGACCGATCTTTATTTTGTAACAAATAGGGGATCAAAGTTTAACTTAATGTTTTGGTCCCAAACGTCGTTAATGGGAAGCTCAGCCCATGCCTTTCGTTGATGAAATTACCCCTCATTGTTTTTCATCTTCCCTATTTCTACCCTCACCCAAACAGAAGGGGAGGAGGATGACGACAAAACACACCCGGACCACCACCCCAAACACCATGAACGTCACGATCCCCTCCCTTCCCTCCTCGTCGCCACCAGCACCGGCGCCAGCACCCTTCCCAGCACCATCGACTGTCGCAGCAATTACTTCTCCCTGCTTGTGAGTTGCACGTGCTTTGGTGGGCTGGCAGGGGGTTCGGGGGCGTTGTTCCTCAGGGTTGTTTAATTATGGCTTGGTTGACCTGAGCCTAGTGGTGCGGACGGAGGCTCGGTGGGCGCGACGTGGAAGGGTGCGAGCCATAGGATGACGATATGGAATTTCTATCCTACAACAACTGTAGGTCGACTGAGATGGTAGGGGGTTTGATAGATCCACCCCTCTCCGATGCGTAGTAGAACACTCTAAGGTACTCCATTTCTTCCTCAAGCCGTAAGATGCACAAGTTCAGATCAATGGAGGAAATGGCGTTGAACGATCCTTGTTCTTGAGTGACCTGATGTGTTTTGGTTTGCTGGAGCATGGAGTAGTTGTAACACCCCAACCCCAAACAAAGTGCCATATCTATAACTCACGAAGTGTGGGTGTGGTTTATAAGTGATGGGGACTACTACTTGACAACTTGAGCTTAAGCATTTTAGGTGGTTGTCAACGAGTCCAATTGGATTCGAACCCAACAATTTGTCAGGGATATTTTTCCTCGATAACAGACCGAGGACCTAAGCCCGGGACGTTACAATAGTTCTACGAGGTTGGCAGATGGAATAGGAGGAACGTGTGGGAAGGTGGTTCTGCAAAGTGGGTTCTACGTGAAAAGCTCCTCTTTTCTCTTCCAACTACAGGCGGCGAGAGGTGATAGACGTCGAAACTCTTGTTCCGATCTACGGTGGTTCATCTCGGTGAAGGAGTGTCCCTTTAGAATATTGATTGCAGGTTGGAACTATGGCAATGGTTTTGACCGTCCATATGGAGGTCGAGATGAGCTAAGATGCGTGCAAGAGGCTTAGGATCTCGTCTCCACGTACATCGACGCACCGACTGCTGCAGCAATTCATTCCATCGACACACCTCCACCTTCATCGACACACCGACACCAACACCCCCCTCCCAGCACCACCGATTGCTGCGGCATCGTCGTCACCGAGTTCCTCACGCACGTCGGGATGATGAGGAGGGACGTGAGGGAATCATGACGTTCGCAGTGTTCGGGGTGGTGGTTGGGGTATGCGCGTTGTCGTCATCCTCCCATTCTGTTTGGGTGAGAGTAGAAATAGGGAAGGTGAAAAACTAAATCAAGGGTAATTTCGTCAACTGAAGGCATGGGTTGAACCGCCATCGACGACATCGAGGCCTAAAACGTTAAGTTAAACTTTGATCCCCTATTTGTTACAAAATAAAGATCGGTCCTTAATTTGAGAATTCGTGTAAACCCAAAGTAAAAAATCAAATCAAAATTGATCAAAATCAGCTTGGACTGCTTGAATTGGTCAAACCACTACTTAAACCACTTGTTTTTGGTAAAAAAATTTAATTCATAGTGTTTAAATAAAAATGGTTTTTTTTAAACTATTCATATTCCAATACCAAGCCAATATAATAATTCTGTTTTTTTGTTTATATATATTGTTGACATCATCAACAACTCAGTGGTACTTTTAATATACACGAACAAGGATGTAAACGTTTACGGATATATCTGTATCTGATTTGTCACTGTTTCATACAGATTTTGACAGTCGTATCCGTTTTAAAATGGATACAGATATGGATATCGTTGTGATATACGTAAATGAGGAGTGATCCTATGAGAGCAAAAAACTATGAGAGCATGAGAGGATTGATTCTGGACCACATGATTATGTTTTCTCTCTCCTGGTCTTCTCTCTCCTGGGTGAATCATGTGGTCCAGAATCATTCCTCCCATGCTCTCACAACTTTTTGCTCTCATAGGATCACTCCTCATACGCAAATATATGTATCCGTATATCCATTTTTGTATATAAATATAGTCATAGATTTATTTTTCACCATATATAACATAATTCTATACGTTCTTTTACCATATTTGTATAATTTTATAATACAAGCATACTTTATATAATACTTCAAACATTACTCGTATGCGATCAATATCTATTTTACATCCCTATCTGTTTTTTAAGGATATGGTAAGATAGTTTTAATATTCGTTAATATCCATACCTTATTCGTATTTAAAAATGGATAAAGATACGGTCATATATATATCTATATCCATATCCGTTCATTTGCATCCCTGCACGAAAGTGCTGTTGAAGATTTAATCAATTACTTCCCAGCGATTTCAATTGGATTTTACATTGACTCATGCCACAAATATGCAGAGATTTAATTAGGGATATTTACATCCATGACCCTGAGTAATCCCTACCCCGGAAACCCTCTATAACAACGAATTACGTCCAGGACCCTGAATAATGCTTAACCTTTACATGGCATAACCCTGTGTCAAGTTCTGTCTTGACTCTCCGTTAACTTTGACGGGAAAAGTGATATGTTGACCATTTTACCCTCTGAAACACATCAAATTTAAAACATGATGCCATTCTTTATATAAATCAAAATCATGCTCTCCTCCCCCACGAAAACTGACCCGCTCTCTCACCTCCACTCCGTGCCTCCGTCCCTAGCTAGCGAGGTCCAGCACCCCCTCCCCCCGCCGGAGAGCTCCATCCGTACCTCCGCCCCCAGCTCATGAGCTCCCCCCGTTGCCCCCAGCTCTCGAGCTCCCCCTCCTGCCCGAGCCCGCAAGTCCCCAGCCCCCTCCCGCCGCAACACCCCATCCCCCCCTCCCCCGGGTCCATGCAAGCCGCTCCCGATACCTCGCCGGCACTGCTCCCGCAAGCCCCTTCCGCGTCTCGCCCCCCCCCCCCCCCCCCCGGGTCCCTGCAAGCCGCTCCTGCTCCTCACCCGCGTCGCTCCCGCAAGCCCCTTCCGCACACACACCACCCCCGGTCCCTACATGCCGCTGCCGGTGCTCGCACGAAATACATGAGATTTCGGTGCATCCTACGTGGATGCTCTTCTTGGTCGGATGCAGATGCGGGACTCGAATGTGTGGTGGATCCGATGATCTTCTCGGGCGGGCAAGAGCCTTGTTCTGATGCTGAGTTGCTGGGGCATGCAGGCTCGGAAGGTTTGAGTGCATCCACAAGAGCGGGTGAGGCGAACCTGATTGGAGCGGCCTACCAACCGGGGGCTTGCTGTCGATGGTGGGGGATGCGGTTTCCAACACTTGTGACCCTATTCTGTGCTTGGGAGAATTTGCGTGGTAGCGGGATCAAACTCAAGTTCTTGGGAGGGCGGCGGAATCCTCGACGAACCCGCAAGCACCAGCCCTCTCCTCCCCTCCTGCGCCCATTGTCCTCCATTCCTGGCCAAACCTCAAGCTCCAGGCCAAGCTCTCCAGCGATCCCTCTTCTTTCCTATTTTTTTAATCTCAGCCGTTAGATCATTTATTGGGTTAGATTAACCTAGCCATTTGGTTGAGTTAGTGAACTAAAGTAATGGAAGGGTATGAGTGTAAAACAGAGTTGTTATTTAGGGCCATGAATGTAATTCGTTGTTATAGAGGGTTTTCAGGGTAATTACGAGATTACTTAAAGTTATGGGTGTAAATATCCCATTTAATTATGCTTCCAACAGATGTTAAGGCATCGCCAGCTGACATAAAAAACGTATAACATAATCATTTGCCCTAATAGTTGTTCTCCATTAAACCCGTTGACTATTTTTCTAGAATACTAGACGTCCCTTTTTTCCAATCATTTTCAGCTCGAATATAACCTGAAATTCCCATTTTTGTGCCATTGAAAGCAACTTTCAGCATATATACAAACACGCATATTTAGATAGAATTGCTAATAAATTATCAAAATTAAGCACTACTTACTTAAATGCGAAGGAGTTCGATATATCCATCCCATTTTGAAACTCTTTCCCCTTGAAACCATTGGATCGCGATACAACTATTGAGATCGAACCTCCTTAAAGAGAGAAGTACGCAAAAATAAAAGAGTTCAATGGGGCTGTCCCTTGGAGGAGCTAACTTGGCTCCGCCCGTGCAATTTCGCCGGTTTTTATTTTTTTTTGAAATTTTTTTCCATGGAATTTCATCACTATATCCCTATATTATGTCATTAACTTTTCGTACGCACAGAGACTCCTACGGCCTCCATCGATACAGTCATTTTTTAACGGTAATAAAATTGCTAAAAACGACCTTGTCTGGATGGAGGCTGTAGGAGTTTCTGTTTCGCATTAAATTTTAATGACATAATATAGTGTGATATATTGATGAAAATTCACGGAAGAAATTTTTTAAAAAAATAAAAAAAACGGACGAAATAAGGTGAGGGAGTTAAGTTAGCTCCCCCACTGGGGCAGCCCCATTTTACCCAAAATAAAAATCCCAAAAAACGAATATACACCACTTTGCAAAGTATGCTAATATACGACCCGATTTGAGATCCGACGTGTATTTAAATGGATCTTGACCGATTTTAACGGTGTTCGCGGATTTTTTTAAAATCCGATTACGGATCCATTTACATGCGATGTTTTTATACATTCTTCTGAACCAATGCTTTTAAATCGAATCGGATATAGAATCGGAAATTTATTGAAATGGTCGGATTGGGTTAAATCATGTAATCAAATCGGTTCAACCGGATGACGACGTCATAATTATTTAAAATCGGATTAAATCGGACCGTTGATAAAAAAGTGGTTGAATCGGATAATCAAACTGGAATGAAATAATATATATAATTTACACTTAAATATACTTGAAATATAAATAAAATACATAGACAATATATATTTCACACTATACATAAAATGTTATGAGTAGCTGGTTAGGAGTTTGAAATTGGTAACCAAGGCCATGGGTTTAACTCCCACCCCTAACAATATTTTTAAATAAATGAAATAATTAAGTACGATTCAACTTAAGCCATTAAAAATAATAGGTTGAACGGATTGTTCAAAATTTGAAATTGAAACCGGCAAAAGATCGGTTAACTGGACCGCTCCAGATCCAATTCACCAATCGATCTGATCTAATTTCAAAAACACTGTTCTCAACAGTTTTAAAAAAATCGATATTCCTAACATGATATTTTAATTACTTAATTTTAAATAAATGAAAAATTAATTACGGTTCAACTTAAACCATGTTAAAAATAATAGGTTGAACGGATTGTTCAAAATTTGAAATTCGAATCGAATCGAACCAGTAAAGATCGGTTAACCGGACCGGTCCATGCCCGGTTGTTCTCAACAGCTTTGGGAAAATCGATATTCCTGACCTGGTATTTAAATTACTTAATTTTAAAATGTAATCCACAGCTTTAATTCAAGGTGCTTCTTTAGGCAAACAGGAATTATATTTTTCTAATGACATGTTGTCCATCAAGTCATTGGCATTATCGCGTTGATTACTAAAATTCCAAACATCCTTTTCGTAAGCATTGTCCGCATAGATATACGGTATATACCAATTTTATAGAAGAAAAAACATTATGGCTTCAAAGTCTGCTTACCATGTAATCTACGTATAATTATGCAAATGTAAGACATTAATACTTTTCCGCATAAATCATCGTCTTTCTTTAAGTGATAGCGTGTGGATTGTATTGTAAATCGAATTTCTTTTATTTTACCTTATAAAAATACCAATGTCCACTTACGACATTTAGTAAAATATTCACCACGACGATTGGAGTTGTCATTCTCGTTCTTTTTTAGAAAAGGGCCAAAAAAAAACTAATGCGTCCATAGAATTCTCTTACCACCATTATTTAAATTAATCAAACCACTCACACAAAGCCCCCTTTCTATTTCAACTTTCCAGTAAGGCTGTTAGAAAATTCTCTGAGGATCCGTTCGGCAGGAAAATAAGCAGGAATAAGGATGGAGAATAAGGAGAATAAGGGTCTACTAAGAATAAGGAGAATAAGGTGAAATAAAGGTGTGTAAGGTGTGATAAAGATAGGAATAAAAGTGAAATAAGATGAAATAATGGGGAATAGTCGTACTACTGGGAACCGTGTCGGGAAGAGAATTGACCCCTTATTCCAGGGCCTAATCTCCAACCAAACAAGGCCTCAGGCTTGACATTCGCTCAGATTCAGCTCGCTAAAAGTTCGATTCAGACTCGATTCGAAAATAAACGAATCAAATCTGAACATGAGTTTGGGTTCAATTAAATAAACGAATTGAACCTCAAAAATATAGATTCTCTTCAGCTCGTTAAAAGTTCGATTATACACATACATACATAAAAGTATATATACTTACATATTGTATATATAAGGAAGAAAATACATTCTATATTAACGTAAAGGCATTCACTTATTTCTCCAAACTCATCCAGTCATCCACTCTCTAAGTTCATATTCTCTATTCCTGAAACCCCACAAACCTTCCCCTACAGCTGTGGTTTTTCCCTTTGAACAGAAACAACTGCATAATATTTATTCTTAAATGAAACTTTAACCAGCCAAACCGAACCTTTACAACCTTACTTGAGCCAAACAGAACCTGATTACAGTTTTCAATTTATTGAGCTGAACCGAGTTCGAGCCTAAAAGTATGTTAAATGAGCCGAACCGAGTTTGGGTTGGTTCGTCGAGGTTAGGCTCGTTTACACCCCTACTTTCAAGCATGGAAGGACATATCGATATCGGTATCGGTACCATGTCGATACCGATATATCGTCGATATATCGACGATATATCGACCCATATCGCCGACATCAGACCGAGATTAAACTTTTTTGGCATGTCGATACCCGATATCGACTATATCGACGATATATCGGTGGCCTGTCGATACCGATATATCGCCGATATATCGTGATATGGCCATCCATGCTTTCAAGTAAACAACCAACAAAATTAGAGGAGTTGTTTTGCAAAATACCCACGGCCTTTAAAACTCCTGCCACCAGAAAATGGCGGGAGCAAACTTCCAGCTCTCCTCGACTCTCCTCGATTGATCCACAGAAAGCCGTCTCCTTTCTCCAGATCTCACCAGTTTAGAAAGAACCCATTAAGAATAACCCGATTCACTCACACGCTCTCGAGGAAATCGTCGCGGCGAGAAGTGGATGACCGTGCACTGGCCCTGTTTGTGTGAACTCCAATAGAGGAAAGCGCGCAAAGCAACCAAGATGGGCACCAATGCCCTCTCCCGCAACAGCTCCACCTCCTCGTCGGTCATCGATTACGCGCCGGAGAAGGTGTTCGTCGCGGTGAAGCTGGAGTACAAGCAGTGCATCAACAACCTCTCGTGGGTGCTGCAAGGCGAGCTCGCGCCCAAGAGGGTCGTTCTTGTTTACGTCCATGTACCGTCGGCTTTGATACACATGAGTACGATCTCGTCTTATGGCCAATTCTGCATTCCTGGTAATATGATTAGTGTGATATTTTCATGGACTGGATTATGACAGTTGCTTTGTTTCCAGTGGGGGGTCTTTTCCCTGCAGGCCAACTCGAACCGGATCAGGTGGCGGCCTACAGAAAACAGGAAAGGGCAGACATCAGAGCGAAATTGGATCAGTATGTCCATGCTTGCGAGGCTGCCAAGGTGTTAATTTTAACAGGATAACATCTGATGATATTGTCGCGAAATTTCTGAATGAATTCGACGGGTTTACAGAAATCGATTTCTTTCCTTTCTAGGTTCAAGCAGAGAAGCTCTTGATCCAGGCAGATGACATTGCGAACGGACTTCTGAAGATGATCGGCAAACATGGCGTCACGAAGCTCGTCATGGGAGCTGCAGCAGACAAGAATTACTCCAAGTGTTATAGCACAAACTTCCTCTTCTATTTTTAATATATAGCAGCATAGCTTTCTGTTGATATTTAAATGAATGTTTCTGTAGGAAAATGAAAGCGCCCAAATCAAAGACAGCATGTAGCGTCTTGAAGGGTGTTCCTCCATATTGCAGCATATGGTTCGTTTGCAGAGGACAGGTGATCTCTGTCAGGTAATGCTGAAACTTTTCTCTACAGATCTTGACTTTCATCACAGGCAGTGATGCGGAAGATATATGTTGTTTTTCTTGTTTGTGAGAATAGATAATCTGAAAGTTATCTGCTTGATGTTGTTTGTAAGAAGATTTCTTCTCGATGAATAGATGAAACATTGTGGTTAGTATGTATCTGTACCTGTCGATGAAGCGTTGTTTTTAGTCTGAGACTCTGCTGAAGGACATACCTGAGGAGATGGTGCCTGCCCAGAAGAGGTGTTGCTACGAGGAATAGTCATCATGCAGAGATCAATCTGTGGAGTAGGAGCATGAATGGGAGTTGTAGATGGTGCTGGAAAGCTAACATGTGTTTCTGACATGGAATAGAAGGGAAGAGATTCAAAGAATGTAACATATGCACTTGTATAAAATGCCTTTTGTATTTAGGAACATAGGATCTATATCCCTTCTGGTTCTTGGCATACCCAAGGAATATACATTTGACTGCTCTAGCACCAAGTTTGTCCTTTCTTATACCAAGAATGTGGATGAAGGCAACACACCTAAAGACCTTTGAGGGAACAGAAAATAAGGCCTTCCATGGAAAGAGAACCTTAATGAGTATCTACTCATTAATGGAGGTAGAAGGCATACGATCAATGGGATAAGTGACAATTACAATAGCATCACCCCTATAGGTGGTAGGAACGCGATAATCAATGAGTAGGGTTCTTGCAATGTCAAGAATATGCCTATGTTTGTGCTCAGCCACACCATTTTGTTGTGAAGTATGGGCACAAGTAGTTAGGTGTAAAATTCCATTGGTCAATAGAAAAGACTGTAAATCACAAGAAAGAAACTCATGAGCATTATCAGATCATAAACATTTGATAATGGTGCCAAACTGAGTCTTTACTTCATTAATAAACTAAAAAATAATCTAGAAGATATCATATTTATTTTTTAATAAGAAGGTCGACAAGACACGAGAAAAGGCATCTATAAGAACCAAATAGTATCTATTTTCCAGACGATCGAGATATCGATTGAGCCCCCAAACATCAAGGTAAATCAACCCAAAAAGACTTCTAGAATGGATGGTATCAAAGACATGAAGGAACTCTTGTAGTGTTTCCATGGCTGGCAGGCCACACACTCTAGGCTGGTAGTGGGAGGAAGTTGGGGAAGAACATGATGAAGCTTGTGAATGGAAGGGCAACCCAATCGTTGATGTCAGGGCATCGGAAGAAGCACAAAAGGGAGTTCCAGAATACGCAATAGTCCCAGATGAATGCAGAGATGATAGAAAATCCTTTCCTCAAGGCACACACTAATCCTCTTCCAATCTATATGTATTGAAAAATACATGAAACAACATTAAATATAGCTATGCAATTCAGCTCCCTGCAAATCTAGTTAAAAAGAGAAGACTGATGGGAAACCTAGGCACAAACATAACATTATAGGGCCGAATGTTAGGGGTGAGATGTGCATCCCCTCATCCCTTGATAGGGGAAAAATGACCATGTGCAATTTGTATTATTTGTCTAAGTGGTACTTTGTGCATCTAAAGGGTTTGTTCTCCACATAGGCGGGTAGATGCACCTGTATCAACCACCTATTCTGATTTCGCAAAACTATTTGCGGAAGCAATAAAGACAATTGTGTGTGTGAGAGAGATATATAGTTTCTGGAGGATCACTCGGGTTTGAAGGCATAGAATCTCATGTGCGAAGCCTAATTTAGGCGCTACATCAAATCTTTGAAGTCTTTTCTGAGAACTTTAACTATGGGTGCATCTCCCTTAATGGTAACAATCCTAGCTATAGGAGCATGATGTCCCTGTTTGTTATAGCAGACAACCTCGACGTGGTTGTGCACTGAGTTGTGCCTCGACCTCGACCTATACTAAAGAGACATCATCCTCGACCTGTACTAAAGAGACATCGACCTCCACTTTGAAATGATCCAAGGGCTCCTCGCCCTGATGAGGTAGTAAGTGCAGTAACTTGTCTCTAAACATCTATTTGTATGCATGTGTGATGGACAACTAGATGACTTAGGGTACTGTAGGCCTCCTCAATGGTAGGTAGAAGATCGATAGTGATCATCTGATGAGCCACAACATAGGCAGAGTCGAGTCCCATTAAAAACACCAAGCAAGCTATTTATTGATGGTGTTCCTTTTGTTTAGGGTAGCTACATCTAGGAATGCATATATTGTATTGTTCAAGTGATGATTTGAGGGTAGATAAGTATGGAGTAGTTTGTTTGCTTCATATTCAACATGTAGAAGCAGGTCTGATACACCCTACTTGAGTTCTTCTCATGTCCATATGTGGCTTTGATAGATGTCAATATATCATGAGAGGTGGTGTAGTATATCATCTCGTCAGCAATCCTGTCAATGATGCTGACCATGATCTAGGATCTGACCATCCTATCATCTTTTTCCCATGAGGTGTATTTTCCAGTCTTGCTAGCAGGTTCTGACTCCAAGAGAATGTGTTCCTTGTCGTATCCTCGTGTGATCATGAGGAACATTCTAGATCACTTAGGATAACTGGCCATGTCCAACTTGGGGATCGAGCCAAAGGAGGGTAGATGAGAAGTGCCTCCTACATAACCTTGAGATGTCACTTCAAATTTTGGCGTCACTTAGGTCGTTAGGTCTGTTGCAGTTAAATAAGAGAAAATACCAAGCAACTTAAATCATTCTAGACCCTAGATGGGGTTGCCAAATCAATACAAGGTCGGTTTGTGGTGGTGGGTTATTTTGGTGGACAATGATGTGTAAGATAACACACTAGCATAGATGCATGCACGTGTGGGATAGGACACATGTTGGGGCTAGGGTGTAGTTTGAGATTCGAGGGTGATGGATGATAAGGGGCTTGATTTGGGAGCGGTTGCGGATTTGGGGTTTCGGGATTTGTGGGTTCAACAACAGGTGGGGCACTGGGGGCTTGCGAGCGGCGAGGGGGGGGGGGGGTGGGGTGGGGATGAGGTATGGGGTGATGGGATGAGGAGCTTACATGGGGCGATGGGGGTTTGCAGGGCATTTGTAGGTGCGACGATAGGGGGGTTTGCAACGGTGGCAATTGGGGGTTTTTAGGGGGCTTGCAGGTGGTGATGGGATATGGTGACTTGCAGTCAATATGGTGGCTTGCAGGGTGATGAAGTTCTGATTCATCATCTTAATATATTAATCATAGCTTTATTCCCATTAACAAATTTCAAATAAAATTCCCTAAATTAAAGAAATGAACAAAATATAACTTTTATAAAAATAGACTAATTATCTTGTAAATAAGTCCATAAAATAATTCAAAATAAAAAATCACAAAAAATATAAAAATAAAAAAATGTTGAAAAATATGTGTAAATACCCAAACTTCCTTGATTTTTAAAAAATTTATACTAACTCCTTTTGACTTAATTCTTTTCCTAACTTGTACACAAAAATGTGTAAAAATTCAAAAATACAAAATAATTTTACCTTGAATAAATACTCTTAGATCTTGAACCGAAAATTTCATAAAGTCTTATTCCTCGGCTAAATTCCTGCTCCGTATAAACTCCAAATTCACCAATTCATTAAAATTGGAGCTCGTTTTTGAAATATCGTTTTTGGGACCTGATTGTATATTTTGCACATACTTTATTTTGTTGATTTTATTTCATCTTTTTTCTGAATTATTAAAAATCCAAAAAAATTAGCTTAATGTATATTTATTTATTTATATTTTATCTAAATTTATCTTGATTTTATCTTATTTAAAAGATATAAAAAAATCGTAAAACAGAAAAATGTGGTATTTTATTCTATAGGGTAGGATCAAAAATACATTTTGTGCAGGTAATCTTTTTTGATTTTAGATTCCTTACAAAAGTTGTAGATCTCATCGAGACGGACAACTTTCGTGTTGACTACTTTTTGATTTGACTCTAATTTGATGGCTTGCAGGGACGTCGATGGGGTGGTGGGCTTGGGCGATAGGGCGAAGGGATTGTAGGTCATGGGGCTTATAGGTGAAGGGCTTGCAAGCGAAGGGCTTGCAGGTGATGCAACATCGATTGAGGGCTTGTAAGTGGGGTGGTGAGGCGTGGTTGATGATAGGGCTTAGGCGGAGGACTTGGGCGATGAGTAGACAGAGAATTGGTTATGGCAATGGGGGTGAAGGGACTCAGTTTTGGCAATGGGGCATCAAGATTCTTCGAGCGATGAAGGATTGAGAGGGTGACGTGGGGGTGGTGGGGGAGGAGGGGAAATTTGTTCTGATACCACTTGTGAATGAATCGAACAGAATCTGATGATCATGATCAATGGAGTGCATGGATTTCTCTCGTCCCCCCCGAGAGTCTAACATCTTTTGTGGATCTCTACACTACAAGAAAAAGCGCTTTTGGCGAGCACAAAAGTCCTCCCTAGGTGCTCTCAGAGTGCTCTCTAAGTGCTCTCCAAGTCATTTGGCGAGCACATGTGCTCGCCAAGCTTGTGCTCGTTAAAATCCTACTCGCTAGCTCATATTGGCGAGGACATGTGCTCTCTATTAAAAGTGGGCGAGCACATGTGCTAGCCAAGTCCTAGCCAAGTGCTCTCTGAGTTCTGTATTAGCTAGCACTTAGCTAGGACTTGGCTAGCACATGTGCTCGCCAACTGTGGAGAACATGAAAAAAAATATATAGATTCTTCGGGGTTTCGAAGCTCCGTTAAATCTGTATTACCTACCATAAAGTCATTTTAAAACTCTTATATTATATAAACATATTTTATGCCAAGCTGGAGACCGATACTTCAATTTCATTGCTTTCTTCTCTTCTAGTGTTACCCTGATTTCTCATACACATTCTTTCTCTCTCATTCATAACATTATAGTGTACAGGCATATACAATAACATACACTCACAATCAGTAACACACGTAGGTATACTAACACAAACACCATACTAACATAAGCATTTCTTATCTAGAACCAAAACACTATATTTACACACTTTGCACTTTCTAACAAACATACACACATTATATCTCCTGCATTCACATGCTAAAATATATAATACATACTAATACACACTAGTATTCACATAAGCACACACAAACACAAATGAACTTAAGCCAAACATGCACATCCTCTCTTTCACAGTGTAACACATGTGAACTATAGCACAAACTAACATAATGTAACACACACACATACCCACACTAGCATATACATACGAGCACTCTAACACATACATAAATACGCATGAACCTAGATAATACACATATGAACATGTAAGTACTCAAAAAATCATTTTGCAAAAACATGAAAATAATACATGAAGAAAGAGTATGAATCATAATACAAAAGTAAAACATCATCATATGCACTAACCTCATACATCTAGTGGAGTGCATTCTCCTTATCATCTTCCTATTATATTTTATATAGATCACACCTTGTACCTAGTCGACTCAAAGTAAAATTAAATTAATAGTTTGAAGATTGAATATACAAGTATCAAAGAAAGATGATAAAGTTTAATCAAGCATACCTATTGATGTAGGATTTGGCCTTCTTCATCCTCAAGATCATGTTCATACTCTTTCCAAAAACAATCACGTTCATACACACGATCATGTTCAAATGTAAGGGCTCGAAGTCCTGGAATTCTGAAAAATTGGAAGTGAATACACTTTTCAAGAATAAAAAGAATAACACCTCTAGACATGCATGCTCAATAAATCATCTTGCAAAATCATGAATGTAAATACATGAAGACAAAGTGTGAATGGTGATACAATAGAATTGCATGTACGTGAATTTAGAAAGGCATGTACATGCCTCTATACTTACAAATAACATGATCATCTTATCGTAAATAATTATTCCTACTAGATCCCATCATATTTTAAGTGGATACTAACATTTCCTAATCACTTAATTATAAACTTTAGTTCAAAGTTTGAAACTTGGATATACATGGATAAAAGTAGGAGGACAATATTTAATTGAGCATACCTAATGATAGAAGAGTGGATGTCTGGAAAACAAATCTACATTATATGTGTAAGCCTGCATTCAATTATAAATGATAATCTCAATAGAAATCTAAATAAACTAAAGATAGAAAAGTTTTTACTAGTAGATAAAGTGTTACCAATAATACCGTGAGCTTTCTCCTGCTATATCCAAAATAGGAACAAATAAGATAATATATGGTCACCCTCACAATCACATTCATCTGCAAAGTAATAAAAAATGTAAAATATAAAACTTGGTTAACACATATATCCATGGTAGCCTTCTACATGTAGAAACTTTAGGTATTTAATCAATAACATCAAAATTAAAGACCATTTTATCAAAACTTTACAAACAAATATTACACACTAAAATAAATCTAACATATTAAGAAGTATGTCCTCACTCTCATAGGCTTGTGCTCCATGCATATTAAATTAATGCATTCTCTAACACATACTCTAATATGCATGCACACTCTTCCCGATACACAATATACTAACACACTCCTTAAGATACATGCACATGCATGCACACATAACACACATACATAAATAGCTCACACAAATAATTTTCCCACCCCCCTTCAACATTGTATTAATACACTCTACATTCTCTAACACACACATCACACACACACGCACTAGCATACTAACACACACATGTACACATGTACTAACACATGCACAAACACGCACACATACTTAAATACCACAAGAACATATGAAATAAACCATTTCTACATTGTCCTGAATATGTAGGAAAATATGGGTATTTAGTCTATGTATAGGTTATCACATCACATATAACAATGGAAGTTCTCAATTTTTCATTATATCATACACCTTGCATACATGTTGATTTGCATATAGGATAGCCTCACAAAATTTGTTCTAAATATAATCTATGGTAATCTAATGGTATAATGTCCAATATACAAGTAAACAAATTTGAACAATATGGTTGTTTTGTAATGGTAATGGTTTAGACATTTCATCATACACCTTCCATACATGTTAATTTGCATATAGAATTAGCTAACAAAATCTATTCTAACATCTAATATACATCAATATAATCGTATGATGTACAATAAACAAGTTAACAGATTATAAAAAAACACGGTATGATGTTATATTCTAAAAAAATTGCAAACCCTAAATCATTGAATATATCTATACTATGCAACCAAAATAAAAATAAGCAAGAGAGGAGTGCTCAAAATACCTTATGAAACAAAAAGTAGCATATAGTGAAGGTAAATGATGGTCGATGGAGGTGGAGGATGCCGCTCAAAGATCGTCGGAGGAGGGTTTTTTGGGGTTTCGTTTCATTTGGAATGAAGGACAGGGAGCCCGCTAGGATTCTGTTTATAAGACGTGGGCGAGCACATGTGCTCGCCAATGTGCTCTCTAAGTACTCTCCCCCAAATTTTCACGCGCCATTTAAAATCATACATTGAAATTTAAATGGGCGAGCACAAGTGCTCGCCAATGTGCTCTCCAAGTGCTCTCCCCCAAAATTTCACGCGCTATTTAAAATCACACATTGAAATTTAAATGGACGAGGCCGGTGGGCGAGGACGAGTGCTCGCAAGGTGCTCGCCCAAAGGTGGCGAGCACATGTGCTCTCCCTGTCCTAGCCCTTTTGTGCTCACCAAATCGTGTTTTTCTTGTAGTGCTAATTCCTTCAATGAAAAGCTTGGATACTAGTCTATTTGGTGACTCTCAAATAGGGTTCACTATCAAATTTTCCTAAGATTGAAGGTTTGACCTTCGAGGGACTAGTGGAAAACATGCTTTAAAGAGTTGGTTTGGATTCATTCTGGGCTGAATGTAGTCCCATTAAAACAAACGTGAGTTTTCCTCTCCCTCTTGAATACCAAATTATCTCATTTTACAGAACGAATACCACCGCTCGCCTATTTTAACCAATACATCCCATTCCTAACATGGATACTTTGTTACCCTATTTTTTTCAAACCGATCTAGTTACTTTATTTTGATCTTGCAGAGGTGTGTGTGTATGCTAGTATGGTATAAACAACAAGGTATGCGTGGTATAGAAAATAAAAGCGAGGTATGGTAATTTTTGTCGACTTTTATAGTATATGGCTTTTGATAGTGAATGATTAGCTGAATATGTAAATATATGGTAAAAAAAACAAAGTACAATAACTATACATGTCATTAATAATCAGGTTGTTATATGTATTATTGAGAGGTATTTTCTACGGAAAGGCATTTCTACACAAGACATTTCCTCATTTCTTGTTACACGCAATTTATGTCTTTTACTTATTTTAAGGTACCACTCTCTTGCAACCCTCCTAGCATCTATATAAGAAGAGCTAGTGTGCCCTTTATAAAAACACAACATGATCATCTCTTTCTCAATTTTTCTCCTCATGATATCAAAGCCACCATCAAACCTTAAGGCCCTGTTTGGTAGGAGAATAAGCCATGTAATAAGGGGTCAATTCTCCTCCCGACACGGTTCCCAATGGTACGACTATTGCCCATTATTCCATCTTATTTCACTCTTATTCCTATGTTTATCCCACCTTACCTACCTTTATTTCACCTTATTCTCCTTATTCCTATCTTCCAGCCGAACAGAGAATAGACCATTATTCTCATTCCCCATCCTTATTCCTGCTTATTCCTGAACGGAACGTGCCCAAGGTCCTGTTTGGTCGGAGAATAGGCCCAGGAATAAGGGCCAATTCTCCTCCCGACACATTCTCAGTGGTACGACTATTCCCCATTATTCCATCTTATTTCA
Organism: Ottelia alismoides; assembly: GCA_037367405.1. Taxonomy (NCBI): domain Eukaryota; kingdom Viridiplantae; phylum Streptophyta; class Magnoliopsida; order Alismatales; family Hydrocharitaceae; genus Ottelia; species Ottelia alismoides. Next base: position 43,136 of record JAZKJV010003432.1, on the reverse strand, counting down.
CTCTTATTCTTATCTTTATCCCACCTTACATACCTTTATTTCACCTTATTCTCCTTATTCCTATCCCCCAGCCGAACAAAGAATACACCCTTATTCTCCTTATTCTCCATCCTTATTCCTACTTATTCCCGAACAGAACGCACCCTAAGGGTTAAACCATCGTCTCTCTCCTTCTCCTTCTCTCGCCACATGCAATCGCTCCCCAACTGAGGGAGCTCTGCATCCTTTAGTGCCCTAGGCAATGTAATACCTCCTCCTCTTCCATCTAGCGCATCTTTCAAGCAAGTGGGCATCACTTTCTAACATCGTTGGTGATACTCTCATAGCAACCCCAAACTTGTGGCCTTTAGGAGATCCCTTGATGGTCTAAATCAATATAAAAGTTTCTCAATTTCTCTTCTTTGAGTTTTCTCTTTCGTGTTTCATTTTCCCCTATTTCTTCAATGGAAAATCATAGAGGGGATATTGTTCGAACTTTGGGTCCGCAAAGTCTAGGGGATATGTTGTCACAATGGCAATGGGCCATGCAGTTTATGAGCATTGATGGAAAGTGTCAACAAGGAGTATGTGCTCTCACACCTAGGACCGACTACGAAGACGGGAGAAAACAAGCCTTGAAAGTAAGATAATGCATGTCCCAAGGTATAGGTGACATGATTTCTTACATTGTAAACCGCTAACGATCTTCTGAATCAGCCTACTACTAAAGATATGTGGGAGATTTTGGTCGCTACATACTCTCATGCCAAGAATGAGAGCAAGATTCTGCAGCTCCCACATAACATCCATCTCATGAAAGAGTATGTTCGTCCCCTCCATACATATTATGTTGCCTTGAAGGGTATGTTTACAAAACCCTATGGCTATTTTCCATTGTGCAAGTGCACAGATCAGATGACATACATGAATGTGTTCATGGTTGGGATATTCCTAACCGGGTTAAAAATCCATCTACAATTCACCTCATTTCCTAAGGAGCAATGCCATATCTTCATCAGAGGATGAAGATATGGTACATGTTCTTATCAAACAATACAACTATATCTTTTATATGTTTCTTTGCAAAATCAAGACACATAGAAGTAGATCCTCATATTCAAGTGTCTATCAGTTCACTTTTGCATCTCGTGAGAGTTTATTATCTTAATCCAAATATATGCGGTTGATGCAATAAATCACATTTACCTTCTTAATATCATTATGGTCCATCCAATCTACTTTCTGAACATGTCTTGATCAGACATGATAAACTGAAATTACATCTGCAGTAACCTCTTCTTTAATGCTCTTGATTTGTATATTTAGCTTGAAATCCTATCTTCTGCAGAGAGGCTGTTGCAACTGGAAGAGAGTTGCCAAAATCCTCGGAGACTCCCAGGACCGACTCGACAGCAAGTTCGCGGGCTGTTTCGGACATATCATCTCAAGGAAGTTGGTTGTCTCTGCAAGAGCAAGAACTCTTTGCGCAGGCGAAGAACAAGGAGGAGTTTTTCCTGAGAAGTGCCTCTGATTCGATGCCTGAAGGTTATCCTTATGATGCTAGTACTCCAAAGAGCCAATCTAGCATCATGGAGGTCACTGCCGATCTTCAAGGATCGACGAGCTCTCCAACGGGAAGAGATGATCATGACTGTTCTTCCGAGCATGAACCAGCAGAGATCACCCAGCTTTCACCTACAGAAAATGCGAGTTACCTCGTCTTACTGATGCATCGACAATTTTAGCAAATTCCTCTTTGACACCATAAATCTGTATCCTCTGCAGGATTACTTGTACAATCAACTGAAAGATGCCCTGAATGATGTAGCAAGATTTAAAGACGAAGCACACGAAGAATCAAGAAGGCGTGCGAGAGCTGATATGGAACTGCTTGAATCCAACCGAAGAGTACGTTCAATTAAACTTCGCAACTGGACATTCTTCTGGCAGTCTGAGTTACATCTTTCGTGCATCTTCTTAAAATTCTTTCGCCAGATTAAAGCATTAGAGTCGAGGTACGCGCAGGTGATGATGCTTCGTAAAGAGGCGGAAGAACTGCTGGAGAAAGAGAGATCGGAATGTGAAACATTAAGAAGAGAAATCAAGTCTCTGACGAGAGAAAAACAGGAACTGGAAAAGCTCAGGGAGAGTGATGCGTACAAAGAACTGGAGAAAGTCCACAAGCAGAAGTTGGCATTAGAGATCCAGATCGTGGAACTGGAACATACAGTGAGAGATAAGGAGGAGAAGCTATCGGAAGAACAGAAGCTCCAGTCAGCTCTCATAAAAGAACGCGATTCAGCTGTTAGAGAACTCGAAGAACTGAGGAAAGGCAATGGAGTCAGCAGCAAGAACAGCTCGTCGAGCTTCTCGGAGTTCTCTCGTGCTGAACTCGATCAAGCCACCCGCAATTTCGACAGCTCGATGAAGATCGGAGAAGGAGGCTATGGGAGCGTGTTCAGAGGATCGTTGCGCAGCGCGATCGTCGCTGTTAAAGTGCTGAATGCCAAGAATTTAAAAACCCGACATGAATTTCTTGAAGAGGTAGTATATGATAAAGCTCATGTTGTTCATCCTATCCAACATCTAATGACAGCTTGAGTTTAGAGTCTGCAGTAGACGTTTGAGCGGTTCGATCTTGATCGAGCAGTTCGCGTGATTTCACACGATACGAACTCACAAAGAGTACAAAATAGTATGAACCGCTCGATAACGTTTTTTTTCCATTTTTTTCCAGATTGCAGTTATCGATGGTGTGCGGCATCCGAACATAATCTCGCTAATAGGCGTGTCATATGAAGCATCTGTACTTGTATACGAGTTCCTACCAAATGGAAGCCTGGAAGATCGGCTCGCTTGCAAGAACGGAACTCCGCCGCTGCCGTGGCGAACCCGTCTCCGGATTCTAGTTGAGATCTGCTCTGCACTGATATTCCTTCACATAAAATCAACCAAGAGCTTCGTCCATGGCGACGTCCGGCCAAGCAACATCCTACTCGATGCCAACTACGCGAGCAAGCTCGCCGATTTCGGGATCGGTCGGTTGATCCAGTCCAACGCGAGCAATCTACAACGATGGACCGATCCGAAGGGAGCCTTCGTGTACTTGGATCCTGAGTTCTTTTCCTCCGGAGAGCTAACGGCTAGTTCGGATGTCTACTCCTTCGGCGTCATAATTCTTCGCCTGCTGACCGGTAAGCCGGCGCTTGGGATCGTGAGGGAAGTGCAGGATGCTTCCGACAGAGGGAGCCTCGCGAGTCTTCTCGATCAGACGGCCGGGGACTGGCCGGTGGTGCAGGCACAGCAGCTTGCTCAGCTGGGAATCAGCTGCTGTGAGATGATGCGCAAGAGGAGGCCTGATCTCGCGAACGACGCGCTTCGCGTGCTGGAATCCATGGAGAAGATGGCATCATGATGCAAAGGAAGATGGCATCTTCGGTGTCTATGAAGGATTTCGATCTGGTTCTTTTGGATTCATGCTGAACCTGGAAAGGCTTCTGTACATATATATCTTTTTGAGTTGCAGTTCGGAGAAGCCATGTTTATGATGATGTCAAGAATTACTTGAAAGTTAAACCCATCTGTGTTTTCTTTTGGTGTCTTCAATTGCAATGATATTTTGATGCTTCTGTTTCTGATTCACCTGCCAATGACATTTAGATTTTACACTGACATCTCGAAGGAGATGTCTGTGTAAAAACGATGGTCAGTCAACATCGGTAACATTTTGTTAATGATTGGATGTTTAAAGGGAATCTCATTCCAAAATCTATGTTTATAGATTTAATCATCGGTTAATATACTACATGTCCTCCGATTTACGTTAATATCCGATGTAATTTGCAACTCACATTGTTGGTCCCAAGCTTGGGTTAATTGAGGAGGGTTGCGTGTTAGGTAGCCGACAACCAACGCAGGAGAGATAAATTCTTAAATATGTACTTAAAGTTCTTTTAAGGACACTGTTGAGGAATGTATCTCGAAATCGTTCGGATAAATTCCTAAATAGTGTTCTTAAACACTTTCGTCTCGAATTCATTCGGATCTTTTAAACATGGATTAGGCAAACATCAAGACTTCGTCGGGACGTTCCCTACTTGCGACGCGTTGTATCTATCATCCGAATGCAATGAGAAGTTGGCAAGGGCTGCTACATACATCGATGTCGAGATGTAGTTCAAAGTTTGCAAGGATTACTGCATGAGGAATACATGCGAGTAAATAAGCTAGTTCCGCTGCATCGCCGCCCGGATGTAGTCCAAAATTTGCAAGAGTTCTCGCATGATGGACACATGCGGATAAAGAAGTTAGTCCAAAAGAGGTTGCAAAGGAAGTTGCGGATAGGTAGTTAGAATATTGGCACTTTGACTGGCAAATCGATGGATATAGTTGATGCGATGGAAAGAAGTAAAAGATTCATAGTATGTCTACAAGAGGCAAAATGAATTGGAGAGAAAGCAAGGGAGATCAAGAAGATATACTTTAAACTTTGGTATTCATGTAAGATACTGGCAGAAATGGTGTTGGAGTGGTTGTTCATAAGGATTTGAAGGATTGTTTGGTTGAGTTGCAAAGATCTGAGGCGCTTGAAGAAGAAATTCTGAATATCATCTCAGTCTATGCACCACAAATTGATTTAGATAATAGGATTAAACAAGGTTTTTGGGAGGATTTGGATAAGATTATGCAAGGAATCCCAAAAAGAGAGATGATTTACCTAAGTGGAGATCTTAATAGGCATGTGGGAAAGGATGCTTCAGGATATGCTAATGTTCATGGAGGACATGTCTTCGGAGATAGAAATGAAGAGGGAAAAGTCTTACTAGATTTTGTAACAACTTATAATTTTTTCATTGCAAATACTCTCTTCAAGGAGAGGGAGGAGCATTTAATTAATTATAAGAATGGATCGACTAGAACACATATAGAATAATTTGCGTTGAAAAGAAGAGATCGATTGTGTTGCAATGACTGCAAAGTAATCCCAAGAGAGAGCCTGTCCGCCCAACATCGTTTGTTAGTCAAGGATATGCAAATAAAAGAGCTAATAAAGAAAAGGAGTGTTTCCAAGATCACTAAAACTATATAGTGGAATCTTCAATTGAAGCAATCAAGGTTCAAAGAGAAGGGTTTTAGAAGATTTATCTTAGGATTGTAATAGAAGCGCTAAAGAGATGTGGGAGGCGGTAGCATCTTATATGCGAAGGGTAGCCAAAGAGATGCAAGGCGAGTCAAGGTGAGAAGATCCAGGCCAAAATAGCTTGGTGGTGGAGGGGTGCAAGAGAAGCTCAAAATTAAAAGAGCTTGCTTTAAATCTATGTCTAAGGACAGAATAGATGAAACTGTCACAAACTACAGAATAGCTATGAAGGAAGTAAAGAAGGCGGTAAGCGAAGCTAAGTCAAAAGTTTATGAAGTTTTGTACAAAAATTTGGATTCTAAGGAGGGTCAGAAGGATATATTCAGGTTGGATAATGCAAGAGAAAGAAGTATCAAAGATTGTTCTCAAGTGAGATGCATTAAGGATGAGGAAGGTCACATGCTTGTTACTCAAAAGGATATAGAGACTAGATGGAAGTAATTCCATAAGCTTTTCATTGGGGAAGGAAATAGAGAGATCACTTTAGGAAATCTAGCTAGTAGTGAAAAGTTACTTGAATCGTGTAAGCTACAGACGAATACAAAGGAAATAGAGGAGGCTTTGAATGATATGAGACATGGGAAAGATATAGAACCTGATGACATTCCTGTAGAAGTTTGGAGAGTTTTAGATAAGCGTGGTTTGACTTGGCTTATAAATTTATTTAATGTTATTAGATGAAGTAAGAAAATACCTAAAGAATGGAGAAGAAGCATCATGGTTCCTCTTTATAAGAACAAAGGAGACACTCAGAATTGTTCAAATTACATAGGTATAGAGCTGATGAGTCACACAATGAAAATTTGAGAACTCATGATTTAAAGAAGTTTGAGACAAGTTTCCAAAGTAAAAGAAAATGAATTCGGATTCATGTCAGGTCGCTCAACTATTGAAGTCATCCACTTGTTGAGGAGAACAATTGAGATTTACAGAACTAAAGTAAGAACCTCCATATGATTTTTATTGATTTAGAGAAGACTTATAATTATGTCCTATGGGAGATATTATGGAGAGTTTTTGAGAAAGGTGATGCCGCCTCGGCTACCCTTGTTAATTCAACCAAGTTATCAATCAAATTGGATGTTAAGTTCATTGCAGTCGGGTAATCGAGGCTTCATCAAAAACACCACTCAAACTTAATGGATAATCAAGTTCAAGCGATAAATTTATTTTACTTGGGCAAGCCCAAGGTCGAACTCAGGGAGGCAGCTGTCTCCTTAGGTAAATTTTCAGTTAATTCAGAGATCAGATTTTTAGAGGAATGATTTCTTTGATTTTTTTATACTTTTTTATGCAATTAAAAGAAAGACAATGCAATTCCAAGCCAAATTTTAAGTTAAATCAAGAAAGATGGTCAAATAAAGTCCAAAATTAATGAAACTTGGCCATAATAAGGAATTGTATGAAACTAAGCTACTGCAATTTTTTTTAGAATTTTTAGATTGTAAATGAATGAAAATAAATAAAATATAATTGCATGGTAGTTTTTGCAAAAGTAATTCTAATAAATAGCAAAGCACATTATTTTTAGATATAAAAATTTTCCTATATAGGTCTAAGTGATAAAGATCCAGGAAAATTAATAAACCTAAAAATCTATATAAATTGGATCTATTAAAAATTAATTAGGCAAAAGATTATTTGATTTATTCAGGCCTCGTTATGCGTGCAAATGCTATGATTTTTGGACATAGTGTAGAGTATCTTAACCTAAGTTTAATGTGATTTTATGGTGATTTTTGGAGTGATAAATAATTTAATAACAAATAAAAGGCACATAGTGGGCAAAATATCTCAAATTTCACCAAAATAATATTATTAAATTCAATGTTGTCACAAAAATAGGACATGTGTCACAAAAGATAGAGGACAAGTTATACTACAACATGCAATTTTAGGAATTTAAAAATGATGAGAAATGGACACCTAAATATGTGTGCAAACACAGGGACCATAGTGCAAATACAGAAAATAAAATTTATTAAAATAAAACGTGCTGACAGGGACGAAAGTGCAAATACTTATAATGCTGGGGGTATGGATGCAAAATTCCCACTAAACCACGTGCTCCTCCCGTGACGCTCCTTGCAGGGACTGAAATGTAATTTCTGAAAGATGTAGGGGCCTCATTGCAAATTACCCATCCCTCACGTAAGGTACACGTGAGGAGATAGGCTCGGACGGCGATGGAGGGTCGGGCAGAGGCTCGGAAGATTCTGTAGGCTCGGACTAAGCTTCGGATCAGCTTCGGTCACTCCGAGCCTAGGGTCGGGGAAGAGGCTTGGAGAATCCACATGGCGAAGGCTGGACCGCTAGATCAGGAGTGATCCAACGACGACAGAAGCGGGATACGTGACGCAATCAAGGACTATCAGATCAGATAGATCTAACGGTATCTAGGGCTGAAGGTGATGGCGACATGGCTTGCTGCGTGCCGTTGGATAGCGATAAATCCAACGGTATCTGGAAGTCAAAGCAGAGGGGACGTGGTGTAACGAGATCCGTTAGATCAGGAAAATCCAACGGATGCGGGCGCTGGGCCACATGTCGTGAAGAGAACCGTTGGATCGGGAAAATCCAATGGTATCTGTACTTCGTCTTCTCCGGTCTACCGCCTTCTGCGGCGGACTTGGCGGGGCTCCGATGAGTTGACTTTGGCTCCGCCGCCTTGGCCCGTGGTCATGGAAGCTCGGCAGTGGATCCTGGATAGCTAGGATCGATCGTGGAAGCGTCAGGAGGTCGCCGGAGGCTTTAGAAGCGGCTGGAGTCGATCGAAGACCAGTGGCGACGAATCTCAAAGCGGCTCCGGCATAAAGTCCAGCCAATGAAGATTATGGGTCCTATAAGGTTAGTTCGTGCTAGAAATCGAGTGCAGTGCTCGTGGGATGTGCAAGGGGTGTGTGAGAGGCCTGAGGGTGAAGTGGTATCCGGGCGTAGGTGATGCTCCGTCGTGACCGGCGACTCTATGAGCGGAGATGGGTCGAAGCATCGTGGAGAGGATCTAATGGTGGCGTGAAGGTGAGAGCTCCAAGGCGAAGCTCGGTGGATGGTCGGAGAGATGTGGAGTCGATCGGAGACGACGGGAATAATAAGAGAAAAACGGAGAGGGAGAATATGAAGATTGGAGAAGACGATGGAGGATGCTACCTGGGGTCGGAAGCTCGGGGAAGAGCTCCTAGTCGTTGCTCGAGGGTTGGCAGCTGGTCCGAACTCGTGCAGCTCGTCGAGGAGGCTGCGGCGTGGCGTGCTACACTGTGGATCTTGCCGGAGAAGATAGCACAGTCGTCGTTCATTTTCTTGCCTAATTGCTGTCACCAACAGGTAGATGGAAGATCTGGGTACCTCTCTGCAAGGGCGGATGGGCTGGAAAGTGGTCGGAGGCAGAATATTTGAAGGGAGAAGGTGGAGGTGCATGTGATGGGGAGGTGATGTTAGTGGAGCATGTGGAGCGACGTAGGCGAGTGTCATGGAGATTATGGAGGCCGACGAGGAAGGTGGAGGTCGGGGCTATGTCGTGGAGGTCACAGTGGGCGGAGAAGATGGCTGGAGTGGAGCCAAAAATAGGAAGGGGGCGGAGCCGTCGTGAGGTGGGTGACGTGGGCGAGGCTTCTTCGGGAGGTAGGACACGATGTCTCCACTATTGGATCGCGCAATCCAACGGTGGAGCGGTGGGCTTTAGGGAAGGGTTAAGATTAGATTAGGACAATGTGATCGAAGGGTTGTGATCAAGCCACGTGGCAGCATGGGGACGCGGCGCTAAAGAATGGTGGAAATGAGATCTAGGATGATGATCCAAGGGTGACGATCTCCTAGAATCTATGGCGGGGATACGATCGATGGCTGGAGGATCGAGCAGCGCAGAGCGCGCCACGTGAAGCGCTATGGTTGAGGCGGGAAGTGACGATAGAGATGGAATCTGGGAAAAGATCGGATGGCTGTGGTGAGTTGCACAATGGAAGGCCAAGATCTGAAGGAGACGAAGGCGATCTAATGACCAGGAGACGAGGCGTGTACCGAGCAATGGTGTGGGCCGCGTGGCGCAACCAGAGGGCACCACGTGGTCCAATCTGGTTGGTTGAAAAAGAATGTGAGATAAGAGGGAGAAGATGACCGAATTTGAAAAAAAAACTCAAAATATGAAAGTTGTAGATCTCGATGAGATCTACAAGTTTCAAGTTGACCAAAAATGGAAATGAGGTCGAATAAAGTACTAACATACAAGGGTACAAATATACATACATACAATATACAATGAGGGCCGAAAATCCAAGTTTTGCATATGAGCTTCGATTTAATGAAATTGCTCTCATTTTGAAGGTCTCTGAATATGTATTAATTTAAAAGTGAGTAAACTTAGATCGGAAGCTGTAAGAGAGAGATATGTACATTCTAAGGTCCATAGTCTCTAACTTGGTTTGGGGTTTTATTGGTCAATTATTCAAGTTAACATTTTTTTGGTATTTTTCTTGTATTATTTGTCAGTAATATATACAATATAGAGTGAATTTATGGGATTTATAGTTAATATAAAATATATATAGATGAGTGATTTTTACAAGTGAATTGGGCTTCCTATTTAATGCAGATGCGAATGCTAAGATGCAAATGTTAACAATGCATGCATGAATGCTAATTATGCAATTTTGTGGAAATATGCTCCTAATTACTTGGGAACAAGATTCTATTTTCGACTTTTAAGAGCGATGATTCACAGATTCATCAAAGAGACAAGTGCCTATCCTATACATTGCCTCATAAAGATATGTACGATAGGGTTTCATCTTTGTAAGGATACAATCTGGGAATACTAACTATTTTGACAAGGATACAATTTGGGAGTACTAACTATTTTGGCATCAACACTGGTCTGCATCAAGGTTCAACTTTAAGTCTATTCCTTTTTACTTTGATTATGGACAAGTTGTCAAGTCACATTCAGGATGGGATACCTTCTATATGTTATTCGTTGATGATATTATATTGATTGATGAGACTAGAGATGGAGTAAATGAGAAGCTTGAGGTCTAAAGACATGTTTTGGATACTAAGGGTCCGTTTGGTAACCTGGTAACCCAGGGTAACCCGGTTTACCCCTCTTTATTTTTGGATTGGAATTTCATCACAAATCATAGTGATATCACATCACATTCTTTATTCCAACCCCTCATAACCATCCCAAACAACTACTATTCACATCAGATTACCCCAAACCAGTAACCAAATAGACCCTAAAGGATTTCGTATAAATAAGGCTAAGACTGAATATATGGATTTTACTTTTAATGAAAGCAATGATGAATGAATCGATGTTAAAATTGGTGATAATAACATTCAGAAGAGAAATTCTTTTAGATACTTGGGGTCTATTTTGCAACATGATGGAGAAATTGATGGAAATGTTATAAATAGAATAAACACAGATTGGTTAAAGTGGTGAGGAACCTCTATTGTTTCTGTGATAAGAAAATTCTTTTGAAAACTAAAGGAAGGTTTTTCAAAGCAGCTGTGAGACAGACTATGCTCTATGGATCTGAGTGTTGTCTTGTGAAGAGATTGACAGTAGCAAAAATGAAAATGCTAAGGCGGATGTGTGGACACACACACAATCGGGGTTGAAATGATGCCATCAGAATGAAAGTGGGTATAGCTCTGATTGAAGATAATATGCGAGAAAACGCTTAAGGTGGTTTGGCCATGTGCAAAGGAAGTCAGCCGATGTACCGGTGAGGAGATGTGAGTTTTGGAATGTTAGGCCAGCTAAAAGAATGCGTGGAAGGTCTCAGAAGTGTTGGAATGAGACTATATAAAGGGATCTTAGTTTTTTGAATCTAAGCTCGAGAATGACCCAAGATAGATCTGAATGGATTAAAAAATCCATGTAGCCAACCCTACTTAGGGCCCGTTCGGTAGGAGAATAAGCAGGAATAAGGATGGGGAATAAGGGGAATAAGGGTCTATTCTCCGTTCGGCTGGAGGATAAGAATAAGGAGAATAAGGTGAAATAAAGGTAGGTAAGGTGGGATAAAGATAGGAATAAGAGTGAAATAAGATGAAATAATGGGGAATAGTCGTACCACGAGGAAGCGTGTTGGGGGCTTATTCCCCTTATTCCATTCCTCCTTATGACCCAAACGAACAGGGCCTTAGAGTGGGAAAATGGTTTGTTGTTGTTGTATCCGATATAGTTTGTTATTTTATCTTAATGGTCAATGATTCTGTCAATATTTAAGCAACTTAAATCCCATTAAAAAAAGGAACTAGACCTTTGATCATTAAGATAAAATAATAAATTACATCGGATTTTGACGGAATTTGAAGGATATGTAGAACATTAAATCTAGGGATTTTTACCCGGCAGACCCTATAAACTTTGCCAATCACCTCCACGACCTTTGAAACAACCTAATTCCCCCTCGACCCCGTAAACTTGCCAACTCTTACCCGTAAACTCTCCGGGTAATATGTTTTAATCCCGTGGGGGTTCTTGGGGTAATTTACAGGGTCGATGGGGTAATTACATTGTGCAAAAGATCGTAGAGGCATTTTAAAACGTTTATAGGGTCTACTGGGTAAAAATCCCTTAAATCTATAAGGATGGATTTTGGATCAAGATTCACAAAAAAGGTCCATTACAACACCTCTGATGTAAACATCAGAGGACCTGGTCTTGGTATTGTGGAAATTTATGAAGGGAATAAGTATATCCGTTTTCAAATATAAATATAACTGTAGATATATTTTTAATCATATGTAAGATAATTTTATTCCTTCTTTAACCATATGTGGTATAAGTTATTATGATATAAGTGCATTTAGTATATCTATATCATGACTATTCCATCAATTACATGTATATTAAAGCTACTCTATAGAGCATTTATAGTAGTATTCTCATGTGATTGGTATTTAATTTATATATGTAGCTGTCTTTTACATTTATGTTAATATAATTTTCCATATCCAACAATATCTTATATCCGCACATGTATTCGAATCTAAAAATGGATAAAGATATGGTAACACCTATACGTTAGGATATCACTTCCCGTGAACAAGCTTTTTAACTCTCTAGAATTATCTTCTCTTCCACTTGTAGACAAAAGATAGGCTATATACAAAATTGGGTAAATTACAAAAGAGCCCAACTACTCATCAATTTTGGTGTTGGTGTGATACATAATGGACAACATATGATTGAGATATGATAAAATAGAGGAATTGTTAGCGTTTAGTTGTTATGTAGTTGTTTACTTAAATCGGAAGTTGTAATTCGATTTCTATTCAAAGGTGGTATTTTATAATCTATAAGTTCACACTAATTGATACACTTGTGGTTAAGTCTTTCTCATCATCTTAGTCATAAATTCATAGCATCACTTTTCTCTCTAAATCATAAATATCTTTTTTCTCTTTGTTCATCCTTTATGTGTCTTATATACCACACTCTATTTTATTTGTGAATCGTTAGTTTTGAATCGATACTTCATATACTAGGTAATCTTTGTACGTCCGTTTATTTTCATTATTCCATCAATAGCATAGGTATCTTCAATCCTCCATTTTCTTTCTCTACGCTCTCACCCAATTTTTTTAGTGCATCATCATAACTCAAACCCGAGCTCTTATTAATTAGGATGGGTCACGCCATGAGTCGAGCATGACAAAATTTTAAAGCTCCGTCCATCCCATGGCATGTTATTTTAGTGGACCTTGGATCGGGTTACATTATATTCAAACTATGTTCTTCCCTACCTATCATACTTATCTATTTCTTGACTTGTCAAAATATTTTTTTAATATTGAAAATTGGTTTACAATTAGATAGATAATTATTTTAAAATAAATAAATAAAGGGAAAATTACAACATGGATCTTCATCTATGGGTCAGATCCCAAAATAGGTCCTCATCTTTAAATTGTAACGATTCGAATTCTCAAACCATTAACGTAATAAACTTTTTGGGACTAATGACGAATATGTCTTTGTTTAAAAGTTGGAACACAACCTCCATTCCCTTCTTCTCTCGCACCCGACAAGGATATTTTTGTCATAAACCCCAAAATTTTCATTTTAATGCTTGGAGACCAGAATCGATACAATTTAAAGATATGGATCCATTCTTGATCAGAACAATAAATGAAGACCCACATCGTAATTTACTACACTTCTCGGCCACTTGAGAACGGAGAACTTCCGATGGTCTCTGCTCAAGAGCTTCGTGCAAACCGCCCCCTTCCTCGCGCCACTCGCCTAATGGCGGACGTTGGCGCCTCTCGATTCCCGTCGTGCCATCGTGATCGGAGAAAGCTACAAGTAGGCAACAAGGAACTACCTGTCCCCACCACCTCATCTCTCTCGCTTTATATTCTAATTGCTCACCGCCGCCCCGGACCCTCGTGTTGCGCTCCCTTTCTCACTCCCTTTGGGCCTGTTTGGTTGCTGGGTTGGACTGGGTTGGGTTGGGCTGGGTTGGGGTGGGTGAATAGTAATCTGTGAGGAGGAAGTACCCTTGTGAATAGTAACCAGGGTTGGGCCAACCCAGTCCAACCCAGCAACCAAACAGGCCCTTAGGGTGCGTGCCGGCAACCTCTGGATGCATCGTACTTCCACCCCCCGTCGTGATTCGGCTGTTGGACTTTGCATTAGTGGGCAGCCTCTACTTTCTCCTCCCCACGTCTCTGCATCGTTATGAAGTTTTATTATTATTTTTTTGAGAGGGGCATGCCCTGTTCATCAGCAGGTGTTGACCTCCGCTATGCTTCCAAGTCGTGGTCTCTGGCCATGATGATGATGGGAGGCGTCGATGATGGGTTTTTGGGAATGTGGGTGCTGAGAAAGGTGGCTCCTTTTCGCCTATTTCACTCCTCCTCTTTCGTGTTCTTGGCGTGGATGGTCTGGCTTTTCAAGGTGGGGGTGATGATCATAAAGGTCGGTTCTTGGTGATGATGGTCGCGAGGTTGTTGGTTGCCTCTTTGTTCTGCTGCTTTGAAAAGATCTGAGGACTGGATGGAGAAGGACGTATGCATATTTATGATGGACCCAATATCTTTAAGATGATTCATGGTCTCATGCATTAGCACCAGAGCTGCCTTGTTTCTGACATGCGGTCTGCGACGATGGCCGAGGAAGATGATAGCCAGGATCAAGCAAGGATGTCTGTGAGAAACTCCAGTTGTGCAGACGAGCCTTGCGGGAATGAGATGGGGATTGAGGAGGAGATAGTGGCTGCTCTTCAGAGATCCGACTCGCGTGTTTTCTCTCGAAGCAACTCGATGAGCAGCGGTAGCGAGGCTGAAGAGCCGCTGTACATTGCTGTAGGGAAGGAGTACAAGGAGAGCAAGCCGACCGTCATCTGGGCGCTGCGGAAGAAGCGGAGATACAAGAAGGTTGTTCTTGTCCATGTCCATTGCCCTGCTAACATGATTCATATAAGTGAGTCCTCCTGCTTATGAACCAGTAGTTGCAGATCATATAATAGATCAATCCTAATCTCTGTACTCAGATAATCGATAGAGATGTCTCGAAATCTTAATGTAGCTGATATTGATGTTGTGTTTAATTGTGGGTGTTTCCGAATTTGCTGATGAACTGTATTTTTTTGCAGGGGAAAATAGTGCAGACAGATAAAGTCTTGTGTCAATTTCATGTTAATCTTTTAAGAAATCAAACCACTTTTTGTAGATTCATTGTGGATCTCATAATGTCTATTCAAATTATTCAAATGATCGATATGACATCTCCAGTTTGATTTCTTTTCATAGTGGATGGATGGTATCAATTGAGCGATCTGACGCCCGAGCAGGTTGAAGTATACAGAATGAAAGAAGCCGAGAAGATGAACCGGACGATGGAAGACTATTTGTATATTTGCGAAGTTGCCAAGGTTCTCCCTCACTTCATGTTTTCCGTATTAATCAACTATCAAGAAAAGGAAGCATAAGATCCATCTACATAGACATATAGATTCTAGTTCTATTCCCATTTTTTTCATAGGTTCAAGTAGAGAAAGTGGTGATAGAGGCAAACGATGTCGCCAAAGGCCTCATACAAGTAATCGGTAGACATGGCATCACGAAGCTCGTGATGGGCGCTGCTGCGGATAAGTATTTCTCAAAGTATGGAGGATGCAAATCATCTTAAGTTTTCTGCTGTAGTAATCCAATCTGTAAATCTATGGTGTTTGTATTATAGGAAGATGAGGTATCCGATGTCGAAGACGGCACGTATGGTGCTAAAAGAAGCACCTCCGACTTGCGAGATATGGTTCGTATGCAAAGGGACGTTGGTATGCACCAGGTATATCGGTTTTCCTCTGTGTTATCTTTTTTTTGTAAATCAAAATCATGCATTCTTAATATGCGCCTTGCTTTATTATGATTGTGTGTTTCTTCAGCACAGAGGCAGCTTTAGATTGGTCTGGATCATCGCAATCACCGGTGTCGAGCCCCAGGGCTAGACTTTCTCGGACTGATATGGTACGGTCCAAATCGGTGCCTCAGACTAGTTTGCTTGGTCGTTCTGAGCAAGATCCGTCTCTCCTGCAAGAATCGGGTGACGGTAGTCCTCATGGACAGAACAATTGTGCTCCTTTTCCCAAAGAATTGACCGATGGAACAAGTGCCCGGAGCTCGTTGAGCAGGGAATTTCCTGCCGATGGTTCTCCAGAAACCGAGCCAAGATATTCGCAAAGTTCAAATACATTATACTTAGGTGACGATGATGAAGGAACGAAGATGGATTTCGATTCATCGTCGAAGGGTGGCGATGGCAATCCGGATCATTCAGCAATGGTGTTGCATGTAGCAAAAGAATCTGAAGAGAACACTCCTTTTTTGCCCACAGAAAACCGAATGGTTTGTGATTTTCCTTCATCTACTAAATTTCTAGAGAACTAGTTTATGGTACTTTGCTCACATTTGTTCTGTCCATTCTAAGGACAATTTGGAAGTGTATGATGATTGGAATGTCTATCTGCAACAAGTTGTGACCGAAGCGGCTAAATTGATCAATGGAGCTTATCGAGAGTCTCGGTTGCGCTACAAAGCCGAAAGAGAGGCACTCGAGGCCAATAACATAGTACCTTTTCCGTCTTGACTAATCCGACTTTCACCTTCTCATGGCGCCGGTTAGAACTTAACAGAGTAAGGATCCTTCTTACAGGCGAAAGCAATGGAGATGAAGTATAGCAAGGAGGCACAACAACGAGAAGAAGCAGAGGAGCTGTTGGTTCAGACACGATCGAAAGTGGAAGAGCTCCAGAAGCTCGTAGATGAAGTCGAGGGGGAACTCAGCAACGCGTGCGAGCGCAATTCTACATTGCAAAATCAGGTGACCGAATCGGATGACCAGGTGAAAAAGCTCGAAGAGAAGCTCTCCGCGGTCGAGCAACTATTGACCTCTCTTCAAAACGAGAAAAACGAGCTGAAGAGAGATCGTGATAAGGTCGTAAAAGAAGTGGAAGAAATGCGACGAACCGGAGTTATCACACGTAATAGCTCCGGTCAGTCGGCAAACTTCTTGGAAGTTTCGCCCTTCGAGATCAAGCAAGCAACTTGCAATCTTGACCCGTTGCTGAAGATCGGAGAAGGGGCGTCTGGATGTGTTTATAAAGGTTTTCTGCACCAGACGTCAGTGATCGTAAAGCTTCTTCCTCCTCAGAGCTCATGCGGCCAAGCGGAATTTCAAAAGGAGGTTCGACCCCTTTAATCATGTTAATTTTACATTAATCTTCTTGTGAAAAAACATAGTTTTACATACTAAGATATAAATACTAAGCATTTTAGATTAATAATCATGAAGATTTTCGTAAGGATGATATGAGACAGACAAACACATAGACAAACTGCAACACATCATATAAATTTCTATGATTCAAGATTACAAAGAAACTGTTGGGAGACGGGCAACAAGCTTCGCCGCAATCCCTTTTGGATAGCAAATCCAAATTCTCACAGCTCCACGAAGTGGGACTAAATCTCCTGTCATTGCAACATTGAATTCCACAACTTTCGCAGTTTGATCCCCATTCATCTGATTAAATTGCTGACATGACAAATTAGCAGTATAATGTATCTTCCAAAATTACTAGGTGGGGAATCTCTGCAAACTAAGGCATCCAAACCTGGCATCGCTTATCGGAGCGTGCTGCGAAGAACGTGCGCTTGTATACGAGTTCGTACCCAACGGGAGCTTAGAGGATCACCTCTTACGCAAACGCGAAGACGCGCCTCTTTCATGGCGAGCACGGATCGGCATTAGTGCAGGTGTATGCTCCGCTTTGATCTTCCTTCACTCGAGCAAGCCTCTGCCCATAGTTCATGGCGATCTCCGACCCGCGAACATCCTGCTTGATGCCAACTTCACAAGCAAGGTCACCGACTTCGGACTAGTCCGCCTCATCGACCACTCCACCTCCACGCTCTACAACTGGAACGACCCCAAGGGAGCCTTTGCGTACATGGACCCCGAGTTCTTCTCGACTGGGGAGCTTACCTCTCGCTCCGACGCGTATTCCTTTGGCATCATAATCCTTCGTCTCCTTACGGGGAGGCAGGCGTTGGGGATCGTCAAGGAAGTACAGGAAGCGCTGGAGGGGAATCGGTTGCAGACGATACTGGATCCGACGGCGGGCGACTGGCCTTTCTTGCTGGCACAGCAGCTGTCTCTTCTGGGTCTTAAGTGCTGCGAGATGAAGCGGAGGAGCCGCCCGGATCTGGCGAAGGATGTCTGGAAGATCCTTGAATCCTACAAGGTCATGTTGCTTCCGTGATCAGATGGAAGATGAACTGCAGATGCAACTGCAACTGCAAACATTTATTTGGTATATATTGGACTTGTTGGTGTTAGTATACAATGACCATATTAATACTATTATGTTTTATATTTGATTATATGATTTATCTTATTATGATCAAACCTGGATAATCGAAGGATGATAGTGTAAATATATAAAATAGAATAGCAATACGAGTATACTTAATATTTCACAAAGGTACAAGTGCAAAAATCCTAAAGAACCATTCAAAGTAACAACAGACCATAACTGCCAAGCAACTGCCTTGCCCGCCGTGTCAGCTTCCAGTCACACGTGTCCTCAGCCTTTCTCCTTCACGCTCCCACGTGTGCAACCGGCTTATCAAAGCTCACCTCTTCCACCACCACCTTCAAACCAAACCCCAACTCCTCCCATCACACCTCCACCATCGTCAGCCATGTCCGGCGGCCTAGGCCCCAGCAAGGATCTCGGCGTCGCCACTGCCACCGCCGCGGTGGAGCACGAATCGGAAGCCAAACGCGCCCACGACCACACGCTCCACCCCCGCCGTCGCCGCCTCTTCTCCCTCCGCCAACTCAACTCCCTTGCCGTGATCATCGTCCTCTCCGCCAGCGGCATGGTCGCCCTTGAGGACCTTTCCTTCTTCCTCTTCTCCCTCACCTACGTCCTCTTCCTCTCCCGCGTCATCTTCCCTCCGCCGCCATCCGGATCCGACCCCGACCTCACCGATTCCCGCACCCTCACTGCGTATGCCTCCGCGGGCGTAGTCGTCGGATTGCTCCTCCCGATCGTGTACATCTTCCACGGGATCCTGGAGGGAGACAAGGGAGGGATCAAAGCGGCGACCCCGCATGCGTTCCTGCTGGCGGGCCAGATGTTCGCGGAGGGAGCGACAGAGGCCGGGGGCTCCTCGGCGCCCGTGAGGGCCTTCGTGCCGACGTTCTACAACGCGAAGAGGCTGATCGCAATCTCGGAGTGGGTGCGGAGCGAGGTGGTGAAGGCGGAGGAGGAGGAGTACGGCAGCGCGAGGAGGCTGCACATCGGGCGCGGGTTGGCGCTGCTGAATCTGGCCTTCTGGGCGGTGAACTTGTTCGGGATCTTGGTGCCGATCTACCTCCCGAGGGCCTTCAAGAGCTACTATGGCGGCAAGGAGAAGCCCCTGTGACCGAGTTTGTTCTCTTTCTCGGTGTTCGTGCAGTTTTATTGGTTTTTCATCTTCGTAAATTGTTCCCTTTATGTTGTTTTTAGGTAATTAGTAAGCACTGAATGTTTGATTTAAATTTGACATGTTGTTCTTTAGCACAGATCTAGATCTGATTCTATTTTAGGTAGGAGGTTCATGCTATCGATTATCCTATAAAAATTGAGATTTTTTTTATTCTCATACATTTTGGTCATGGTATTACATACACATAGGATCGTTAGCTGGAGTGCAGCAGACTCTTGCGTGTGCGTCGTTCGATTATGATTGAGCATTTCACAAGATTTTGCACTTTTTGTAGGTTCGTACTGTGTAAAATCGTGTAAATCGCTCGATCAAGATCGAGCGGCTCCCACACCTATAACATGCACAACACCCCAACAGACGATCCGTATCCTTACACAAAAACATTCCTGGGTTGGAATTAATCATATAGATTCCACAATTTCTTTGTTATACTTTTTAACACATTCAAATAAAAAAATAATATATAAAATATAATATATTCATAAAAAATAGTATAATATATAAATAATGTGATATTACATCACATTTATTATTCCAATGCTTTCAACCATCCAAACAACTACCGTTCGCAACATTCTTAACCATCCAAACAGCTACCATTTACATGAGGATATTCTAACCAAACCCGACACTGTTAATAACACTGGTCCACGGCGTTCCTTTTATCAATGTTTTTAAATCTCAACTAGAGACGTAATTAGAAATCTTATCGAAAAGGTATTATTTCGAACTTTGAAATTAAATGGGGTAAAGAATGAAATTAATGTTATCATTCGTTGAAATCGAATTAAACTTAATGGGGTGGAGAAAAAGTATTGAACATACTAATCAAATCTGAATGAATCAAAACTTGTATAAAATACATATTCACATATAGTTGAAATGGATAGAAAATAGACAATTAATGTATAGAACTTACGACATAATTAAAATATTTTTTCATAAGCAACATCAAATGTTGTAGGCATAAATATGCATCAAATTTAAACTAAATACTTCATATAATGATAATAATTTAACACGGACTCATCATCCTCCACCTCAGACTCATCGTCCTCCTCCTCCTCCTCCTCCTTCCCCCCCTCCTCCTCCTCCTCCTTCCCCCGCCATGGTCCTCCTCCCCTCTCCTTCCCAGCCTTCTCTGCTCCCAGCCTCCACCCCCAACATCCTCCTTCTCCGTCACAGCCTCTTCCTCCTCATCCTCTCCCTCTGACTCTCATGCCTCCCCCTCTCCCTAAGCTCCTCACATCAACCCTCCCCTCAGCCCTCGCGCCAATCTGTCCCCCTCCGCTCCCATCGTTCTCCTCCCCCTCGACCCACACGCCTCCCCGTCCCCCTCCAGCCCTAGCCTCCTCCTCCCCCTCTACCCCAGCCTCCCCCTCCTTGGCCCCCGCGCCTACCTATCCCCCTTCGCCCCCTCCTCGTGGACCACATGGACACCCAAGGTTGCAACAACATCTCACCGCAGCTGCATCGTCATGATCGTCGGTTTCTTCACCGACAAGGTGGTCATACAAGGGAGGATAAGGGTCGCAGTAGGGAATGAGATCATGCTCTTGATGGTGTCATTGTTCCACTTGCTAGGTTGCATCGTGGTGATGAAGCACACTATTTGGGGGGAGATGATGGTGACGACGAATAGGCCGAGCCTTGGGGTTGGAGGGGGAGAACGACGGAGGAGAAGGACCTGAGGAGGAGGTGATCGGAGGAAGAAGCACTACAACAATTAATATCTATAGTGACGTTTTTTTGGTTAAGAGCGCAACGAATAAATCGTCACCAAACCATCTCGTGACAATTTCATGATTCGTTGTAAGAATCGTTGCTATATAAGCCGTTGTTAAATTTTTAGCAACGATTACTAATCGTTGAGAGATTTAAATCCGCAACGAATAAAAAATGTCACGAGATTAATTTTAACAAATACAAATCGTTGACATTTGGATATATCAACGATTTTGTGTCACTATATATAGCTTATTATTTGACTCATTTTATGTATAACAACGCTTTTTTCCGTCGCTATTAGAGGCAATGCCAACAAATAATTTGTCAATTAAATATAATATATAATTTATTCATCATTATATAAATTAAATAAACATGAAACTCACAAAATTGTAATGGATTAATACTTCCATAGATTGTTTCCAGCCGTCTATAACGTACATGTTAGACTTTTCTTCATGTGACTATAAAATTTAAAAATACATCAGATGAAATTGCCTTGGATGCCTTCAGTTTTCTGGACACTGCCTTGTATTCATAAACATCAGGTAGCTCTTCTACAAGCTATGCTAAATATATGATCTTGTTCAACCTTCATCAATATGTGGTACATATTTATTTGGTATCTACAATATCTTCAACAATAACGAGTAGGGCTAGAATCTGTCTCCAATTCTTGTTTATATCTTGCATGACCGACGGCGATACCCCACTTCCACCAAAGAATATAGTTATAAGAAGCTGCAAGAAATATATCAAACCAAAGAATGATGTAGTGTAATTTTTTTCTAGAATAAATAAATAAAATTGAAGCAAGTTAACATTATTTCATTACCATCAAAGAACTGCTAAGTGAATGTTATAATATTTTGCATGAAAAAAAATTCATCACATGTTCTCAAGTTATAGATCTCATATGATGGGTCATTGAGGTACTGCTAAGTTTTACATTCACTAATACATAAGCTGTCGTAGTTTAAAAGAATTGATTCTATGCTCTACTCTCTCCTTTTTTTAATCATTGGGTTACTACTGTCTAATCGAGACTTGCAAATTTTGCTAAAGAATTACATGATGAACAAAGTCAATTGTATGCTCATGTCTCTTGGATGGATTTTAAGCATGATGCTCGACTATCTTTTGCCTTACCTACCTACATATTAGCCTCCTTAGGCATCATATACAGTTCAAATTAAACAAACACTTTTTGGTAGATAAGAAGGTGAATTATCTAAATATCTACCCAACATGACAACGTCATGTAAATTATAATATTAAGAGATAATCACCTACTAGTATATATGAATCAAATAGTAACATATTGCATTGGTTAACTATCCAGCATGACTAATTTTTTTTGGAAAAAGATATATCCTTGATAGAAAAATATCTAACTTAGGGTATCCTACAAATGCAGAGAATGGAGTCTTTATGAGACTAATAGCTTGCTAAAACCAATAGCAACTTGACAACTAATTTATAATAGTTGGAATAGATATAATCCATTCCTGAATGTGAAGAGGAATTGTCCTGACAACTACACTCATCTATTCCAACAACTAACAAAACATTTAGAGCACTAAGATGGAATTAAGATTCAAAACATTCTAAATTTTGGCATTCCACTCCCTGGAATGTATATTCTAATCATTTAATGCATAAAGAGATTTGATTTAAAACAAAACTTCATATTTACGTGAAATGGATAGATCAGCTTAATGCAAATGGAATCCAACCTTTAGGGTGTGTTTGGATAGTGGGTTTAGGTGGGTTAAACTGGTTGCAGGTAACCCATTTTTGGGTTTTGGTGTTTGGATAGAGGGTTAAACTGGGGGTGGGTTAGAAGTGGGTTTGGGATGATATAATTGTATTGGAGTTTGAAAAAGTGAGTAGTTATTGTGATGTGATTGTATTGGAGTTTGAAAAAGTGAGTAGAAGTGGAGTAGTTTATATTTTTTATATGATATGATGGTATAATATATTATTTTTTGATAGGATTGATAATGTAAAATTAATTTATTTAATTTTTTAAAAAAGAAATAAAGTGGGGCCCACGTGGAGGGAGAAAATATGGGGTAGGGGAGTTAAACCACCCCGGGGGTGGTTTAACCTTGTATCCGAACAGCCCCTTGGGTGCGTTTGGTTGGCGGGTTAAGGCGGGTTAAACTGGTAGAGGGTAACCCATTTTTTGTTTTGGTGTTTGGATAGAGGGTTAAACTGGGGGTGGGTTAGAAGAGGGTTTGGGTGATATGATTGTATTGGAATTTGAAAAAGTGAGTAGTTATTGTGATGTGATTGTATTGAAGTTTGGAAAAGTGAGTAGAAGTGGAGTAGTTTATAATTTTTATATGATATGATGGTATAATATATTATTTTTTGGTAGGATTAATGATGTAAAATTGATTTATTTAATTTTTTAAAAAAGGAATAAAGTGGGGCCCACGAGGAGAGAGGGAGGTGTGGGTTAAGGGGGGTAAACCCCCCTAACCCGCCGGTAAACCGGCTGCCGAACGGGGCCTTAGTGAACATTAATAAGCATATTCCACTTAGATTTACATACCTAGCAGAGAAGGGCCACAGTTGGTGCCTTTTTTAGTAATTTATCCTATTTAAATTGCAGGTTGTTGAGCTGTGCTCACCACCAAAAGGACCAAATATCAAGCTTTGCAATCACCATTTCCTAAAAAAGCATCGTAAGTATGATCTTTTTTCTTTATAATAAAGTGGAGAGGAAAAGAGAACCTGCATTGAAGTGGCTTGGACAGACAGAGCAATAGTTGACTATAGATGTCAGCTTGTTCAACACATAATCAACAAAGATCAACGTGCAAGTTCTTGCATTGTATGCACATTGATTGTGAAGATGGCTTCCTGCAAGTTCCCCAGGAACGAGTCCATCACAAGAGCACCAAAGACCATCACAACTCCAATAACATTGAAATTTGGCAAAGAGTGATCATCAGCCAGAATGAACAAGATCCGCCCTATGACCAGAAGCACCGCGGAGATGTATGCTTGAGCTGGATGCTTCCGCCTAAGTCCGTGGATGAATGTCCCATTATCATAACAGGAAGAACCTGATAAGCAAAGGGTTAAATCTTGGTTTTTTACAGTTGTCAAGAGAGTAGAAAATATTATTAATAGTAAAATATCATATACAAAACTTGAAACAAAGTATATCATTGTCAAAAATATTGAAAAAAAATGGGAGGCTGAATTTCAAGGTATAAGTATTTTTTGTTCCATGTTAGGAAATTCCAAAAATAAAAAAATACGATCGTGACATGTTAACAGTCCATGCAAATTAATTGGTATTTGATCCGTAGATTAAATTTAAATGCACAATAATATGGGACTATAAACAAATAATCATAGCAACATGGGCTTCCAGTTGCCTCGCCTTTGTGAACGAACATGTGCTGCACTTGATAGTTTAAGAAAGCCAGAGATCCCTTCGTGAAACCGTAGGAACCGATTAGGACTGTCGAGAGATTTACATACGTCTTCCAAGGGTTCACCATATTCTCAGTGCTAAAGCCCTGAAGGTATAGGAGGGCCTGGTACACGAACCCTTACAAGAGAAGCATGTGAGATCAATGTGTTTGTCGCATTCTATAACATGTCCAAGATTTTTATGTCACCAAGAAAGCACGAAAAACATGAGATCGAGAGCATTGCCTGAATTGCGGGTAATTATATACATATTCCTGAAATGGAGAAATATGTTTTTGTAGAAATGGAAATGCAATTTCTAAGGGCCTGATATTAGAATCAAGCAACGACAGAAACCACTAACCTTATAGATTCCATTGACAAGGTGTCCAAAGAAGAATATATAGGAGCATATGAGGAGTTGATGCCACTTTGACAGTGTCGGCACTCTCTTCATCAAGTTGCTATTGAAGGTGTCAACATTCTCTAGCATAGTAGCCGGTGCATCTTGATCTCCCTTCCATGCCATCATCGCATCCATGTCTTTATGCCCCATAACTTTTATTGCAGAATAAACTGAATCTATCCGTGCATACATCATATTGTCATAGTGTATGTGTAACTGGATCTGTTCTAGGATTAGGCCAGACAAGTACATAATCCAATGAGGCACTACTTGGGTCAGCTTTGTAAACGAAGTAAGGATACATGTGCATTTACAAGAAATAGAGACTTGATCATCATATGGAAATTCACAAGTTATTGGATGTAATGTGCTTGGGCAGAGAAAACTGGACGAAGGTGGATAAAAAGTTGCAAATAAGGAGAGGGAATGTGATGTTATGAGATTATCTTGCTTGTCTAATCCAACAGCATCAAGTTCTTGATACATTGGTTCCATTGAGGGGAGAAGAATAGTAGTTATGCTAGTGTCATTGCCGGAGGGAACCTCATTCCCAACAGTGATACATGTCATTCTTGTTTGAAGTATATAAGATAGAATGCGCCACTTGAGTCAAGCTCGAGACTGAGTTGTATCCATCATGCTCACTACATCGTCATTCCCAATTACGGTAATAAATTCAATATCGGAGTTTGAAAAAAAACTCTTAGATCATCTGGATAAGCACCATGCAGCTTTATGCTCTGTATTGATAGATTGGATGAGAATGTCCATCTGGGAAGGGATTGGAGATCAATGGCTATTAAACCATAATTGATACCAATTTTGATACCAATAGCCATGAGTAATCACAAGCATCGTGCATGTGGATAGAGATAAAATTAACATAGTTTCCATGAAGACCCATAATCCACAAACCAAAGCATATATAATCTTCTTGTTCTAGAGAGATGGAATACGGATAGAGAGATTTCGATGTATATAAAGCATGACCAATCTAAGTGGATA
This sequence comes from Ottelia alismoides, assembly GCA_037367405.1. NCBI lineage: Eukaryota > Viridiplantae > Streptophyta > Magnoliopsida > Alismatales > Hydrocharitaceae > Ottelia > Ottelia alismoides. Next base: position 17,442 of record JAZKJV010003432.1, on the reverse strand, counting down.
ATACTATCATGCATAATGATACAAATAGAGAAAATCTTTGAGAAGCTTCCTTATATGTCATAAGAAACAAGGAAGAGAAGGAAACTAGTGATTAATGTTGTGGCCAGTGTAGCAGCACCTCATATTAATTAGCAAACATAAGAAAGTATTCGAACTCAAAACATGTATTCACAACAACAAAAACATCCCTAAAATTAAAAGATGGAAATCAGAAGCTAAGTTTACATATAGAATACGATTGACATTAAAAACTAAAGTTAAAAGTAAACTCGGTGAAGAAGAGAAAGTTAAAAAGAAGAGAGGAAGTACTTAGCTAGGGGTTGATCAAGAGATCGTAGCTTTCCAGGTGGTTTGATCAACTTTATATCTTTACACATCGAACTGGAGACGAGGGTTATCACCACCGAGGTCGCATGAGGATCATCAGAGTGGGAGGCATATCCCTTGCAATGATGACAACCACATTATTAGAAGGAACACTATAAAAACACCTAAGATCATGGGGAAAAAATTGCATTCGCCATTGCAAAAGACATACATAAAAACAAACGATGATTGATGACGAAAAACCCTAAGATTAAACAAATCCTAAAGTTTGACAATGATGGACGAAACACATGCATAACATGTAAGATCGTCATCCTCCATCGATTGCCCTTGTGATAGATTCACTGGTGTCTAGCCTTCGCATCCACCCCTCGTCCATCACCCATGACTTCTGCCCACTGTCATCTAACATTTGCCACCACCCTCGTGCACCATTACTCTCCCTCGACAACTCCATGTGCTCTTCACTCTATGCCTTACCATAACCATCGCATTCCGTAATCCACCTTCTGCCCATCAGCCGTACCCATCACCATCCGTATTCCACCCTATGCTTGTCGCCATAGGCCATGGCCATCACCATCGCCCTCCGTACACCATCCTCCACCTTGCTAGCACCATCCTCCATCCTCGCCATCTGCCATTGCCGTCAGCCTCCACAAGCGCCGGTGCCACCACCTTCGCTCGCAACATCGAGCCCCGCCACTGAAAGGTGTGATGAGAAGAGAAAAGCGGCGGAGAGAGGTGAAATGAGTGAGATAAAGGGGATGGAATATTGATAGGTTTTATATGGATAGGGTTATTCTATGGAGCCACGCCGAATGGTCTATGCATTATGCCATATCATTGTAAATATGTAAAATGATCCTGCAGAAATCTTATATTAGGATTTAGTATTTGAGTGTTGTGCTTATGAACTTAAGAAACAAAACACTCACAAAATTAAAGTCTGTTCATATATTCCTTTCTTCTGATCGGATAATGATTCCCTAATTTTTTGTCTAAAAAATAATCCTGCAATTATTCGTAACAATTGTCAGAGAATGTAATTCTATAACTAAAAGAATAAATATATAATGCAATCCTTTTCTTACATAATGCGATTCTTTTCATAGTTTCAAGGCAACTCTCTAATTTCCCTTTGGCTACGAATTTGGAACAATCGAAACTTGTCTTGACGGAAATCTCCATCACTACAAGTGTCCATAATCACAATTTTGTCATCGCAACCCATTTTACCTGTAGTATAATAATAATAAAATACTGAATATATGGATATTATTTCGCAACAATTTTAAAAGCATGTGTTTACCGTCACATAACGTAGCAATTACCGTCATGTGACGTCCTTCTCCCCATCTCTCATCAATTAATGTAAAATATTATTATATTATTTTAAATTTAAATCTTACCAACGATTTATTCGTTGTTATATTAAAATTGACAACGATTGCAAAAAATGTTGCCATTACTAATATAATTAGTGACGAATAGATATAATCGTCACTATTTCTCTCTTAATTAGTGACGAATAGAGATAAGTGTCACCATACTTATAAGTTTACAAATATTGTGACAGATGTAGACAATCGTTGTTATATAATCGTCATTATAGCTCTAATTTGTTGTAGTGAAGTGTTGGAGGGTGAGATGAAACTTTTCTTCCAGATATGTCCCTCTTAACTACACCATGATTTGATTAAAAAATGGTAAAGTTCAACTTATTGACGATCAAAGTTATGGAGGAGCACAAGTGATAGAACGACAAGAAGTCGGGAGCACAACTGCTATTCCCAAAAAGAGCATAACTGAAATTGCAACATCTCATACTGGCACAACTTATAAAAACGCATTTAACGATATTTAAAATATATTTTGAATAAGAAGTCTTAGAGTATTTTGTTAGGAGTTTTCGATAGGTAATCCAAGGTTAAGAGTTCAAATTCTATTAATGCCATTATTTTTGAATAAATTCAAAATTGAATTGAGGTTCAATTTCGGTTGAACATGGTTAAACGTGATTTAAAAAATATTTAGGGTGCGGTCGGTTCGGGAATAAGCAGGAATAAGGATGGGGAATAAGGAGAATAAGGGTCTATTCTTTGTTCAGCTGGAGGATAGGAATAAGGAGAATAAGATGAAATGAAGGTAGGTAAGGTGTGATAAAGATAGGAACAAGAGTGAAATAAGATGGAATAATATGGAATAGTCGTACTACTGAGAACCTTGTTAGGAGGAGAATTGACCCCTTATTGCAGGGCCTATTCTCCAACCAAACAGGGCCTTAATCTAGCGATTTGATAAAAAATAGAGGTATTTGAACCGCACCGGTAGGAGCCATTTAATGGAACGAGCCAGGTCTAGTTCACCTATCGAAACAGCCACCGCTATTTTTAAATAAATTAAAAGTGAATTGCGATTTAAATTCGATTGAACACGGTTAAATTAGAGTTAGTCATTTAAAATGGCGATTTGAACAAAATGAACAGGCAAGAATTGTGTAATCAGACCGATCTAGGCTTGATTTATCGGTTAAATTGGCTGGTCCAATTAATCTAGATTTGAAAGCACCACTTCATATCGATTTTTAGATATCGGTATAAAGGTCTACATCACGCTTTAAAATCCATGATAGTACTATTGGGAGGGATGACAATTGTTGGACATGAATATAAATATAATCCTATCTTTATCCATTTTAAAATACGAATATGAATGTGGTTAATAATATGAATTGATGCGATATAAAAAATGTGTAATCATATAAAAATAAATAAAATATGAAATGAATACAAGTAATAACATGAATATTTAATAAATCAATTAAAATATACATGTTCAGACGATATATGCATAAAATAGATATACCAAATACATTCATATCATAATAAATATATCAGTAAAGGTGAATGCAATCATAAAATGTTACGCATTTGTAAATAAATCTATTACAATATGTATTTGTAAATAAATCTATTACAATATGTATTGAATTGGATATACGAATACAACTGTAAATACTACGATTGTCAACAATATTTATATCCGCATCCACTTTAAAACGAATATAAGTATTATAATTATAAAACGAGTACAATATCGTATCAGATACTTAACTATTGTTCCATTCTTGTTCTTTCGTTTCCCTATCAAATGAATCGGCCGTGCTTGCTAGAACCAAGAACATGTTTGAGCAGATCAGGTCGACTCATGATTCGATAAAAAAATAGGTCGGGTAGTATCCACTTCATAACATGTATCGCAGTGTGGGGTCGGATCATCTGCTGTAGACAACCCCTGTTGTAGGGCATGGGATCATCGGATGGGGAATGGACGACCCTGATAGGTGGCCGGGGATAATGGATCCCCTATCAGATCCGTTTATTTCCCATCCGACGGATCCCTTATGCCACAGCAGGGGCCGTCCACAGCAGAATACGCAAATTGTAATGCACAATATACTGACGACTCAAATTGTAAGCACCATCAACGGTCATGGCTAACGAGGCAACCTGTTTTCAGTAACACCAACGATCTAAGATTTGGACGTGAATTAATACGCAAGAACAAGGTCAGTATAAGCATATTATTTACAAAGATCTTTAATCCCAATCCATCTGAACTAAGCCAAAAACGTCTGCTTCATGAACATGCTGCCTAGAAAAAAAACATTCGACGAAGAAAACGTTCTAATTATCCGATTTTCTTTAAAAAAACGCAGTAGTCCCACACTAACTACCAATTAGCAATTTGTCTAACTAATAACGCGACATTAGTGATCAAACACGTGATGGTCAAAGCCCAAATGTGCACCATGGGAGTAGCCGTCGAACACGAGCTGCTGCTGCTGCGCCTTTAGAGTGAAGTGGCCGCTCCCAAGCAGCGGAGGCGGCGGCAGCAGCAGCATCGCGCCTGTGGCGAAGCGCGCCTTCGTTGCCTCCTCGGCGAGCATCTGTCCGCGCTTGACGAGGATGTCCCTCAACGATTCCAGCAGCCCCTTGAACCGCTGCAACTGCTCCATGTCCATCGCTTGGTGGTCGGGGGCCGTCTCTCGGAGGTTCTGCTCCAGGAGGGCCTTCCTCCGCTTCTCGAGCTCCACCGCCGCCAACGCCTCCGCGTGCTCGACGTTCAACTCCCTCAGCCTGCCGTTGCCGTCCTCCCCATGCGGCACCAGTGCGGAGGAGGAGTTGGAAGAGGAGGAGGAGGAGGAGGAGGCGTTGGTGAGGTAGCGGTCAATGACGGAGTCGACGGAGGGGTGGCCAAAGGAGAAGGCCTTACCAGCCGGAGAGAAGACGATGATGCCGACCTCGGCGCCGCAGAGGATGGAGAGCTCGCTGGCCTTCTTGAAGAGGCCGGTGCGACGCTTGGAGAAACAGACCTGCCGCGCCCCCTCGCTCTGGATCCGCCGCATCTCGATCTTCTGCCGCCCCATGCTCGACCTCTTCTTGGTTGGTAGAGCCGCCATTGTTCTCTCCTTCCTCTCGTCTTCTTCTCCTTGTTCTTGTTGAGTTGTTCTTACGTAAGTGACGAAAAGATGACTAGGAGAGGATGACGCTTCTTATAGTTACAGAAGATCATCGGTAAGGAAAGAAGTGATTGATTTATAAGAGATGATTGATTGATACCGGTAATCAGATCAGCAACTTCCAACCAATATATGATTTCACGTGATTTATTCTTGAGATTTTTATAAATTTTGCCGATTAGTTTCTGACTCTTGAAACAAACTAATTCTCTCCCTCAATCTTGTAAATTTCGTTGAAAAGATTTATGTTTGATAAATTTACAAAAATAACACAAAATATTTCCAGATTGAGTATGAGAAGCACATGAGAGGTTGGTACCCTTTTCCTCTTCCGTGCCCATCATCCCAGGGAGGCGGACTGACGAGGGAACGAAGTGGCCACACACGGTTTTTTTGCGGGGAGGAACTCTCGACTGTTCATAGCGGTAACGTGCAGCGACTGTGCACGGTTGCTTCTGCGAATGGCCACGACGGAGAGGGATGCGTCGGGGTCTGTTGCCGCTACTGTTAATCACGGCGGTGCCCGTCGTGGGGAAGAGGCGACAACTACTGTTGCGAATGGTGTACGACATAGATGGGGTTCGAAGCAATGAGCTCTCGAGTCGGAGCTGCTCACGAGGAGGCGAGGTGTTGCCTTCACAGCAGGGAGGGGTTCTTTGCTGCATATGACCTCGATGGGCGACACACGGTCGATTTCTGAGCAAGATTGCTTGTTGAAGCTCTTCAGAGCCATGTTCCTATCGGAACAGAGGGTCGTCGCCTCTGTTGGATCCTCTAACTTTCAACTGCGAAGAATGTGACCAAATCACGAGTGGGTTCCGACGGAGATGCTCGGCTGGTGCAGCTACGAGAGGAGGTTGTTGTTTTGGCAAAGTCAGACATCAAGGCACAAGGGATGCATGGTTCTTCCACCTCTGTCAGTGAAGGGAGATGATTAGGAGGAAGGAGATGGCGGGATGCGATGGAAGCTTGGATTGTCGAAGGTGGGGATTCGGGTAGGAGATGCTCGGCACCGTGCGTGTGTTGGTTAGGTGCGCAAGGGGATAAGACGGTTGTGGACGGAAGCTCCTTATGGTGGTAGAGATAGGAGCTTGAATCCAACAATGGCTTATAGGCGGTGACGATCTTCTGGGAGGTATAAAGGGTACTGGAGGGGATTCAGATATGAGGTGATTGAGATTTGGGTTCTGGTTTTTGAGCGAAGGAGAAACTGCAGCAGCAGAAAGAAGTTTGATTCATGTTTTTGATTGAAGATCCACCGTTCAATTTTTTTTTGTTAGAAATCAAGTAATTGACTCCAATAAAGTAGGTTTCATGGATCAGATAAAACGGAGCATATTTACGTTGTTAAGAAAAATTAGGTTGTTTCAAAGGTCAAGAAAGTAATTGATTATAGGTTTCATGGAGTAAAACCATTTATTCTTTAATAGGATTTGATCCTTGCATGCATTTTCATTAATATTTATGTATCTTTAGGGCCCGTTCGGTAGGAGAATAAATAGGAATAAGGATGGGGAATAAGGGGAATAAGGGTCTATTCTTCATTCGGCTGGAGGATAAGAATAAGGAGAATAAGGTGAAATAAAGGTAGGTAAGGTGGGATAAAGATAGGAATAAGAGTGAAATAAGATGAAATAATGGGGAATAGTCGTACCACGGGGAAGCGTGTTGGGGGCTTATTCCCCTTATTCCATTCCTCCTTATCCTCCAAACGAACACCCCCTTAGGGTTGTGTTTAATATGTGGATTTAGGTGGGTTAAACTGGTCGGGGGTAACCCGTTTTTGTGTTTTTGTGTTTGGATAAAGGGTTAAAATGGGGGTATGTTAGAAGTGAGTTTGTTGTGATATGATTGTATTGAAGTTTGAAAAAGTGAGTAGCCATTGTGATGTGATTGTATTGAAGTTTGAAAAAGTGAGTAGAAGTGGAATAGTTTATAATTTTTATATGATATGATGGTATAATATAGTATTTTTTGACAGAGTGGATGAAAAGAATTAATTTTATTTAATATATTAAAAAGAAAAAAATGTGGGACCCATATTAGAAAGAGAAAAGAGTTGGTTAGGGGGGAAGGGGGTTTACCGGTCCCCTACCCGAACAACACCTAGATGTTATTGGCGTATAATCCAGAATCAACACCTAGGAGTTATTGGTGTATAACCGAACAACACCTTATATCCCAGAAGGTTTGGAAGGAGATTGGGGTCCCTTGGTTTTTGTTGGGAGGTGCGGTCGACTTCTGGAGTTCGGTGAGGTCGGTGGATGGCAACTCCGCAGGGGATTATGCTTTGCCTTTGCAGTTCTTTGGACCATTTGAGGGGGGAGCAGTTCTTTGGGAAGCTCCGTGATCTTTTTCCCAGTTTATTTGGTTTGGCAGAGAATCAGAGATTGCGTGTCTGCGAGGCGTGGAATGGGAATGGTTGGTCACCTACATTTCGTTCACAAATATCTTCTGAGAATACAGTCACCTTACAATGCTTGAGAGACACACTCGCTCAGGTGGGAACTCCATGTGACAGGCGTAATCATTGGGTATGGTCGGATGGTTGTTTCTTGGTGAAGAAAGCATATAAAGCTCTATACACATTATACGTTTTTGATCCAGGGATTGCGAAGCCATCTTTGGGTCAGATTTGGAGGTGGAAGATCCCGCGTAGGGTCAAAGTATTCATGTGGTTGTTGGGCAGAGAGAGGTTGTTGACTAGTGTTCGAAGGGCAAGATTGTTTCAAAGTATTGATGTTCTGTGCCGACGTTGTTTTGGGGAGGCGGAGGATATCGACCATCTTTTCTTTACCTGTCCAAAGTCAAAAGATGTGTGGAGGGAGGCCGCCATCGCAGAGATTGAGTCAGAGAATTGTCTATCTTTCTGACAGTCTATTGAGTCGTCGATAAATGGCCATAGCAATGCAAAGATCCAGTCTGCCGCAACCCTCTGGGCGATTTGGCTTGCGAGGAATGGGGTGTATTTTAGGAGTGAGCGATACTATGTTGAGAATGTAATACAACATGCCAAGATCCTCCGAGATTCTTGGACCCTGTAACTATGATGTTTAATTTGTGAATAAAAGTTTTTTTGGGTGCTTGCCTCTATGGTAGAGCACCCTTTTTTCCTTTCAAAAAAAATTATTCGTTGCTTACTTCTTTAAATTGCAACGAATAATGGTATTCGTTGCTATATTCCTCACAACGAATCATATAACAACGATTATTCGTTGACGTTTTTTTCTAATCGTTGCTAAATATGGCAACGATTAGCGTGGATTTTAATGAATAATTCAACGAAAAAATCGTCGTTATGGACCTTTAACAACGAATATGACATTCATTGTTAATTACAAGTACAACATATCATTTGATAACGAATAATATTCGTTGTTATATCTTTAACATCGGAAGATATAACAACGAATATTTAAATTATTCGTTGTCTTAGGTCTAATTTCTCGTAGTGCCAGTTATTAAAATTAAAAAATAATTTTTAAAATTGATAAATATATATATATATATAAAGATAATATAGAAAATTATAGATTATAAAAATTAAATTACAATTAAATTGAAAAAGACCTACAAACAACAAAAAGACAAGCACGTTGTTAGACTCATATATATATAAAGTTTTCATTACTATACCTACACACCGAGGAAGCTCTTCATATTCTGCTTCCTTGAGTTTGATCCATGGGCATAAAATTAATATTACGCTCTCTCTTCCACATCTGTCTATATTTTTGTTTTGATTAGAGCATTTTAAAATATTTTATTACCCGATAAGAGCTTGTTCTTGCCACACCGGGATAATCTCTCTTTAGCTCACTCGATACATTTATTTTTTTGTAAGGATGAGAAAGCAGAGGAGGGTCTAGAGAACAGAGGATCGTAAGCATCTAGGGCCCGTTCGGTAGGAGAATAAGCAGCAATAAGAATGGAGAATAAGGGGAACATGAGTCTATTCTCCGTTCGGTTGGAGGATAGGAATAAGGAGAATAAGGTGAAATAAATGTAGGTAAGATGGAATAAAGATAAGAATAAAGTGAAATAAGATGTCGTACCGTTGGGAACCGTGTCGGGAGGATAATTGACCCCTTATTAGAGGGCCAATTCTCCAACCAAAAAGGGCCCTGGTGTCTTGTTTGTTCCTATTCCAAACTTATATCATTTGATGATAGTATCCTCTTTCTTCCTTTCTACAAACTCTGTGTAAAAAATCGAACTTCACAGATTCAATACCTGAATATTGTCTGCACCTTAGAGGAGAGTTGATGCAATGCTAATCAAGAAAACCAACGTTAAGAAACTTAAACCTGTTGAAAACCTCACATTTTATCACTTGGAACAGCCGCGAGAATCGATGAGACCGAAACCCTAAACTCAACTCATGTGTCACAGACATTATTTTTATTTCAACCCATGAAGAAGCAGCAGCGCATTAATCCAAACATGCTCCCCCCTCGCCGGCACCTTTCCTTCTCTCCCTCCTCACCATCTCCACCACAGCCCCGAGCTCCCTCCGCAGCACCTTCACCTTCAGCCCCTGCTTCATGAACAGCGTCAGCGACATCTTCTGCTCCACGCGGTGCCCCTCCGCCACTTCCAACCTGTACCTCAGCAGAACTGCCGCCGCCACCGCCCTCATCTGCAGGTACGCCATCTCCTTCCCCAGGCACACCCTCGGCCCCCCGTTGAACGCCACGAACCGGAACCGATCCCCCTGCTCCTCCTCCACCCACCTCTCCGGTCTGAACTCCATGCAATCCTCCCCCCACACCCACCTCATCCTCCCCAGCGCGTAGATGGAGTACGTCACCGCCGACCCCGCTGGCACGAACGTGCCGTCCGGCCACGTGTCGTCCTCCAGGACGTGCTTGGAGTCCTCCGGCACTGATGGGTACAGCCTCAGCGTCTCAGACAGTGCCGCCTTGAGGTAGACGAGCCGATCCACCTCGTCGTAGGTGAGTTCCGAGTCGACCCAACTCGCCGGTTCGTCCCCTCTCGTCTCCATGAGAACCGAGCAGATCTCGTGCAGGACCTTCTCCTCTTTTTGTGGGTTCCGGATCAACAGCCAGAAGAACCAGCTGAGCGCGACGGACGACGTGTCCCTTCCTGCGAGGATGAAGTTGAGCGCCACGTGGCGGAGGGAGTCGTCGGAGTGGTCACCCCTGCGCATGAATCGCGAGAGGAGGTCGTCCCGTAGGTCGAGCTTCCGGGCCTTGAGGACGCCTGAGAGGTGGCGTTGGACGTGGGCTACGCTGGAGCTCAGGTCGACCTCCATGCCGAGCTTGAGGAGCTTGCGGAGACGCCAGAGGAAGCCAGGAAGGAGGAAGCGCTGGAGTGTGGCCTCGGTGGCACGGTCGAAGGCTGCGGCGAATTCGTTCTCCGGGAGTCCTGGTGCGAGCGTCTCCGGGTCGCTGCCGAAGGTGAGGCCGCATATATTGTCGAACGTCAGCCGGAGTAGAAGGTCCTGAAGGTCGACCGGCTTCTCCGCCTCCCGCGCAGCGTCGAGGATGGGGAGCAGGCGGCGGTGCACCGCGCGCGAGACCCACTTGGACATGGCATGACGAAGCGTACGCGTGGTGAACTCGAGCGCAGCGGTCTTTCGTTGGAGGAGCCACGTCTCGCCGTCGGAGTTGAAGATGCCGTCGCCGAGGAGGTCGAGGAAGACGGCGTGCCAAGCGGGTCCTTTGGGGTAGTTATGGAAGCGGGTCTTGAGGACGTGCTCGAGGTTGCGGGGGTCGCAGGTGACGGTGACGAGGCCCTGGCGGTGGGCGAGGAAGGGGACGGCGAGGATGCAGGTCTGGTAGGTGCCGCCGGCGGAACGGAGGTTGTCGGCGATCCAGTCGTGGAGTCGGTGGGAGTTTTGGAGGAGGCCAGGGAGGCTGCCGACGAGGGGCCACAGGCGGGGGCCCGTGGAGTCGCGAGCGAGGCGGGAGAACCAGATCACGTAGGCCGCAATGGCGGCGAGGAGAAGGGAAGCTGCGAGGGACTCCATGGAGGAGAATGGGGGATGTACGTGTGTCCTCCAAAGGATACTTTTGCACATATATAGATATGCAACTCGCACCATTTTTGCATGTTTTTTGGGCACCTCTGCTAGTGCCATTACATTGTGTGATCCGACGGTCCTGAATGCAGGATGATCTGTACAGCAAGGTTCAACAGCTTAATCAATTCCAAAAATCCAACTTTATATATGATTTTTAAATATTATTTAAGTTGTTTAAAAGTTGACATTTCTTTTTGAACATTAATATAAAAGAGCAACTAATTTGAATTTGAATGAAATTTGATAGATATATAAAAAAAATTAAGGAAAGATTCAATACATACGGTTGGATAAAAAAAAGATCATGGAGAGATCTGCTCTCGAGCACGAATCCTCTGCAATAATGCAAAAGCCGGCTGTAAAGAGGAGCTCGGCTTGAACCGCTTGATCAAGATCGAGCGATTTACACGGTAAGAACAAATAAAAGCGGATTTCATAAGAACGGCTCGATCTACTCCTCTTTACAACGAGCCTTTATAGTACTACAGAGAATCCGTGCTCTCTCCTCCCCGAAAAATGTGATGGATTGTGGAAGATATTCAAGTGGATAAGAAATGCAAATGAATGACGGACTAAATATGGCATTTTAACTTTTTAAAGTTCAGTTATGACGACCAAATTGTATGTATAGTTTGGTTATTTAAGTGTAATGTACTCTTAACTACGTTTTTCTAAAATAAGACGGGCATACTATCACCCGTTTGACGATTTTTTTGCATGGATACGAAAGCATAGACTTATTTTTACTTTTTTTAAAAAAAGATTTCTACACGTCTGTTTGAATTTTCCGGTAACTGCCTCTCTTTTTTTCAATTACACTCGTGCACCAATTTTTTCAAAAAAAATATTAAAGTTAATTACTAGATATTTGACATCCATTTTTTAAAAAAATAAAGAGTACAGAAGCAGTGTTTTTGAAATCGGACCGGCCGGTTTGATTGGTCCGACCGGTGAATTGGACCTGGACTGGTCCGGTTAATCGGTTTATACCGCTTCGGTTCGATTATTCAAATTTTAATTAACTCATCTGATTCAACTTATTTTTTTGACCCGGTTTAACCAGGTTAAACCGAAGTTGATCCCATATTTAATTTTTAAATTATTTAAAAATTTTGTTGGTAATGGAAGTTGAACAAATGACCTTTGATTACTTGTTTCACACTTCCAACCAACTATACTAACACAACTTTTTGCACGTATTGGATTTTAAATAAAATTAAACTAAAATCATGTTATAGAGCATCTAGTCCAATAATATATATATATATAATATGTATGATATTTGATGGTGTATAAGAAAAATACTTTATGTATAGTGTGAAATATATACATTATCTATGTATTATATATATTTCAAGTATATTAAGTGTATATTATATATATTATTTCATTTCGGTTTGATTAGCCGATTCAACTACTTTTTTCACCGATCCGGTTTAATCCGGTTTTAAATAATGATGACATCATCTGGTTGAATCGGTTTGATTACATGGTACGATCCGATCTGACCATTTCAGTAAGGTTTCCGGTTCGATGTCCAGTTCGATTTCAAAAACTTTCAATTGAAGACTGATTTTTACGTGATGTGTTGAAGTCTACGCGCGTGAGTAAAATTTTAACTTAGATTGAAAGGCGAGTCGTATATTCTAGTGCTGCCAGTGTTCGATCCTCCGAAGTCTTTTGCAATCCGTCTGGGAAACGGAGTCCGAAGAAGATTATCTGATGTACAGAAGAGTCATGATCGAGCTCTGCACACAAGAACCGTTGATTGAACGGCTCTACAGCAGAGGATCCTCTTCCAATGGAGTCCAAAGGGAGGTCTTCAGTCTGAAATGATACGAACGGCATACGCACTATCTCTGGGAAATATACGATGTACTCTTCCGATTTTGAGAGAGCTTTGCGTGCTGCCATTAATGGCCACCATATATGGCTGGGTTCTTTGAGATCGATGAGCTTTTCCACCTACGGTTGAGCTACCGCTATGTCTTTCTCCAAACCTAAACGAAGACGTGCAGTCTTCCTAATGAACAAATCCCCACCTAATCATAATCACGTGGAGTCGGCATTGAATGTGAAGCAGTAAATTTGGGAGATGGGGGAGTGCCTGTTCGGGGAGGGAAGGAGAGAGCCAACTGTTGCTGCATTTTCCTCCAAATGTTCATACTGCACCATCATATCGCAACTGTTTTGTGGAGTGGTGGAGCACATGCTATGCATGCACCTATTTTTATTACATGCTATAGAAACCCTAGCATGTGCATGCATGGATCTGAAATTTACGTCAGAATGGTCTCATCACGACTTATCCCTTCCTTCTGACAACCTAGGAAAAGAATCCCGCGTTGGAACACAGATCCTCTGCAGTGGTGTTGCACCTGCTGTAGGTGAGGGAGCCGCTCGATCTCGATCGAGCGGTTCACACGATTTTGCACGATCCGAGACAACAAAAAGTGTAAAATCGTGCAACCGCTCGATCTCCTGCACTCCACTGCAACAAAATTGAGCTATACTGACGGTTTTTTCAAAATCCGTCACTAAATTAGCCATTGTTAAATATATATATAACGACGATATTATTCATTGCGAAATAAGTTTTCGTACTCAAAATTAGCAACGAATATCATATCTGTCGTTATATCATTAGCAACGGTCCATATAGCGACGCTTATATGTTGCTATTTTTCAAAATAACAACTAATCGTTGCTATTTTTTAGTTCAAATTTCAACGACGATTAATTAGAAGTTTGAAAAATAGCAACGAATAAGCGTCGCTAGGTGGACCGTTGCTAATCACATAATGATATATATGATATTTGTCGCTAATTTTGAGTACGAAAAATCATTTCGTAACGAATAATATCGTCGTTATATATTTAACAGCGGCTAATTTAGTGACGGATTTTGAAAAAACCGTCACTATAGATCAATTTTTTTGTAGTGCTCCCTCCTGTAGGAGACGATCCTCTCTACCCGTGTTGTTCTCTTAGGGCTTGTTTGGTTATTAAGTTGGGTTGGGTCGGTGTATCCTCCTGTGAATAGTAGCTGTTTGGAGGTTTGAAAGAGTTGGAATGATAATTGTGATATGATGTGATATTGATTATGTGTTATATTAACTTTTTAATGATTATAATATATTTTTTATGTTAATAAGTGTATGTGAACATGGTTAAAAAAACGATTATACCAAAGAAATTGTAGATTCAATACAAGTAATCCCAACACAGGAATGTCAGTGTATCCCGGTGTACACTGGTAACCAAACATGCCCTTAGAGATGCAAATAAGTTCATAGAGATACAATTATCTTTTTTTTTAATATGACTACATAGGTGGGTATAGATATTGATGTAGATGAAAACTTTGTCATCATATCTTTAAAAAATCGGATACCAATTCGTTACGACTGATATCTAAGATACTCTATATATATTATTTTAAATAGGTGCAACGAATGGTTTGCATCTGATATAAATATCTATATATATAGTAAGCGTATTTATTTCACATCAATTCAACTATATTAAACATTGTGAAAGATTGTATAAAATTATATTTAATATCGTGAGAAAAGTGTATACCTATAATCATATATGAAACACCGACATGAATATGGATATTTTTTGGATATTAAAGTCATATCAATATCCGTATCCAATTCAAAAGGGATAAAATCTGTACAAGACGAATGTGACGACAGATCGAATAAAGATATATCCCTTATTTGTCGGCATCGTTGCTTGTCTCATTTTTCTCAAGCATGGTAAGAGTAATTGCAAGAAAAAGCAATCAGAAAAAAATCCAAGCATGATTCGACTTTCGTATAAGGCGTTCATTTTTAAAATGTAAATAGTAAACTTTAAAGTATAGGATTTGAGGAAAACATAAACGTCTTTAATTTGGATAAGTATGAGTTTAAAATAAACTTATTGAGAAACTGCAAAAATTTCTAAGTTAATTTGTCAATGTATCACGAAAATCAACAATTAATCAAAAATCACAAAAAATGTTCAATTAATGTTGCAATGATTTAATTATTTCACATGGGAAAATCCCAAGGTCGACAAAATGGGGCAACTATCAAATAAGGATCAATCTTAGATAATCAGTGCTCATGATTTTCAAGAAGGATTTTTTATTTTTTATGCGAAAAAATATAAATAAGCAAATGTGACCAAGTTCAAGGTTAATTCTGCAAAATACCAATCAATTTAAGTCAACAAAATATAAAATTTGATTAGTATGTAAAAATATGCAAAATATTTTCTTATGCATTAATATATATATATAATGTAATTTAGACGAATTGAATTTTAATTAACACCAACATTCAATATTTTTCAAAGTTGTTGTAGTTTTTTATTTTTTTCTAATGCAAAATATTTTCTTATGCATTAATATATATAATGTAATTTAGATGAATTGATTTTTAATTAACACCAACATTCAATATTTTTCAAATCTAAAAATATTTAGATATACATAAGTGAATATAATCTAGACAAAAATTTCATTTCATAAAGATATTGAATGGGATTAAATCAGAAATAAGTTATCCGAATCACATAAGAATTTATTATGACAAAATGATGCATGTAAATAATTTTATTTTTGGATACATGAAGGAACTTAATTAACTCTAAAAAATGTAATTTTTTGGAATTTTTAAAGAAATAAATAATTTGGTATCAAATTTTACCAGCAAAGATGGGAAAATTAAATCAATTTTCACAAAAAAATTGTTATAAACCAATCACCCTAAAAATGTTATTTAAATTTCATTATGTAGAGAAATAATGAACATTCATCATGTAATTTTTTATTTTAAAAATGGTCAAATCAATGATCAAATTAATGCTAAAACAGAAGGTTCTATATGTAAAATAAATAAATAAATAAATAAATAATGTCGTTCAAGGACCTTTATGCAATTTCCCAAGCCTACTTGTGGTCTTTCTACAATATTTCCAAAGACGAGATTTGATTGTAAACTCAAGAAGAAGATGGGTGCATGATGAATACCTATTCATTCACCTTTATTCCTTTATTTTGTCTTTAAAACCCTAATTAAATGCATGTAAATATAGCTAACTTGTATAAATTAACACTCTAACATTTTCATGTAAATAGTACTCAAATACCTGTATTAAATACAAAATAATTGAATAACAAAAAGAAAAGAAAAATAAAGGAAGTATTGCAAATACTGATTAACCCTAAACATCGAGGTTAAGTCAATATTGACTTGGTCGACAAAGAATAAAGTAGGGGAGATGAGGGGATAGAAATACAAACAAAAAGGCACTGCCACCTAGGAACCCTAGGTGGCCTACACAGTATATATAGCTAAAACTTTCACTAATTTACACACACACTCCTTTACACTTCAAATAAAAATATGTTTAACATCAAACATGTACATAAAATTACAGAGAAAAAGATAAAATTAATTAAACATAAAACACGATACAAGGTGACCATGACACACATATGAAAAAGCCACAAACAGAACTTTGTAGATCCATATATTGTGCATATGAAATCAAAATGGACCAAACTCACCTTTATTTTACTCTAAATAAAATTTTCTATCTAATGAATGTGATCTCATTAAAATTAGAGTTAAGATAGAAAATGTGACTTTTGGGGTCCCATTGTATTATATACCTATATACTTTAATAGATTTAATTCATTCTTTGTATTTTTACCTTTTTATAAATTTAATATTTATAGATATTACTTTAATCATAATACTAGTATAAACATAAAAAGAAACCATCGAAATCTCATTAAAATAAATAATATAATAAAATACATAGGTAGATTATACCAATATTATACATACTCATATTTATTTAAATGTACAATAAAGTCAGAAAAATAAAACAAAAATATATAAATACATAATTATTTATATTGTAAATATACTAATTATAAATACAAAACAATACAATTATAAATACAAAATTAAAATCAAATAAATTATATATTGGTAATTATACCTATAATTACACTTGTGAAAATTTACACCTACTAAATGGGTCGATACAAATAAATAAAAATCATCTAAAATGTATATAAAATAAGTATCAAACTTCATGTTTTAAATAAAATTAATAAAGATCATTTTCTATTTTATTCCTATTTCCCCCTTTTTATTTTTATTTTGTCCTCTAGTGATTGACGTGGCCCAATCAGGTGTGGGTCTTGGTTGACTCGTTAATCAACTGTATCCATGCCTAGGCCAAAGCATGTCAGAACACTGACCTCATCTCTTCTACAATTTGTCCATCTTGCCCCTTGCATTTTTTGAGGTTGATTCCTTTTGAAAATATGTTCTTCATTCATTGCTCTTTCACGTCCGACTAATTTCTCGAACGTTGGGGCATCGTTGCGCCCGCTAACCCTAATCGAAGTCACCCCGCCTATTTAGTTGCGCCTCCGACCTCCATTTGAATTTGATCCCTCTTTACCCATTGAAAAACCACCCAACCCTACTATTATACAATAAGAATAGTTTCGATGTGTCGATCGGGTAAATA